>JAWMQZ010000118.1:288199-310132 GCA_035584835.1 Tangara arthus
GAGGCGGCCCCGAGCACGGCCCCCGCCGAGCGCAAGGCCTCGACCCCCAACCCGGCTCCGGCCCCTGCCCCTGCCCCGGCCGAGGGAGCGGCGGCCTCCGATGAGGCGGAGGGGCTGCGGCACCGGAACCCTCCCGCGGCCACCGCCGAGGGCCCCGCCGAGCCCACGCTGGTGCTGCGGCTCAAGTTCCTGAACGACACGGAGCGCCTGGCGCGAGTGCGCCCCGGGGACACCGTCGGTGCGCTCAAGAGGTGAGGGCGTGCGGGCAGGGGCGAGTCGTCCCGGCTCGGCGGTCCCGGGCCCCTCCCCGCAGCGCCCGGCAGGGGACAGCGCTGTCCCGGGACAAGCGGCCCGTGCCCGGGTAGCCGTGCCCGGGTAGCTGTGCCGGGGTCGCTGTGCCCGGGTCGCTGTGCCCGGGTCACTGTGCCTGTCCCTGGTGGGGCCGTGGGACAGCCCAAGCTGGCAGGGGACACCTGGGGTCGCTGGTGGGCACAGGCACGCTCGGGTGTGTGGGCAGGGCAGAGCGGGAGGGTCACGGTGGATGGATGCACTGGCAGAGGGGACTGTCCCGGCAGGTGACAACTGGGGCAGGCACAGGTGTGTGGGGTCAGGTGTGCAGGGCAGGGCGGGGGTCAGGGTGGGGACACCCATAGGATGTGGATGAAGAAACTGAGCTGGCAGGTGACACTTGGGGTAGCTGATGAGGACACACAGGCTCAGCTGTGCGGGTGGGTGAGAGCTCGGGGTGGGCACAGGAGGTGGGTCAGAGGGGCCTGTCCCATCAGCAGTGTCACCGCTGTCCCTGTCTCCTGCAGGACCTACTTCCCGGGGCAGGAGCAGCAGGTGCGCTTGATCTACCAGGGACAGCTGCTGCGTGACGACACCCAGAGCCTGGCAGGGCTGCACCTGGGCCACCTGAGCGTCCTGCACTGCCACCTGTCGCCGCCCAGCGCGGCCCCCACGGCCCCCGGCAGCCCCGGCCCCCGCAGCCCCGCGCCCGCCGCGCTGGGCGTGGGCAGCCTGGCGCTGCCGCTCTTCGTGCTGCTGCTGGCCCTGCTCTGGTACCTGCAGCTGCAGCACCGGCACGTCTTCACCGCCACCGCCACCACCTGCCTGGCCGGCCTCACCCTGCTCGTCACCTTCGTGGCCTTCGCCATGTACCGCAGATAGCGCGGCCGCACCCGCACCGGGACATGCGGGACCCTCAGGGCCTGCCCAGCCTGCCTGGCACGTGGAGGGCTCTGCATTCAGCCCACAGCATATCGGGGGCACGTGGAGCCTGCCCAGCACCTGAAGGGGGGCTGGCCCCGGACTGTGTTCCCCACGGGCCCAGGTGCCCACCCACGCCCTGTCTGCACACAGGGGCTGTGGTGGGAGTAGGGGCTCAGCTACCTCGGGGGGGTCCCGGTGCCCCCTGTCCCTGCATGGAGCATCCCCCCGGCCACTCCGCGTGCAGAAGCTCCTCGGGTCCGGTCCTGCCCGAGCCGGTGTCCGTGCCCGCGGAGCTTCTCCTCGTGGGAATACGGCCTGGCCCCTCGCGGGGGCTGCTCCCGGGTCCCGGTGCCTGGGGAGGGACATGAACCCTGGGGTGCCGAGGGTCCAGGTGCCGGCGGGATGCGCTCCTGAGGTCCCTGTGCCGGGGGAGCTCAGTGCCCCCAAGCGGTCCCGGTGCCGGGGGTGGCTGCACTCCCCACTGTACCGGGGTTCCGATGCTATGTTGGGGGTGCCACCCCCCACCGCCGTTCCGATTAAAGCGGAAAGACTGTGAGCGGCCGTGGCGTCCCGGCTGTGCTGCGCCGCGGGTCGGGGGAGGTGGCGGCGCCCGGTGTGACCGGGCACCGGGCTGGGGGCGGGGCACTGGGCTGGGGGCGCGGCCCGGCTCCTCCCGCCACGCGCTCCGCAGGGCCGCAGCGCGCCTGCGCCGGAGACACCGCCCCGCCCTCAGCGGAGCTCTCGCTGATTGGCGGAGGCGCGGCGTTGATTTGCATGCAGCGCGCGCCGGCCCCGCCCCGGAAGTGCCGCGCGTGGGGCGGGGCCGCAGGAAGATGGCGGCGGGGCTGCGCTCCCGGGCCGGGGCCGTGTCCCGGCGGCGCTGAGCGGCGGCGGTGGCGGCGGGAGCGAGCGGCCGCCAGCGCCATGGACGGCCGGGCGGGGTGGGGGGGCAGGGAATCCCGCCGGGGAGACCGGGGCGGGCCCGGTGCCGGTGGAGGTCGGGGTATGCCCGGGAGAGGGGCGGGCGCCGTGGGGCGGGGGACACCGGGCGGGCGGGAGGTCCCGGCACCGCGGGGCCGGGCGGGACGCGGGCCCGGGCAGGGCGGCGGGCCTGGTGCCGGAGAGTCGCGGGGGCGGGGATCCCGGTGCGTGGGGGGAGTGCCCGCGGCCGCCCGTGCCCCCCGCCGGCCCGGCCGTCCCGCAGGTCCCCCCGTCACGACCCCGCCGCTCTGTCCCGCAGGGTCCTCCGGAGCCGCGGAGCCCCCCGCGCCGCGCCGCCCCCGCCATGCTGTGCCCGCTGCTGTGCCCATGGCTCCGCGCTCTGACCCGGGCGGGCCCGCGGGGCCCGGCTGCCCGTGAGCGCCGCGGTGCCGCGATGTTCCCCGCCTGCTGCTGCGCCGGCAAGGCCAGGCCGCGGCTGCTGCTGCCCCTGGACCCCTACGGCCATGGGCTGCTGCCCGCCGTGCACCCGGACGGCGGCCGGGGCCGGGCCCACGGCAAGAGGAAGAGCTGGAACTTCATTCACGAGAAGATGAGCTACGACACCTTCTTCACCATGAAGCGGCTGATCGAGCGCTCGCGCAGCGTGGGCGAGGTGCTGCGCTGGGTCACGCAGAACCCGGGCAAGGTGTCGGCCAGTCACTACCCCATAGCGCTGCACAAGCTGGGGCAGCTCCTGCAGCAGCAGCCGGGGCCGCCCGCGGGGGCCGGGGACGGCCGCGGGCCCGCGGGGCAGGTGCTGGAGCAGCCCGAGTTCCACGTGCTCTGCCAGGCCATCGTCAGCGGCTGCGCCAAGTTCGACAACTTCAGCATCGTCAACTGCCTGTACGCAGCGGCTGCGCTGGGTGAGCTCCTGGGTGACACAGGGTGGGGAGCACGGCGCTGCCACGGGGCCAGCCCGGGCTCCTGGGCGCTGCTGGGTCTGGGGCAGATGGAGCTGTGACCCTTGGGGCTCTGGGCAGGGGGCTCAGCGCAGCAGGAGTGCTCTGCTCCTCCGGGGCAGGAGGGCTGAGTGTCCCCAGCTGACCAGGAGGTTGGTGCTGGGCAGCCCTGCTTGGCAGGGTGTGTATCAGCCACTCCTGGGCCATGTCTAGCTCCAGCTTGAGTTCCAAGCCCTGAAAACCAGGAACCACCCAAGCACCAACACGGGACACCATGGGTTTGGCTGCACTCTTGGAGGGCACAAGCCCCATGGCACCGGGTGTGGCTGTGTGTGAGAGAGGGTTTGAGGTATTTGGGTTCCTGTGCAGCTTCCTCGGGGTGCTGCTGAGCTGGGGAGGCTGTGTCCCTGGGAAGGCTGCATCCCAGAGGCTCCTCCCTCTGTGGAGGTTCTGCAAGTTCTCCTGCTGCAAGCAAGAGGGTGGGGTCCACATCCAAAGAGGAGTGGACAGCAGGGCAGGAGGGGGAATCTTCCCCTCTGTCCCACTCAGATGAGGCCTTACCTGCAGTGCTGCTTTCAGCTCTGAAGCCCACCAGCAGAAAGACATGGAGGGAGCCCAGAGGAGGCCACAGAGATGCTCTGAGAGCTGGAGAGGGACTTTGGACAAAGGCCTGGAGAGGCAAGACAAGGGGGAATCGTTTCCCACAGCCAGAGGGCAGGGTTAGATGGGATATTGCGAAGGAATTCTTCCCTGGGAGGGTGGGGAGGCCCTGGCACAGGTTGCTCAGAGAAGCTGTTGCTGCCCCATCCCTGGAGGTGTCCAAGGCCAGGTTGGACGGGGCTCGGAGCAGCCTGGTCCAGTGGAAGGTGTCCCTGGTCACGGCAGGAGGTTGTAACTGGATGATCTTTAAGGTCCCTTCCAACCCAAACAATTCCAGGGTTCCGCGATCTGGCGGGTGCCTGCCCTCCTTCCCTGGCTCCCCCGTCCCATTCCCCGCAGCCTTGCAGGCCAGGGCTCGGTGGCTGAGGCAGTAACTCGAGCCCCTGCCGGGCTGGGGGGGCCGGCCCTGCCCGCGGTCCCGGGCGGCGGCGCCGGGTGTTTGTTGACACTGAGCCGGGGCTGCCTGCCCTCGCCAGGCTCCCCGTCCCACGGCTCTGCTGTGCCCCCCACCTTCTTCTGCCCCCTTGTCCCTCATTAACGCAAACTCCAGCTCTCTTTTGAGGCCTTTTCACGGAACAAAGCGGCTGCTCAGACCAATTCTGCTCGTTCCCCCAGCTGAGTTCTGATTAACAATAACCCGCAGTGACTGGCCCTGCGCTGCCCCACGGCCTGAGCCCGCCCAAATCCTGGGGTGATGGGGAACTCCAGGCCCCCCCAGTGCTCTTTGCCTCTGCTGAGGAGATCCCTCCTGACAGCCAAGGCACTGAGCCTGCGCCCAGGCTTGGATAACACGTCCTGAGCTGCAGGGAAGTGTTTCCCTGGGAGCCAGGTCTTTAGCACAAGCTAAAGCTGAGCTGGGAAACAGGAGAAGGTCAAAAAAGCCAAAGGATTAGTCCCTGCTGGAACAAACAGGGTTTAGTTTGGTCACATGGGATGGCACAGTTGTTTTCCAACCACAACTTTTTTTTATGAACTTTTTGAGGTGAGTTTTTTGAATGCCCAGAGCCTCTGGAAGTGCTCCAAGCCAGGTTGGACCAACCTGGTCTAGTGGAAGTGTCCCTGCCCATGGCAGAGGTGTGGAACTGGATGGGATTTAAGGTTCCTCCCAACCCAAAACAGTCTGAGATTTTTGGGATTCTATGAATTCTTTGTCTTTGAGATGGCTGAGACTTAGGAAATGACCCTTGCCACTGCGGGTGAGCTGCAGGGTTCCCATTCCAGTGGGACAGGTGGGAATGACCCACAGCTCCCCGCAGTGGTTCCCGTGGTGCGGATGCTCTGATGTCCTGCTGGTGCTTTGCCTTCCCCTCCCTTCCCCTGCCCAGTTTGGGCACTGACCCAGCACATCCATCCAGTCGTGGCAGTGGCCTCCTGCCCGAGCTCTGAGGCGGTTATGCCATGGGGCTGAGCCGTGCCGGGATCCGAGCCGTGCCGGGATCCGAGCTGTGCTGTGGGGCTGAGCCGTGCCGGTATCCAAGCCGTGCCGGGATCCGACCCGTGTCCTGATCTGACCCATTCTGGGATCTGACCCTTGCCCGTGCCCATTCCCCCGCAGGGCTGCCCGGGGAGTCCCCGCTGGTGCGGGTGCTGGAGGACGAGTCCCGCAGCCGCCTGGGCCGCTTCAACCAGAAGGACGTGTCGATGGTGTTCAGCAGCGTGATGCGGCTGCACCCCTCCAGCCCGCACCCGCTGGTCGAGTCGTGCCTCAGCAGCCTGGAGCGGCACCTGGAGAAGGAGCGGCACCCCCAGACCCTGTTCCTGCTGCTCTCCTACTACCGGCTGCGGGCGCAGGCGCTGCAGGGCCACGCGGCCTCCGACCAGCAGCTCATCAACAACCGCAAGATCCTGCGCCTGGTGCGGCACACGCTGGGCCAGGTGAGCGCCATGAGGGAGCACGAGCTGGCGCTGCTGGACGAGATGCTGGCCTTGTGTGCCCAGGAGGCCAACAACAAGGCCCTGGAGGCCATCTTCAGCTCCCAGCTCTTCTACGAGAACCGGCAGGAGCGCTTCATTCGCAGCATGGCAGGTGAGGGGTGCCCGGGGGTCCAGCATTGCCCCCTCATTGGGGCTGCAGGGCTCTGGTCAGGCAGGAGACATGGGGGCCTCTGACCGAGTGGGAGGCAACCTCCAGCCTGGTCCTGGACGTGTTTGGGTGGTGCAGCCTCAACTGGGGACCTGCTGAGCCCCAGAAATGGAGCAGAAGGAACCCTGTGCCGTGGCCACCCTTGTCACTGACAGCCCAGCCCTTTGACAGGCTGGGAGCCCCCCATTCGTCTAGGGTCTGGGAGGGACCAGGGGCCCCCCATTCCTTCAGGGGCTGTTTTCCCACGGTGCCTGCAGGCGGGGCACAGTGGAGTTTTGGTGGGGTTTTGCAGAACACCGCACTTGTGCGCATTCCAGCTGTGCTCCATCTGTGCCTTCTGGCTGTGTATGACAGGAATCTGTCTCAGCCTCTCACCTGACCCATACCTGAGGGTTTTTAGGAGCTGCCTGGCTTTTGAGGTTTTTGGGACTGGCCCTCCTGTCTGGTCCTGTCCTCCCACCTGCCTGGGCTGTGGTGGCTGCAGAGGACCTGGCCTGGGGACAGAGCTGGCCCCTGTGACGGCCTGCCTGCTGTGTTGGCTCACAGAGTGGCTGCCCCGGAAGGCAGAGAACCTGACCCCCTACACCATGGCCCTCATCGCCAAGTACGTGGCACGGCACCGGCTGCGTGAGCCGCGCCTGCTCGACACCATCGCCAACTTCCTGCTGAAGCGCGGCGAGCAGCTCGACAGCAAGGTGAGCGCTCCCCTCCATCTGTGGGCACGCCTGGGCACAGCAGCCACGGCTCTTCTCCATCGTGAAGGGGCATTCCAGGGAACCAGGGACCGTGCCCCAGTCCCAGCAGGTTCTGAGCATCTGTCTTTTCATGGCACTGGGCAGGTGGCCCTGACCTGTCCCTCATCCCAGCCCAGCCCCACACACCTCTCTTGCCGCAGGTGATCCAGAAGTTGGTGTTTCCCTTCAGCCGGATGAACTACCGCCCCTCCAACCACAGCGAGCTGTTCCCCAAGCTGGAGGCCATCCTGGAGCAGAAGGCCGGCAGCTCCCCACTGGCCACCGTTAACATCCTCATGTCCATGTTCCAGCTCAGCCACTTCCCACAGACCGTCCTGCACCAGGTCTTCTCCCCAGGCTTCATCACCAATGTCATGAGTACGTGGGGCCGTTGCCGGGGTGCTCCCAGCTGGGGTGGGGACAGTCCCCAGTGGCACAGCTGGGTAGCGGGTGCCCATGGCGTGGGCTCCATGCAGGTGCTCCTAGCTGGCAGAGCCCCAGCTGGGTGGGGATGGTCCATGGTGGCACGGCTGGGCAGGGGGTGCCCGTGGTGCCTGTGGGTTCCATGCACACTGCCCCGCAGGCAGCCTCTGCACTGCTGGGGTGCTCCTGGTGGCAGGGCTGGGCAGGGCTGGGCAGGGGGTGCCCGTGGTGCCCGTGGGTTCCATGCACACCCCGCCCCGCAGGCAGCCCGTACGCGCTGATCGTGCGCCGGTACCTGTCGCTGCTGGATGCGGCCGTGGAGCTGGAGTTCCGCGAGTACAGCGGCCCCCGGCTGGACCCGCGCTACCGCGTGCTCATGTTCGAGCACGCCCTGACCGCTGATGAGGCCAACAGAAAGTACAGGTGAGGGGCCAGGGGGAGCACCCCCCTGCAACGGGGGACTGGGGTCTGTCACCTGCTCTGGCAGCATCCCATAGGGTGCCGGGATGAAGGCCCCTGTGGCAGCTCCAAAGCCTGTGGGGTAGCACTCTAAAACCACAGGATTATTTAGAATTGCAGAATTGTTTGGGTTGGGAAAGCCTTGGAGACCTCAGTGGAGAAGAGGTGATATTCATACAGGGAGAACTGGTTTGGAAAGGCCTCCAAGTCCAGCCAGAGATACCAACAGCAGGGGGCAGAGGCTGGGTGCAGAGGCTCCCTTCCCAAGGCATTCTCACAGTCAGTGCCCTCTCTCTGCCACGCCAGCCTCACCATACCCCAAGCATTTCAGGGGGTACCACCTGCTGGAAGCAGGACGTACAGGAGGTCAGGAGATTGGCATACAGGTGAAGGCTTTCAGATTGACAGTGAGGAGAGCAAAAAATCAGATGATGGAAATGCATCCTGCACATCCCATTTCCCCAGCAGGACCTGGGCGGAGGAGGAGGAAGGGTGCTTGCATGAAGGGGCTGCACATCTGGATGAAGATGTCATAGCAATGCTGGGTCACCTAGCCCCTGAGCCCACCTGTCCCCCAGCACTGCTAAGGCCACCACTGACCATGTCCCCACGTGCCACATCCACATGGCTCAGAGATGGGGACTCCCCCCTGCTCTGGGCACTGGTGCCAGAGCTGGGCAGCCCTTTTGGGGGCTTTTGGTGTCCCAATACTCTGAGGAGCTTTTCTGCAAAAGGAACTGGAGCCCATCCCCTCTTGACTCCCAACAGCAGAGCCCAAAACTCCAGGCCTGGGTGTCCCACTCC
Source organism: Tangara arthus (assembly GCA_035584835.1). Classification (NCBI taxonomy): domain Eukaryota; kingdom Metazoa; phylum Chordata; class Aves; order Passeriformes; family Thraupidae; genus Tangara; species Tangara arthus. The sequence continues at coordinate 296,455 of JAWMQZ010000118.1, forward strand.
TGGGGGTTCCTATCTCCACGTCAATGTACTCAGCACCAGCAGTGCTGGGGGGACATGCCAGCCCCTGCCGTGCCCCCCTGATTGTCCCCTCCTTGCAGCTACAAGGGGCTGGTGGCCGAGGCTCTGCGGCAGCTGGTGGGGGAGGAATGCTACCGGCAGGACGAGGTGCTGCCCCCTGGGTACTGCACAGGTAACCCCCGGGCCATGGGCTGCCAGTGGCATCTGGGGGCTGGGGGTGGGAGCTCATGTGGGGCAGAATGAGCTCTGGCTGCTTTGTCACTGCCTGCCCTGTGACGCTGCCTTTGGGACAAAGCTCCCTGAGCCCTCCCGCTGCAGAAGGGGGCTTTCCCCTGTGTCTGTTTGCTGGCTCAGAGTTCCCGAGCCGTGTCCCATCAGTAGCTGATCCCTGTTCTCTCTCCCGCAGACTTCCTGCTGTGGATCAACCGCTCAGGCACAGTGCTGCCTCTCTCACGTGTTCCAGCAGCTTCCAGGGCGCCCCCAGCCACGTCCCCCGTCGCCATGTCCCTGCGGTCCAGCGTCCTCGCCCTCACCTCGGATTTGCAGGACTTTGCCCCGTTTGCTGCCGAGGCGCCCAGCAGCCCCCCAGGCCCCCGGGAGAGCGGCCGGGCCGGGCGGTTCCTGCCGGCGCTCTGCCCGGCCCCGGGGGGGCCCTGCTTCCAGCCCCCCTCGGACTATTACTGCGGGCTGAGCAAGGAGCCCTCCCTGGCCAGCCCGGGCAGCTCCACGCTCAGCAGCCCCTCCGAGTGCCTCTCGGCGCCGCCGCCCGGCACCCCCGACTGCTCCCCCCGCGCCTCCGCCGCCTCCCTCTTCCAGTTCCCCATCGGCAAAATCCTGGAGGAGGAGGAGGAGGCCGCCGGCTGCCCTGGCCAGGAGCACGGCTGCTTCCAGGGGGAGCAGGCCCAGGAGCAGCCCGAGGAGCAGAGCCCCCCAGCCAGCGAGGACGCCGGCCCCCCGCCCTCGCCGTGCCGGCCCAGCCCCAAGCGGGGCCCCCAAGAAGGGCTGCAGGGAGCCGAGGAGATCCAGAGGTACGGGCAGGGCCACACCCCGGGTGTGTCCCGGCTCCCCTCCTGCAGGACAGCCACCCTGGCACTGCCCTGGCTCTGCTCCGTTCCAGCAGCACAGCCACCCTGGCACTGCCCTGGCTCTGGTCCCTTCCAGCAGCACAGCCACCCTGGCTCTGGTCCCTTCCAGCAGCACAGCCACCCTGGCACTGCCCTGGCTCTGCTCCCTTCCAGCAGCACAGCCACCCTGGCACTGCCCTGGCTCTGCTCCCTTCCTGCAGCACAACCACCCTGGCACTGCCCTGGCTCCTGCTCGCTGAGACCCCAACCCTGGCCCCTTCCTGCCCGGTGCCATGGGGCGCCCACAGACCCAGTCCCCGCTGCGCTGGGTGCTGCAGTGTCCCTGCCACCAGCAGGGCCCAGCTGGGTGCTGCTCTTCAGCTGCCGCGGTGCTGGGGAGCAGGGTGCGTGGGTGGGGTGGCACTGTGGCGTGGGGTGACGCTCCCTGCTGTCCCCTGTGCAGGGTGGTGCTGTCGGTCAATGACAAGTGGCACTACTGCCAGAACTCCGACATCCTGGTGGGCTCCCGGGCCATGCGGGACCGGCACCTGCGGCTGCTGGGATACTGTCTGGTGCAGGTAAGGGGGCTGCCCTGCCTCCTCGGGGCCAGGGGACACGGTGGGTGATGGGCTCAGCGCTGGCATCCCCCTGGAAGGATGGGCCCAGACCTGGCATCCCCAGTGTAAACACCCCTGTCCCTGTGAGAGGAAGCAGGGATGAGTCATCCTCATGTCTCCTTGCCCTCCCCCACCCCATGCAGGACTTTTTCCATGCAGCTGGTGGGTGACACCAGCCCTGATGGAAAGCAGAGACAAGGGACAGTCTGTCCTGTGAGCTAAGACCCGACCTGAGTGAGGGGAAGAGGAAGGGGAGGGTATTCAGCCCAGGCTGGCAGACACAGCCACAGTGGCGGCATCGGGTGTGGGGCCTCAGGGTGGAATCAGGTGGGGGGGACACACATGGGTCCACGTGTGGTGAGCTGTGATCCCATGTGCTGAGGGGGCAGGAGGGAGGTTGGTTCACCTTCTTGCCAGAGCCCTGCCCGCCCTGTTCCAGCCCCAGCTGCTCCCTGCCCAGTGCTGGGACTGGGAGAGCCCTCAGGTGTGCAGCTCCTTTGGCAAACTCCAGGTGTTGGTTTAGGATGTGCAGCTCCCACGTGCTTCTCTGTGGGTGGTTTTAGCCTGAGGACGAGTCTTTCTGAGGAGAACGGCACTGGAAAGGAGCCCTCTGTCCTGTTCACTCTTGCACTGCAGAGAGGACCAGGATTGCAGCAGTGCCTCCACCGTGCCATCCCACAGCCATTCCCAAACAGTTTCACTCCCTGCTGCCGCCAGGCTGTGCCAGCCACAGCTCCCTCCTCATCCTAGAGCCCAGCAGCCCAGAGCCCCGTGTTTGTGCAGAGCTCCAGAGTCCTGTGACTCTGCTGAGGAATCACCTGGGAGCTGCCCAGCAGTGTAGCTGGCTGGGAGCAGGGCCAGCTCTCCCTTGAGCTGGTGTTTGGGCTGGGCTGGGCTGGCCAGGGCTGGCTGTGTCCCTCCTGCAGAAGGCACAGCAGGGACCCAGCTGAAGGGACCTTAAAGCCCATCCAGTGCCAGCCCCTGCCGTGGGCAGGAACACCTTCAACTATCCCAGGCTGCTCCAAGCCCCAGTGTCCAGCCTGGCCTGGGACACTTCAGGGACAGCCACAGCTGCTCTGGGCACCCTGTGCCAGGGCCTCCTCACCCTCCCAGCCAGGAATTCCTTCCCAATATCCCATCCAGCCCTGCCCTTTGGCAGTGGGAAGCCATTCCCCATTGTTTTGTCCCTCCAGGCTCTTGACCTAAGTCCCTCTCCAGCTCTCTTGGAGCCCCTTTAGGCACTGGAAGGGGCTCTAAAGGGTCTCCCCAGAGCCTTCTTTTTCCAGGTGAACACCCCCAGCTCTCACCTGTGGGTTGAGGGTGAGAACCTTTATTCCTCCCCTGTACTGCCAGTGGCTGGAGTGTGGGTCCCAATGACTCTCAGTCCTGCTCTGTGAGTTCTGCTGGTGCCCTCAGGGCTGTTGGACCTGCAGCCCCCCAGTCCCCTCAGGGCTGTTGGACCTGCAGGGTTTGCAGCCCCCCAGTCCCCTCAGGGCCGTTGGACCCGCAGGGTTTGCAGCCCCCCAGTCCCCTCAGGGCTGTTGGACCCGCAGGGTTTGCAGCCCCCCAGTCCCGTCACCTTTCATGGAGGGTGTTGGTAGGGCTTGAGGGTGGCGTGAGGGTCGAGGTTCCTCCCTCTGTGTGGCTGCAGCACCTGTCCAGGGCTGAGCTCAGGCTGGATGAGCCTGGAGCTGGGCATTGTCTGCATTTCCCGTGCCACTGTCCACACTTGAGTCCGTGCCCTTGTCCTCCAGGGAGGGATCTGCGCCCTGGTTCTTCCTCCCACCACCACAGAAGGCTGAGTGGGGCTGGGGGCTGGAGGTACTGGGGATTCAGGTGGGGCCAGACATGCTGTCAGCGCTCTGACATGGTCCCTGTCCCCTCACAGCTGCCCTACACGGAGCTGGAGAAGGTGAGTGGCATCGAGGAGGCCAAGCACTACCTGCGGCAGAAGCTGAGGGAGCTGCGCTTCTGAGGGACGGATCCGGGGGGTGTGGGGGGCCAGGTGGGTGCTGCCAGCCCCTTCCCCTGCGCAGGGGGATACGGAGCTGCCCCCCATCCCGGGGGGTCAGGGGGATATGGAGATGCTCCCCATCTTGGGGAGCCAGGCCGTGGGGCCAGGCCGTGGGCACTGCTCCTGCTGTGGGGCTGGGGGAGTGTGAGATTATTTATTGCCGTTATGGGGGGCCGGGGTGTGACTTGGGGGGTGCCGGGGGGTGGGGGGAGTTACTGGGGAAGGTCCCTCATGGCCCCCCTGCCCTGGCTCTGCCACCTCAGCCTGGTCTGTTGCTGCTGTTGGGCCTGGCCCGGGCACCGGGGCTGTTCCTGTGTCCCCAGCACGGCTGCTGGGCCATGGCACTGGGCACTGGGGGCTGTCCCTGTGTCCCCAGCATGGCACTGGACCTGGCCCCTCCAGGGTCCCGGGCGGCTGCGGTGGAGGATCCTGTGCAGGGCCGGGAGCGGGTGTGCACATGGGGCTGTTCCCAGGGCCTGGGCCTGGAGGAGGGGGGTGTTAGGGAAGGGGGAACTTTCCAATAAAACTGGTGAAAAGTGTGCAAAGTCTGGTCTCTTTATTAGTTGAAGGCAGCGGGGGAGCCCCAGCCCGGTAGCCCCCCAGGGACTGCTCGGAGCAGGGCTCCCCTGGCAGGGCGCTCCCCCAGCACCTCTGCCCTGGGCCCCATGATTGGAATAAAGCTGTTTATTGCCTTTGAATTGCCTGATCCATAAACCCCGGGGGCTGCAGCCGACGCCTGAGGGTGGGGCGGGAGCCGAGGAGCTGGGCGGCCCTGTTCGGGAGGCTCTGTCCCGGACAGCCCTGCCCCGGGGGCTTCTGTCACGGGGAGCCCTGCCCGGGAGGGCCCTGTCCCGGGGGATTCTGTCCCAGGGGGCTCTGTCCCGTGAGGGGCCCTGTCCCGGGGGATTCTGTCCCAGGGGGCTCTGTCCCGTGAGGGGCCCTGTCCCGGGAGGGCCTGTCCCGGGGGGGGCTCTGTCCCGGACAGCCCTGCCCCGGAGAGTTCTGTCCCCGGAGGGTTCTGACCCGGGGGGCCCTGTCCTAGGGGGTTCTGTCCCGGACAGCCCTGCCCCGGAGGGTTCTGTCCCGGGGGGCCCTGTCCCAGACAGCCCTGTCCCGGGAGGGCTCTGTGCCGGGGCACGGGCAGCAGGTGTCCGAGGGGCTGAGCCTGGGGCCGGCGTCTCTTTGGCAGTGCCCTCCGAGGGCCCGGGAGCGCAGGGCCCCGTCCCCGCGGGCACAGCCGCTGCCCCGGCCCCGCGCGGGCTCCACCGCCAGCCGTGAGCCGCCGGCGCCCTCACACCGGCATCGGCATCTCGTTGTACTCGTCCACACCTTCCCGCTCGTCCAGGATGGGCTCGGCCTCGGCTGCGTCCAGCTGCGGGACACGGCGGCTGAGGGGCGGCCAGGGCCCCTCGGGAGCCCCCCGGAGCCCCCCGGCCCCCGGAGCCCACCAGCCCCCGGCCCCACCGCTCCCGGGAGACAAGCGACGCCGCCACTTACACACTTCATTTCCCGGTCGGTGAAGATGCGGCTGAGCAGGCACATGCGGAGCGGCACCGTGAGGATGAGGATGAAGGGGAAGGCGAGGGAGGCCACAGTGGACATGACGGCCCAGAGCACGGCCAGGCAGGCCAGCTGCAGCCCGGTGAACAGGTGCATGCGCAGCGTGCGCACCTGGGCACACAGGGGTGTCAGGGCTGGGGCACTGTGTCCCCCAGCCCAGCCCTGGGTCCCCCTCCCACTGCAGGCACAGCCTGGCCCGGGGCACCCACACCCCCAGACACGGCCCCCCGAGTCCCCACTCTGTCCTCTCTGCCCCCTAAACCAGGCTCTGCCACAGCCCGTCCTGCAGATGCCACAATGCTCCCACACAAGGGTACCCCGGCCTGGCCACTGTCCCAGACAAGGGTCCTGCCCCAAGGATCCTCCCCAGGCCCCCTCCCCACCTTTTTGACATAGGTGACATCAGGGTGGTGCTTGGGGGGCATCAGCAGCAGCTGCAGGCGCTCGTAGAACTGGATGCCATTGAGGGAGGTGACGCCCATGTAGAGGAAGATGCCGAAGAGCACGGCCAGTGGGATCTGCCGCAGCAGGTCCCCGATGACGATGGACAGCCCTGGGCCAGAGCAGCGTCAGCCTGGGGAGGGGGCTCAGCACAGCCCTCCAGCCCCACCTCCCCCTTAACCCCCTCACGCGGGGAGGGTGCCACATCTCTGTGCCCACTGGGGACAGGATGGCCACACCAGTTTGGCCGGGGCTCAGGATGCCCCAGCTCCGTTCCCCACAGTGCCCCCTCCCCACCGCAGCCTCCCACGGCCCCCAGCCCCCTCCCCACTGCACTGCAGTCCCCCCAGGACCCGAGGGCCGGACCTACCGACCAGCACGGCCACCAGCAGCCCGGTGACCCGCTGCTCCTTCACCTCCTGGATCTTGGGCTTGTCCCCAGGAGCCACAGCCTTGCTCATGACGGTGAGGGCGTTGGCGTGGGTGACGGAGCGCACGGTGGCTGCGGCGAGCCAGGGCAGCCCAAAGAGCGCGAAGAAGCCGCCCATGGCCACGATGAGCAGGAGGTCGAGGTGGAACCCGGAGCCCTTCTGCAGCATCCGCTCCTTCTTGCTGATGATCAGCCTGGAACCAGGGCAGACCGTTGGCACAGCACGGGCTCCCCCTGCCCCACCAATGCCCCCCGCCTGCCCCCACTGCACTCACGTGGTGATCTGGGTCTCCATGAAGATGAGGATGAAGACGAGGATGGCAGGGAGGCCGCTGGCCACCATCATCCACACGGGGAAGGCACTCTGCACACCCAGGGGGTTGATCACCCAACCCCGCTTGTCTGGGGCTGTCACCGAGAACCCACTGGGCACACTCAGCTTCTGCAAGGGGAGGGGGACACAAATGCTGAGAGGGACTGGCTGTGCCCCATAGAGTGAGAGGGCCATGGAGGCACCGGGACCCCCAGAAGCCAGACTCAGAGAGAGAGAAGGTCAGATGCTGGCACCAAGCAGGTGCAGCCCTGCTGGGAACAGATGGAGCGGCTGACCCACAGCCAGGACAGTGGAACGGGGCACAGGGATCCCTAGGAGGGTGTGGGGTTAGGTGTGCTGCCCAGGCAGTGGATGGGTGGCTGCTCACCTGTGTGTAGGTGTCCTGGATGCTGTAGTCCACCAGCACCATCACCAGGATGGCGATGGGCACCCCAAAGTCCCCGATCAACCTCCGGATCTGGGGGAACACCAGAGCCAGCCTGGCCACAGCCCTCCTGGTTCACCCCAGCCCCCCTGGGCTCGTCCCAGCCCCCCTGGGCTCAGCCCAGCCCCACGGCCCCACAGCTGTCCCCACGCACCCGTCCGGGGAAGAAGCGGCTGTTCTTGAACTTGCGCAGGAAGAAGGCGATGAAGAAGGTGCCAGCCATGAGCACGAGTGAGAGCAGCGCCGTGTTGGGCTGCCCCGTGACCTTGGTGGCACCACGGGCGGCCGGGCTGGTGGCCAGGGCTGTGGTGTTGGCCACAGTGCCGTTGCCCCAGGCCTCGGCCGAGCTGTTGGTGCTCAGGCAGCCGTGCAGCGGGTGCTCTTGGAAGATCTGGAGCAGGAGGGTGGCATGTTCAGCCCCATCCTGCCTGGCCCTGCCCCAGCGCCCCCGGCTCACCCCCACAGCTCACCTTGGCCAGCTTGGAAAAGGTCTCATAGATGAAGATGAGGGAGATGAGAAAGGCAAAGATCTCCTGGGTGAAGCGGGAGACGAAACGCACCAGGAAGCTGCCCTCAAAGGCCACCATGACCAGCACGATGAGGATGAGCCAGAAGCCGATCCAGACACGCCCCACCAGGTACTCCAGCTCGTTGGACGTGCAGAACTGCCCAGCCGTGCAGACAGATGGACAGATGGGTGTCAGGATGGCCACAGGGCTGGACAGAGCCCTGGGCAGTGGGGCAGAGCCCTGGCAGGAGGGCTGTGGGGATGTCTGCCCTGGGGAGCGGGGCTGGGGTGGGGGTGTCTCCCCAGCCCCAGGGCAGACCCCAGCAGCTCACCGTGAAGAAGGCTTCCTCAAAGACGAGCAGTGGCCCCGAGAAGCCGATGACGAGCAGGGGTTGAGCACCCAGCAGGCAGAAGAGGACGCCCTGCAGCGACGTGGAGATGATCAGCTCCGACACCCCGATCAGGTCCTGCGTCTTCTCCCCTGCGGCAGCACAGGCTCAGGCACCCCGTCAGGATGGGCCCTCGGGCACGGCCCTGCCCCGCAGCACATGCAGCAGGCAGCAGCAGCACCGCTGCAGCCCCCTGCAGCTGCTCCACACCCGCACTCACCCAGCAGCCCCCCGAAGGTGATGGCGGGTGACAGCGCAGCAAAGTAGATGAAGATGACGGCAGCAATGCACTGCGGGTCCAGCGCGTCGCGGAAGTCGCTCAGGTAGTGGGGGTACCTCCGCCGCACGTCCCGGATCAGCCCCCCGAAGGGGCGGCCCGTGCGCCTCAGGGGGTCATCATCCTCCTCGGCCTCATCCTCCACCACCTTCAGCTTCAGCAGAGCTGGGGGCGAGCAGATGGACAGACAGACAGCCAGACAGTGAGACCCCAACAGCTGGGACACCCCAAACCCTGCCCTGGCCCCAGCCCTGGCACCTTTCTCCTCAGGGGACTTGGGCTCCAGCAGCAGCCTCCGCTCCTGCTCCATCCTCTTCTTCAGCATCTCGCGCTGGAAGTGGGCGACGCTGCGCAGCAGCTCCTCGCCCTGCACCTCGGAGGGCGGCAGCACCACGCTGCAGTCCAGGAACTCGTTGATGGCATTCAGAAGGTCGTGACGGTCGTCGGCCAGGTAGGCAGCCTCGTGGAATTGCTGGGGGGCCATGGCAGGGTCAGTGCCCACACCACAGCCCTGTGGCTCCTGAGAGCCCGGTATCGCGCAGCCCTGAGCCCACAGCCTCAGCACGGCCCTGGCCCTGGCACAGCCCTGAGCCCCCGACCCTGGCACAGCCCCGGCCCCCACCTCAGTATGGCCACAAGACCCCAGCACGGCAAGGCCCAACCAGCATCCTGGCATTGCCCCACGCTCCCCAGCCCCGACAGGACTCCAAGCCCTCATCCTGGCATTTCTCTGAGACCCCAGCACTGGCATAATCTGAGCCCTCCAACCCATCCCATCTGAGTCCTGAGCTGCTGGCCTCATCACAGCCCCAAACCCGCAATCCAGTGCTGTCTCAAGACCATAGTCCCAGCACAACCCTGAACCCCCCAGCCCTGGCACAAAACCCCTGAGCTTCCTGCCCAGCACAGCCTCAAGCCCCCGCCCCAGCAGAGCCCTGAACCCCATCCTGGTACAGCCCTGAACCCCTCAGCCAGGCACAGCCCTGAACCCCATCCTGGTACAGCCCCGAACCCCTCAGCCAGGCACAGCCCTGAACCCCATCCTGGTACAGCCCCGAACCCCTCAGCCAGGCACAGCCCGAGCCCCCCGCCCGGCAGGCCCCCCGTGCCCCGGGGCAGGGACCTTGTCGGACATGAGGGTGGAGATGGAGCGCCCAATCTCGTGATAGTCCATGTGGGTGCTGCTGGGGCCCAGCAGCACGAAGAGGAACCGCACAGGCACGGGCACCTCCAGCACCGCGTCCAGCTCCACGGCCTCCTGCAGCCGCACAAAGGCCATGGTGGGCTGGTCCAGGAACTCCACACAGCCTGGGGGGCACAGGGGGCACAGGGGTCACCAGGGTGCCTGGCAGGCGGCGCCCACACCCCGGGCCTGCCCGCCCCTCCATACCCACGAGCACCACTGTGGCCTCAGCATTGTCTGGGATCTTCTCCAGCAGCTTCAGCTCGTGCTTTGACTTGGAGCGAGTGATGCCGGCCGGGGGTGTGGGAGTGAGGACCTCCCTCTGTGGGGACAGAGCGGGGGACAGGGGTCAGGGCCCTTCCCCAGGGCACAGGCAGGGCTGGGGGCCATGGCACCCACCTCCCGCTCCACGTCGATGCGCGTGTCGTGCTCGCCGGCGTGGCCAGCGATGAGGGGCTCGGTGACGGCCGGCTCGCTGCCCTCGGCCACGTGGTTGGTGCTGTGGTGGTGCACGAGCAGGGAGCCCAGGCTGCCCGCCGAGATGTTCCGCGGGAAGGAGAACTCCTTCTCGTCGCTCGGGTGGCTGCGGGACAGGGCCAGAGCTGTCCGTGGTGCCCCGGTGGCACAGCCATTGCCAGGATCCCAGGGACAGCATCAGCCCCGCAGCTCAGGGAGCAGAGCCCGGGGGCAAGGGGCTGTGTCTGTGCCCCCCACACCCACCTGTGCTTGAGCAGCAGCGCCCGCAGCACGTTGGCACGGTCCTCAGCCCGGATCTGGTCCGTGATCACCATCTGCTCCACCACCTGGTGAGCCACCCCCGGCAGTGTCTTTTGGTCCAGGTCCAGGAGCACGGCCCCTGGACAACAGAGGGGGCGCTGAGGCCAGCAGGGACAGGACCCCACCTCACCGTGGGCCCCACATGGTGGTCCCCGCCTCCCTACCGTGGGCCAGGGTCTTGCGGAGCTCCAGGAGGCTGCGGAAGGAGAGGGAGGCCACGTGTGGCTTGCCCCAGCGGTCTGTCTCCTCCTCCACGTCCTCCTCAAACTTGATCCAGCGTGCCGTCTCCTTCCACTGCAGCTCCTGGTTCTTGTCCACCACCAGCTCGTTCAGCTCCACGAACACCTGCAGCACAGCAGGGTCAGTGCTGGGACCCTGGGGCCCTGTCCCTGCCCGTGCCCTGCCCAGGACCCCGCACCTCGTGGGGCTGCCGGTCCTGCTTGCGCTGCCGCGTGCTGGGCTCCTTGTGGTCCTTGCTGACGTGCACCACCTGTGCCTTGGCGCTCTTCCGCACCAGGTGCCGGCGCACGCCCGGCACGTCCTCGAAGCGGTGACCTGGGGGGGCAGCAATGGGGGGTGACCGCTCTGTGGGGCCCTGTACCTCAGACCCCAGCACGGGGGACACTGAGCCCTGGCACGGGCAGCTCTGCACCTCAGACCCCAGCACAGGGCACACTGAGCCCTGGCACGGGCAGCTCTGCACCTCAGACCCCAGCACGGGGGACACTGAGCCCTGGCACGGGCAGCTCTGCACCTCAGACCCCAGCACGGGGCACACTGAGCCCTGGCACGGGCAGCTCTGCACCTCAGACCCCAGCACGGGGCACACTGAGCCCTGGCACGGGCACCCGTGGAGCTATGGGATGTGTCCTGCCAGGGACAGCTCAGGGCAGAGCCATCATGCCACTGCTGGGGGCAAGTGCTGCAGCTTTGGGGGGGGTCACTGGGTCACCGCCAGCAATGCCACCAATTGAGGTGCCTCCTGGTACCAGGGTCACCTGCTCCTTATGTGCCAAGGCCAACCCATGGGCACTGGCACGTGGGCTCTGCAAAAGCATCACCTGCCACCCTGAGAGTCCTGAGCTGTGAATCCCTGGGGCTGCTGAGTGCCCAGGGGAGCCACCACCATTGCTACTGCTGTCCCTGGCTCCAGCTGCCCAGCTCCTGGTTCCTGGCCATTTCACAGGGACTCAGCCCAGCCCTGGCAGCAGGGATGGGTCCCCTGTGGTTGTGCCTAGCACTGGGAGCAGGATCAGTGCCTGCACCCAGCCCAGCTTGGCTGCAGCCACAAGGCAACCTGGCACTGCCAGCCCCACCATCCCAAACCCACCATCCCCAGCAATGCCAGCCCCAGCAATGCCAGCCCCACTGTCCCAGCCCCGCTCCACTCTCCCAGCCCACTCGCCCGACACAGAGTGGCCGCCAGGGCAGCCCCAGGGGCACAGCCCCACTCACTCTTCATGTAGTCCAGGTCAGCCGAGGCCAGTGTCTGTGCCTCCGACTCGTCCGTGGGCATTTTCTGGTAGCGGTCCTGCTCCGCAGCCGTCATGCTGCCGATGCAGCGCCGCTCGTGCAGGTTGTAGCTGCGGTGCCCCGGCTGCGACTTGGGCGCAGGGCGGCCCGGGGACCCAGCCTCGGCGGCTGCCCCCGCGCCCAGAGCCCCCTGCTCGGCGTCAGGGCTGCAAGGCAGGAGCCCAGCTCAGTGCTGAGCCCCGCTCTGCACGCCAGTCCTGCCACGGGCTGTCCAGCCCCCGCCCCGCCATGGGGCGGCCAGAGGACACTGCCCGCTCCCCAGGAGCCCCAGCACGGCCCAACCCCAGCTCACCCGCTGGCCCGGGCTTCCTTCGGGGCCGTGCCCCCTCGGGGCTCAGGCGGGGAGCCGGGCAGTGCCGCGGGGGCCGCTGGCTCCTCTGCCTGCCGGTCTGTGGCCTCATCCTCCTGCAGGAAGAACTGGGGGGGCAGCGGGTGAGCCGGCTGCGGGTGAGCCGCGTCTCCCCGCCATGGCAGCACCGGCCCCGGCTCCTCCGTGCCCAGCTGTGCCCAGGCACGCTGAGCCGGGGGGGCACAGCGCTGCCCTCGCCCCAGCCCTGCCCTCACCTGCACCGCCTCGGCCGGCCCGGGCTGCCGCAGCTCCTCCGCCGACCGCTCCGTCTCCGTGTCGCACGCGTCATCCTCATCCTCCTCAGCCTCCTCGATGGTGGGGGTCTCTCCGGGGACAGAGGCACGCCGGGCCTTCTTTTTGCCCTTTTTCGGGATCCCCTTCTTGCGGCGGGCGTCAGAGGGCAGGTGCGTGGAGAGCGGGTGGTGGATGTGGTGGGACGACTGGCGGTGGTCTGGGGGGACCGGGAGTTGGTGCTGTGTTCCCTGCCCATTTCCTGCCAGCTCCCCACGCCCTACTCGCCCCCTGTCCGCCCCCTGCTCCGTGCCCGCCCTTGGCCCCGCTCACACTCGAAGTCCTCCTCGCCGTAGCTGCGCCCGGCCTCCTCAGCGTTGCGGGGGTGGGCGTCGTTCAGGATCTCCTCGAAGCGCTCCACGCCCAGGGCCTTGTTCAGGTCCTTCTCCTCCTCCTCCTCCCCGAAGGCAGGTGAGCCGGCGCCCAGCGCCTCCTGCTCGGGCTGCGGGCCGGCAGCGCGGATGAGCGGGCACACGGCGGCAGCGCCGGCACCGCCGCCCACCGTGCCACCGACCCCCGGCCACGCAGCCCCGCGAGATGGGTGCTCCGAGGGGCTGTTTGAGCCCCGGAGGCACCCAGGAGCTGGGCACGCCTGCCCTGGGCTGGGCACCCCTGCCCTGAGCTGGGCGCCCCTGCCCTGGGCTGGGCACCCCTGCATCGTTCCCACCCCACGCACCCCAGCACCCCCGGCCTCAGCGCTGTGCGCCGGTGTCACCTCCACCCCACGGTGTCACCTCCACCCCACGTGCCACAGCAGCCCAGCTCCAGGCCCTGGGCTGTGCCCCGGGTATCCCGTGCCCGGCTCGCCTCAGAATGGGACCAGCCCCCCAGTGCTACGCCCCTGCACAGCCCCAGCACCCCAATGCTGCGCCCCTGCACAGCCCCAGCACCCCCAGTGCTGCGCCCCTGGGCAGCCCCAGCACCCCCAGTTCTATGCCCCGGTGCCGTGCCTCCCCCCCAGTGCTGCCCCAGCCCCTGGCCCGCAGAGCCCCCGGCTCGGTGCCCCCCGCCCCGGGCTGCCGCTGCCCCCCAGCCAAGGGTGGGCTCGGGGGGAGGGGCTGCGGGGGCAGGGGGCGGGGCTGGGGCGGGAGGGGATGCGGGGCTGGGGGCGTACAAGGATGTGGAGGGTGCGGGGGGGTTGTGGGGGTAACGCGGCACCGGGGGCTGCGGGGACCCGGGGGATGCGGAGCTGCGGGATACGGAGGATGCGGGGCTGCGGCTGCAGGGGGCTTGCGGGGGAGCGCGGGAGGGGCTGCGGGGGCTGCGGGGGCGCGTCCCCGGCCGGTCCTACCTGAGTCATGGCGGAGCCGCTCCCTCCGCAGCTCCCGCAGCGCTTTATCGGAGCGGCGGGACCGGCCGGGGATGGGGCCGGGGGTGGGGGGAGAGCGAGGGGGGGCCGGGGGAGGGACCCGGGGGGGCGGCGGCTCCGGCCCGGCCGTGCCAAATATTGACGGAGCCGCCTCGCGCCC
>JAWMQZ010000118.1:321541-340366 GCA_035584835.1 Tangara arthus
CCACTCACACACTCCTGGTCGTGGTTGTTGGCGAAGAACATCTGCAGCCGGGAGGGCCAGTCCTCGCGCCGCCGCAGCAGCCCGTAGACGCCCTTGTGGCCGCACATGTAGCAGTTCCAGGGGTCCTCCTTGATGGCCGCCTGCGCCGCCCCCGGGCCCACCAGCAGGTCCACGCACTCCACGCAGAAGCACCTGGCACAGGGGGCACCCAGGGTCGGCATGGGGCTCCTGCCAGGGCGGGCACTGCCAGGGTCTGGGCAGTGCCACGGCAGGACTGGACAATCCCTGCTGGGGTCCCTCAGACCTGCCCACTGCCACCCCTGCTCTGAGACCCAGCTCCACGCTGGGACTGGGCACTGCCAAAGCTTGGTCCAGCCCCAAACCAGACCTGGCACCACCCAGAACCCCACAGCAGGACTGTAGCATCACCAGAACCTCCCCAGCCCCAAACCAGAGCTGGGATCACCCAAAAACCCCATGGCAGGACTGTGGCATCACCAAAAGCCTTGGTCCCACAGCAGACTTGGGATCACCCAAAACCCCATAGCACGACTGTGGCATCACTAAAACCTCCCCAGTCCCAAACCAGAGCTGGGATCACCCAGAACCCCACGGCGGGACTGTGGCATCACCAAAAGTCTCAGTCCCACAGCAGACCTGGGATCCATGGCAGGACTGTGGGATCACCCAAAAGCCTCAGTCCCAAACCAGACCTGGCATCACCCAAAACCCCATGGCAGGAGTGGCATCACCAAAAGCCTCAGTCCCACCCCAGACCTGGCATCACCTAAAAGCCTCAGTCCCAAACTAGAACTGGCACCACCCAGAACCCCATGGCAGGACTGTGGCATCACCAAAACACTCAGCCCCAAACCAGACCTGGGCCATCAGAGGAACTCCTGAGCTCCACAGCAGCACTGGAGCCTTGCCAGAACCTCCCCCAGCCCTGTAGCATCTCGTCACTGCCCAAACCTCCAAAGCCCCACAGCTGGACTGACATGACCCAAAACCCCATGGCAGGACTGTGGCATCACCAGAACCTCCCCAGCCCCAAACCAGAGCTGGGACCATCCAAAACCCCATGGCAGGACTGTGGCATCACTAAGAGCCTCAGTCCCACAGCAGAACTGGCATCACCCAGAACCCCATGGCAGGACTGTGGCATCACCAGAACCTCCTCAGTCCCACACAGATCTGAGATCACCCAAATCCCATGGCAGGACTGTGGCATCACCAAAAGCCACTGTCCCACCCCAGACCAGGGCCATCAGCGGAATTCCTGAGCTCCTGAGCCTTGCCAGAACCTCCCCCAGCCCTGCAGGATCTCATCACTGCCAAAACCTCCAAAGCTCTACAGCTGGACTGGCATCACCCAAAACCCCACAGTAGGACTGTGGCATCACCAGAACCTCCCAAACCCCAAACCAGACCTGGGATCACCCAAAACCCCATGGCAGGACTGTGGCATCACCAAAAGCCTCAGTCCCAAACCAGACCTGGCATCACCTAAAAGCCTCAGTCCCAAACCAGACCTGGCACCACCCAAAACCCCATGGGCATTTGTGCTGGGACTGGGCATTGCCATAGCTTGGCCCAGCCCCAAACCAGACTGGGATCACCCAAAACCCCACGGCAGGACTGTGGTATCACCCAAACCTCCCCAGCTCCACCCAGGCAGGACCAGGGCATTGCCAAAACTCCCACAGTCCCACACCTGGACCAGAACTTTACCAAAACCTCCCAGCCCTACACAGGGGGACTGTGGCATCATTAAAACATCCCAAAGCAGGACTGGCATCATCAACAGCCCAGGGCAGGAATGTGGCACCATGAAAATCTTTCCATTCTTGCACTGGGACATCAGAAATCCTCCCAGCCCCAAACCAGGACTGGCACCACTGAAATCCTACACCAGCACTGAAGCACCACCAGAACTTCCCACGCTGGGGCTGTGGCATCACCAGAACATTGCCAAGCCCCACAGCAGGACTGGCAGCACCCAATTCCCATGCCAGGTCTGTGGCACTACCAGAACCTCTCTAGCTCCACATCACGACTGGATATTAGGATATTTTGTAATGCCTATCACAAAATAGCCCAGATTTGGTGCTGAGGTGAATAAATCTGGTGCAGGTACGGGTCTGAAATGCAGATTGGGCTGCAGAGGTTGAGCTCTGGGTAGAGCCCCAGCTTGAGCTGCTGAGCTTTGGAATAGCAGAGAGGATAAGGAAGGGTGACCCAGCCTGTGAACGGACACAGACACCCAGCAGGAGTCCAGATAACACAACAAAGGAGATAAAGAGCTGCCTGCCTGGCAGCCAGGTGGATGCACAGGAGCTGAGGAGTCTGGGGGAACAGTGAGACTTGTAGAGAGGACACTGAGGGGACAAAACCCAGGGGTTCTTTAGTGGGGATCCCTCCTTGGAGGCACCAGCTCAGCTGTGTTTGTATTTCTGTGTCACAAATAAATGGCTTTGCTGAACGAGACATCTGAGACTGCCATTGGTAAACTGGGCTGGAGCCAGGGAGGAAACGGGGTGTGGGGCCATGGGGAGCCCAACTGGGCCATCTGCAGCCACAGGGCTCTGGCCACAGCAGGACAGTCCCTGGCACTGGCAGTGTGACAGCCCAGGAGGCTCAGAATGCTCAGACTGGGACATTTCCTTAATGACATCACCGAATTCCCACACATTTCCTTAATGACATCACCGAATTCCCACACATTTCCTTAATGACATCACTGAATTTTCATGCCAGGACTTGGCATCACCAGAACCTCCCACAGGACTGGCATCACTGACCATGGTGGGATGGTGGTATCACCATACCCTACCCAGACTGGGACATCAAAGCCTGACACGGGGACAGTGGCACCACCAGGAGCTCCCTGGCACCACCACACCCGCCTGCTCCTGTGTCACAGATCACAGCACTGCCAAAACACCTCAGCCCAAACCAGGACTGGCTGAACTCCTATGCCAAGACTGTGGCACCACCAAACCTTCCCAGGGTTTGGGACATCACCAAAACCCCCAGTGCCACGCCAGGACTGGTATCACCAAAAGCACAGGGCAGGAATGTGGCAACACCAAACTTGCCCAGCCCCATGGCAGACAGGAGTGAGGCCCCAGTGGGAGCTGCCTGGTTCCAGCCCAGCCCCACGGCACCCCCAGGCAGCCCCTGGCACCCCCAGGCAGCCCCTGGCACCTGCAGCAGTTGTTGTTGCCACACATGAGGACCTCACGGCCGCCGCAGCAGATGGTGCAGTAGGACTGGTAGCCGTCGTCGTCGTACTGGTACGCACACTCCAGGAAGCAGTTCTGGGGACAGCCGGGGTGTCACCGCGGGCCTGGGGACACTGGGGACCTCACCTCAGGGTGGGGCACACCCTGTGAGCCCCCCAGGCCCTGCCCCACCCCGTACCTTGCAGTTTTGGCACATCCCCCCGATGAACAGAGGGTGCTCCAGGGTCACGTTGAGGCTCCCGCAGGAGATGCAGATGTCTGGGGGAGAAGGGGAGACATCGCCCTGGCACCCCACACTGGCGTGGGGACAGCCTGACCCATCACCCTGGCACCCCACATTGGTATGGGGACACCCTGACCCATCACCCTGGCACTCCAGCATGGTGGGGACACCCTGACCCATCGCCCTGCCACCCCACAATGGCATGGGGACACCCTGAGTCATCACCCTGCCACCCCACCCCAGCATGGGGACACCCTGAGCCATCACCATGGCACCCCACCCCAGTGTAGGGACATCCTGAGCCATTGCCCTGGCACCCCACCCTGGCATGGTGGGGACACCCCGAGCCCTGTCCTGCAGTTCCCAGGACACGCTCACCCCATGCTGGGGTCACAGGAGAGCTGGGGACCAGCCCTGGCAGCAGCAGGCAGGACCCCCAGTGCCCTCCAGCCTCACCCCAGACCCCAACAGCCCTGGGTAGTGTCCTGGGGGTCCCTGCCAGGCTGAGGGGTGGGACAAGCCTGGCCTTCCTCCCCTGAGCTGCCCCACAGCCCTGTGTGCCCCCCGTGCCCTGAGGTGCCCAGGCTGGCAGGGACAGACCCCCAGCCCAGGCTGGCAGGGACAGACCCCCAGCCCAGAGAGGAAAGGACAGACCCCCCCAGCCCAGAGAGGAAAGGACAGACCCCCCAGCCCATGCCCAGCCCCGCACTCACCCTCGATGTTCCTGCATTTCTGCCGCACCTCGTACACCAGCCGCTCTGGGGGAACAGGGAACAGTCAGGGGGTGCCCCGGCCAGGGGGGCCAAGGGAGGGACCCCCGGGGAGCAGCTCCTGTGCCCCACCCTGCAGTGAGCACCGCCCAGAGAGGAGGGCGGGCACGGGGGTACCTCGGGTGCGCTCGTCGATGATCTCCTTGACCTTGGGCTTCTCCTGGGTTGTGCTTTTGCGGGGTTTTTTGGCGGGCGGGGGCGGTGCGTAGGCGGCTGCTTCGGGCTCCACCCACATCTCCGTGTAAACTTCTTTGTAGGGGTTCCTCTCCTCTGCGGGTCACCAGCGGGGCCATCAGGGGTGTCCCCACATCGGGTCACATCACCAGGGTGTGTACCCCCAGCCCCCCCCTGCCCAGGGGTGTGTCCCCAGTCCTGTCCCCCCATTGGGTGACACCACCAGGGTGTGTCCCCCCAGCCCCCCGGCCGGCGGGGGGGCGGGCTGGGCTGTGCGGGGGGCCCGGGGGGGGCCCTAGAGCCGGGTGACGAGGTAGCAGGTGCGGGGCGACGCCGAGACGGGGCGCGGGGCCGGGCAGGGGGGACCAGGCGCCCTGCGGGGGGGGGGGGGGTCAGCTCCCCCTGCCACCACTGCCCGCTGCGCCCGGCCCCTGGGGGGCTGTGCCCCGTGCCCCCTCCCCGTGTGCCCCAGGAGCCCCCCTTTGGCAGGGGACAGCACACAGCCAGCCTGGAGCCGGGCTGGCCCCCCGTGTCCCCACAGGGACCCCCCTCCCGCCCCACTGGGACCCCAGCCCGAACCCCCCAGTTCCGGCAGGGGTACCCCGGGACACGGTGCTGTGGGGATGATGAGGATGGGGGATGTCTGCAGGGAATGGGGGGGTCTGCAGAGAATGCGGGGGGGTCGCAGGAATGCGGCAGATCTGCAGGGAGCGGCCCCGCAGCCCCGCGCTGGCCCCGGGGAGCCCCCCCGGGACCCCCGCACCCCCCGTGCCGGCCCCGGGGGGCTCCGGGTGCCCCCCCCGTGTACCTGGGTGGGCGCGGGGCCGCGGGGCTGCCCGGGACCGCCGGGTGCTCCTGGACGGGCGCACGGAGGGACGAGAGAGCGGTGAGCGGGGGGTGATGGGGTGCGACCCCCGGGCGGGGGGCTGGGGACGGGGGGCGCGGGGGGGTTACCAGGGTGCCGCCGTCGCTCCGGGGGCTCCGCTTCTTCTCCTTGTACAGGCTGAGCAGTTTGTCCCGGAACACCTGCGGGGCGCAGGTCAGGGTCCCCGGCCCGCAGAGCCCCGCGCAGGGGGAGGCCGGGGGGGCTCACCTCGTACAGGTAATCAAAGATCTCCAGGATGGTGAGGAGGCTGGCGCCAATGAAGAGCCCCATCTGCCCCCCGATGTCACCTGTGCGGGAGGCGACGTCAGCGAGGGCAGACCCCGTGTCCCCCGGCCCCCCCGGGTCCCTGTCCCTCACCCAGCAGCCCCGCCACCTCGTACGCCTTCTTCTGCTCGATCATCTCGTAGTTCAGAGCCTCGAAGAAGATGTCCAGGACCAGCACATTGTCCCTGGGGAGACACGGGACAAGGGGGCACTGTCAGCTGCAGGGGTGTGCCAGGCTGTGCCGTGCCAGGCTGTGCCGTGCCAGGCTGGGGGGCTGCACTGTGCCATGGCATACTGTGGGACAAGGCAGAGGGGGCACACGAGTGTGCCATGCTGGGCCATGCTGAGCTATACTGGGCTGTGCTGTGCCAGGCCATGCTGAGCCGTGCCGTGCCATGCCGTGTGGGTTTCCTGTTTCTGGGGCAGGTTTGCACAGAGTAGACCATGCCGTGCCATGCTGTGCCATGCCAGGCTGTGCCATGCCAGGCTGTGCCGTGTGGGTTTCCCGTTTCTGGGGCAGGTTTGCACAGAGTAGGCCATGCCGTGCCATGCTGCGCCGTACCATGCTGCCACGCCATGCCATGCCGTGTCACACGTCACTTTGGGCTGTCAGTTGGTGTGTGATGGGGATGCCGTGCGTGGCTGTGCCGTGCTGCTGTGTCACACTGCTGTGCTGTCCCAGTTCATGTCTGCTGGGGGATGCTGGGTGGGTGTGCCCTGTCACTGTCACTCTGGGCTGTGTCAGGTCATGGATGCTGGGGCCCTCGTGTCACACTGCTGGTTCATGTCACGGGGCCATGCTGTGCCCTGTCACGCTGTCACACAGCGCCCTATGATGGCGCTGTCACGCTGGGCTGTGGGGCTGTGTCACGCTGCGCGCTGGCGAGGCGGCGGGTGACACCGCGGTGGCAGCAGGGTGGCAGCACGGTGACAGCACGATGACAGCGTGGTGGCAGTGCCAGCGGAGGTGGCGGTGTCACTCACGCAATGTACTGCTCCGTCTTGTTGAACTTCTTGGCCAGGTACTTGGCCGAGGCCTTGCTGGGGATCTTCACCATGGAGAGCTCCTTGCCGTAGCGCACCATGGCGCAGGGCGTGCGGCACGCGCAGTACTCGCTGTCCTTCGTCACCAGGAAGTCTGGGGGGGCGCGGGTGGCACCGGGACCCCGGACCCCTGCCCGCGGGGGGGGGGGCGGGATGCTCCGGGGACAGAGCTGGGTCCTGTCCCCCCACCCGGGACAAGTGTGCCACCCGGGACAAGGGTGCCACCCAGGCACTCAGGACAAGTGTGCCACGCAGGACAAGGGTGCCACCCAGGCACCCAGGACAAGTGTGCCACGCAGGACAAATGTGCCACGGACACTGTTGGTGGCACAGGGAGGGGACCTGTGCCTGCTCATCTGGGGACAGCGGTGACCCCCACCCCGGCGAGGGCACAGGGACACCAGAGCCACACTCACAGTGGTGGGGACACAGGGACACCAGAGCTGCACTCACAGCAGTGGGGGCATGGGGAGGCTCAGGGGTGCCCGGGGGTGTCCGGGGCCGCTGGGGGGCTCGGGGTACGTACCCAGCGCGGGGTCGGCGCACTCCTTGTACTGCTCGGGGGTGCAGACGTTGGCATTGCCTGCGGGGGAGGCGGCGGTGGCGGGGCCGGGGTTGGTGCCCTGGAGCCGCAGCCCCGCGGCCCCCGGGCGCCCCCCGCTCACCCGGCATGTGCACCATGCGGCAGTTGCAGTTCTCGGCCAGGTAGCGCGTCTCGCAGTCCAGGCGGCACGCCGTCAGGCTGTAGTTGGTGAAGAAGTCGGACTCGATGGGGGTGGCCTTGCAGTCGCCCCACGGCGGGGGCAGGTACACCAGCTGCCGGGCACCCGCTAAGGAAAACGCGGCGTCCTGGGGCCCCGGGCCAGCCCCGATGTCCCCGCTGCCGTACCCGGCACCCGGCCCGCGGCGGTGCCGCCCCTCGGGCAGAGCTCACCCCGCACCCCAGCAATGCGGGTCCTGCCCCCCCGAGCCCCCGTCCCGCCCCG
Source organism: Tangara arthus (assembly GCA_035584835.1). NCBI lineage: Eukaryota > Metazoa > Chordata > Aves > Passeriformes > Thraupidae > Tangara > Tangara arthus. The sequence continues at coordinate 329,134 of JAWMQZ010000118.1, forward strand.
TCCCCTCCTGTCGGGGCACCGGGATGGCTGTTGCAGCAGCTGTCACCTGTACCGGGTGCCACAGCGAGGTCCGGCAGGTGGCACTGGCTGGAGCTGACGTGCCGGGTGGGGGGCTCAGCGCGACCCCCGCCCTGCCCTTGGTGCGGGGACGGTGCCTGGCGAGGGCCCAGCACCCCCCGCCCGTGGGTGCCGGGGCCGCTCCTGTTGCCGCCGCGCTCCTGCCGCCCGTGTGCCGGCACACGTGGTGACGCCCACCCCAGGCACCTAAATTTAGGTGTCTGGCTGCGGGGGCCGTGCCGCCACCCCCCGGCGGCTGCTCCGCGGAGCCGGGGGTCGCTGCCGGAGCCGCTGCCCGCGTGGGGCTGCCCCACAGCCTGTGCTGTGCAGCCGTGGTACCCATGGCACGGCTGGGCAGGGCGTCCCCACGGGCATGGCTGGGGCGCCTGCGGCTTGGAATGTCCCCACGGGGCTGGCTGTGGCCATCCCAAGCCCTCTGGGGATCCATTCTGGTCCCTTTGGGTCCCATCCCGGTCCCTTTGTGTCCCATCCCGGTCCCTCGGGGGTGCGTGCCCAGCCCCGGGCGCCGTGCCCGGATACCCGCTGCTGCTGGCAGGAGACGAAGGTCTGGAAGCCAGGGGCGACGCCGAAGCCCAGCTGGTCAATGAAGGGAGGCTCGTCCTGGCTGTGGATCTGCACCTTCACCCCCACCTCAAACGAGGTCTCATCTGCAGAGCAGGGGAGGGGGGTCAGGTGCAGGGCAGGGGATCTCACCTGTGTCCCCCCCCAGATGGACACATGCTCACCTGTGTCCCCCAGACGTGCAGGTCCCCCCTGTGTCCCCCAGACGTTCATGTCTCACCTGTGTCCCCCAGACGTGCAGGTCCCCCCTGTGTCCCCCAGACGTTCATGTCTCACCTGTGTCCCCCCAGACGGGCAGGTACTCCTCCTGCTGCACGTTGAGCATGAGCTCCAGGCCGTTGCCGGAGCCGCCCTGCAGCGTGGTCAGCACCTCGCGGCCCGGCCCCCCCGGGTTGAACGTGTAGCACTTCCCCAGGCGGGTGAAGATCTGCGGGGACACACGGGGGACACGGGGCACACACATGGGACACGGGGACAGGGCGCTCACTGCCGCTGCAGGGACCCGTGTGGACATGCAGTGCCACCGCGGGGACCCTGTGGGGACACAGGGACGCACACGGGGACATGGCACTGCGGATTCCAGTGCCCTGCATCGCCCAGGACAGGATCCCAGTGCCCTGCTGGACCCAGGACAGGATCCCAGTGCCCTACTGGACCCAGGACAGGATCCCAGTGTCCCAGAACAGGATCCCAGTGCCCTACAGGACTCAGGATGGGGTCCCAGTGCCCTGGGACAGGATCCCAGTGCTTCCAGGAGAAGGCGAGGGCGTTGATGGTGCCCGGCCTGTGCTGCCGCGGCTCTGCAGGGATATTGGGTTTCGTCACAGTTCCAGGGAACATGTGGGGACACTTGAGACGGGAGGGCACAAGGCAGAGCGGCGATGGGGACCAGGACTCCTCTGTCACAGCGGCAGAGGCCACCGTGTCCCCCCAGAGCCCAGAGCCTGTCCTGGGCAGCCCCCCCGGGGTCCCGCACCCCCAGCAGAGCCCCGGGGTGACCTTGAGTTCCCGGGGATGGGAGCCCCCAGCGGGACCCCGGGGTGCCCCTGAGCCCCAGCCCGGCGCCAGGGCCCCCAGCTCCCGCCCCGCGGTGCCGGGGGTGCCCCACCCGGGGTGATGTCCCGCGGGGGGGAGCGGAGGGGGCGTTGCCGTGGCAACCAGCTGCTCCCAAAGTGGGGACCCGTTGCCATGGCAATGCGGTGCCCAAGGAGGAAAGGGGGGGGCGGGTGTCATGGCAACGGCTGCCCGGCATGGGGATGCTGGGGGGGCATGGGTGGGGACAGCAATGGGGACGTGTCCCCAGCAGTGCCCGCCCTCCTGCGCTGCTCTCGGGGTCACACAGGGACCCACAGCCCCGGGGACCCCCAGCCCTGCTCCCCGAGGATCCCCTGTCCCCACACCCCATCCTGCCCCATCCAACAGGCCCTGGGGATGTGAGAGGGGACTCAGCTCACGCCATGGCCCTTGGGCCCCACCACGAGTCCAGGAACCTCGGGGACGCTGGGCCTGGGCTGGGGTGAGGTCAGGGACACAGGGCCAGAGCTCAGCCCCGTGGCCTGGGGCACCGGATACCAGCCAGGACTAAGACTGGCTGAGCCTGGGGATTTTGGGGAGCTCAACCAGGACCCTGCAGCCTAATCAGGCACGTGCCAGCCGCCCCGAGTCCTGCCCCGGGGACCCTCAGCCCTGCTGCCACGTGTCCTGGCCCAGGGGCCATCACCACTGCCTGCCGGGCTATGGGGACACTGGGGGAGCAGCTCTGGCCACGGGGGAACAGGGAGCACAGGGAGGGCACAGGGGGGCACAGGGAGCCCGGGGGCACAGACCTGTCAAAGGACAGTTCGTCCCTAAGGTGCGTAGCGAATTAATTAGTGCTCCAAGAGCACTAAGGGGACAGCGATGGCACTGGGCAGAGCTGGCATGGCAGACGTGAGCTGCCCGGCGCCCACGCTGCTGCTGTGGCAGGAGGGGAGTGTCTGCTGCCCATGGCGCCATCACTGCCTGTGCCAATGTCCCTGCCTGTCCTGCCTGTGCCACCATCCCTGCCCACCCTGCCCGTGCCACTGTCCCTGCCTGTCCTGCCTGTGCCACCGCCCCGTCCACCCTGCCTGTGCCACTGTCCCTGCCCGTCCTGTCTGTGCCACCATCCCTGCCCTGCCTGTGCCAGTGTCCCTGTCCACCCTGCCTGTGCCACTGTCCCTGCCCTGTTCTGGGGCTGCTGGGGGCAGGAACGGGGCTGCTGGGGGAGAGGTGGAGGGTGCTGGGGGCAGCAGCAGGGGGTCCCAGCAGGGCTGGCACGGGCACCCCCACCCATGGAAGAGCTGCCCATGGGAGCCTCTGTGCCAACAGTCAGGGCAGGGCTGCTGCTGGCACTGCCCAGTGGCACCTGAGGCTGGCACAGGTGGTGAGGGCTGCACCTGCGAGCAGCTGTACAAGTGACGCCCTGTACAGGAGAGCACACCTGTGAGCATCCTGTACCTGTGAGCACCCCACAACCCTGAGCATCCTGTGCCCGTGACCATCCTGTGCCCACCACACTCCTGCACGCCAGCGGAGACCCCGGGCAGCCCAGAGTGCCCAGCACAGCCCCGCTCCATCATGGCACTGCCCGCAGCCGCCTGGCACCCCTGCAGCACCAGGGTGGGGACATCCCGGGGCGGGGGTGCTGTCCCAGCGGGGCGGGCAGGGCTCAGCGTGCTGAGGGCACTGGGATGAGAGAGGGGCATCACCTGCCGGTGCCTGCCCCCAGCAGGACTCCCGGGTCCCTCGGCAGCCCCGGGCCACCCGCGGGTCCCCTCCCGGGCCCCGGGGCACTCACCACGGTGAAGTTGCGGGCGGTGCAGCCGGCGCCGCGGAAGGAGCACTGCAGCAGCATGTCGGCCAGGTCGTGGCCCGTGCGGTTGTAGAACTCGGCCATGCTGAAGGGCTTCGCCTTGAAGTTCTTGAAGTTGGCCTTGTCGCGCAGCGCGGCCAGGACGTGGGGCTCGGCCAGCTGCGGGTTGCTGATCTCGTAGCGCTCGTTGAGCAGCGCCAGCAGCTCGCCCACGTGGTACATGTCGTTGCGGGTGATTTTGGAGAAGCGGAACTCGTTGAGGTTGCAGATGGTGATGGCCGGGAAGGTGAGGTTGCGGGCAGCCACCTCGTCCAGCTTGGTGACGTGCGGGTAGGTGAGGAAGTAGGCGACGCGCTCGGCGCACACGAGCAGCAGCAGCCCCAGCGAGCCCAGGAAAAAGCCGCCCCAGAGCACGCGGCGCAGGGACACGGCCCCGTAGGCGAAGACGTGGCTGATGCCGTGCAGCGAGGAGCTGTGGGCGAACGCCCGCAGGCTCGAGAGCCCCTCGCCCTCCCCGCTGCCCTCCGAGCCCCTCCTCATCCTGTTGCGGCCGGGGCCCCGCGCTGCCCCGCAGCCTCAGCCCATCGCCGCGCCGGGCTCAGGGCGCCGCCGGCGGCAGGGAACGGGGGAGGAGGAGGAGGGTGGGCAGGGGAGAGGAAGGCAGGGAGGGGGGGCAGGAGCGGCCGCCGCGCTGCCCCCGGTCCGTCACGCTGCCGGTGCCGGTGCCGGTGCCGCCCGGCCGGCGCCGCGGAGCCGCGGGCAGCGCAGCGCAGCCCCCGTCCCGCTCCCAGCCCCAGCCCCGGCCGCGGTCTCGGCTCCGATCCCGGTCCCGGTTCGAGCCCTGGTCCCGGATCCGGTCCCGATTCCAGCCTCGGTCCCCCTCCTGATCCCGGTCCCGGATCCAGTCCCAGCCCCGATCCCAGCTCCAGCCCCAGCCCCGGTCCCGCTCCCGGCTCCGCTCCCGCCGCGGCGCAGCCGCCGCCGGTCCCCGCCGTCCCCCGCCGCCGCCGCCCCCGCCCCTCCCGCGGCTCCACCCGCCGCCCCCGCCGGCGGCCGCAGCCTTGGGGTACGGGGGGGCCGGGACCCCCGGGGAGGGGGCGGCAGACAGCGCCCCCGCCCCGGGCAGCCAGCGGAGCCCGGCTCGGGGGTCACACAGGGGTCCCCCCACCTCGGGGTCACACAGGGGTCCCCCCACCCCGGGAGGGATGCAGTGGAGCCTTCAGCCCAGAAGGATGTGCCAGGGTCCCCCCACTCCGGGGGTGACACAGGGGTCTCCCACCCAAAGGCCGACCCGCGGGACCCCCACCCCGGGACAGTCATGCAGGGCTCACCCCGGGGGGGTCGCACAGGGGCTCCCCCCGCCTGGGGGGCTGACACAAGGGTCCCCTCCCTCGGGGGCAGCACAGGGGACAGTCCCTCCAGTGGCGTTAGGAAGGGGTAACCCCATTCCAGGGGTGCCCCGTCCCGGGGTCAGGCAGAGGGTCCCTACCCCAGGAAGATGACGCAGGGTCCCTCCGCTCCTGGAGGGTGACACAGGCGACCCCCTTGTTCCAGCGGGGGTCACACGGGGGTCTCCCCACCCCAGAGGTCACCCAGGGGTTCCTCCACTGCGGAGGTGACACATGAGGGCCCCTGCCCCGGGGGTAATATCGGGGTCCCCTGACAGAAATCACGCAGGGGCTCCTCCATCCCGGGGGGTGCAGGGGTCCCCCATCCCGGGGTCACGTAGGGGTTCACGCCTCCAGCCCCTGGGGGTCTTGCAGCGTTTCCTCACTCGGAGTGACAGGGGTGCCACACTCCCCGGTGACACACGGGACACGCGAGGGTCACACGGGGAACGCTCAGCGCAGCAGGGCCACGCAGGGGTCCCGCACCTCGGCAGGGGGCTGGCACCGAGCGGGGGCGACACCGGCGGTGACACAGGGGGTGACACACAGGGGGTGACACACAGGGGGTGACACAGGGGGTGACACAGGGGGCGACACAGGGGGTGACACAGGGGACACCTCCGCCCCGTGGGGCAGCGCGGCAGGGGAGGGACCAGCCGCTCAGGCCACGCCCATGACTCATGCGTCACTCGCTCGGCCCCGCCCCCTCCCGGAGCCGAGGGCGCCCCCGCGCGGCCCGGAGGACCCCTCGCGACCCCCGCCACAGAGCGCAGCCCGGTCCGCCTGGCAGCGCCGCTTTATTGGGGAGCAGCGCGGGGACCTCTCAGGACCCCTCCTGCGTCTGCCGTCGGATGAGCTCGGCGTAGAGACCCCCCCGCCGCAGCAGCTCCTCGTGAGTCCCCGCCTGCGGAGACAGCGGGGACAGCCGATGGTGTCACCTGCGGGGCGCGCCCGGGTGTCACCTGCGGGGCCCGTGCCCGCCCTGCGCCCGCCTCACCTCGGCCACGCGGCCGCGGGCCAGCACGGCGATGAGGTGCGCGCCGCGGATGGTGCTGAGGCGGTGCGCGATGAGCAGCACGGTGCGGCCGGCGGCAGCGCGCTCCAGCGCCGCCTGCACCGCCCGCTCCGCCTGCGCGTCCAGCGCGCTCGTGGCCTCGTCCAGGATCAGCACGGCCGGGTCCTTGAGCAGCGCCCGGGCGATGGCGATGCGCTGCTTCTGCCCCCCGGACAGCGCCGTGCCGCGCTCGCCTGCAGGGCACCGCGGGGACGCCGTGGGGATGCTGTGCTGCACCATCCCGGGGGATCCCCTCTGTGTCCGTGCCACAGAGCCCGGGACACCGCCCCGGCTCGGAGCCAAGGACCCCCCACACCCGGAGCCATCCCTCCTGCTCAGAGCCCAGCGCGGCCACGGCTCCCTGCGCACAGCTGAACCTCAGCGGTGACCAGCACCGGTGTCCCCGCAGGACCGGGACCACCGCAGCTGGGCTGACCCCTCCCGCCCCGGCCATACCCACGACGGTGTTGTAGCCCTCGGGGAAGCTGCGGATGAAGCCGTCAGCGTCGGCGAGCCGGGCGGCCTCGTACACCTCGGCATCAGAGGCTCCTGGCTTCCCGAAGCGGATGTTCTCCATGATGGTGGTGCCAAACAGCACCGGCTCCTGCAGCACACCCGGCACTCAGCACTGAGCCCACCTCCCTCCCCTTGCCCAGGGACACCAGGGGGTCCCGGCCAGCAGCACTCCTGTCCCCACCTGGCTGATGAAGCCGATGACCTGCCCCCGCAGCCAGGAGGGGTCCAGGCCGGCGATGTCGTGCCCGTCCAGGGTGATGGTTCCTGCCGTGGGCTCGTAGAACCGCTCCAGCAGCGCTGCCACCGTGGACTTCCCTGGGGAGGGGACCCCTGAGCCCCCCTGCTCCAGAGCCCTGGCTCCAGCAACACTGGGAGGCTCCCAGTCCCCGGCACACACTGGGCACACTGGGCAGAGCGCTGGGGCACAGGAGGATGTGCCCAGGGAGAGGGTGGGGGGTGCTGGTACCTCCTCCAGAGGGGCCCACGATGGCCACGGTCTGGCACGGGGGCAGGGTGAGGCTGAAGTCCTGCAGGACAGGGTAGCCAGGCCGGGTGGGGTAACTGCAGGGAGAGGAGCAGGAGCTGCAGGGGGCTGCAGGGCTGTGGGGACATGGTGCCAATCCCCTGCCCATGGGGCGGCTCAGAGCCATGGGGGCCAGGCAGGGGCCTGCTGGGACCCACCTGAAGGAGACGTGGTTGAAGGAGATGCGTCCAAGCAGGGAGTGGGCAGGGATGGTGGCCCCCCCCTGCAGGGGCACGAGGGGCTCCAGTCTCAGCAGCTCGAGGACACGGGCACCAGCACTCAGACCCCGCACCACCTGTGGGGGGACAGCAGCAGCACCTCATGGGCCCCCAGACCCCACCTCAGCCACAGGGAGGGTGGTGAAAGCAGCCCCAGAGCCCCAAACCCGAATCCCCAGCCTCAGGGGGTGCCAGGAGCCCTCACCGCACCTACCTGGCCCATCAGGATAGAGATGCTGGCCAAGGACCTGGGATGCACAAGGGCAGAGGTTGAGTTCAGGGCTGTGCCCAGGCAGGCTGCGGGGTACAGGGGGTGCCAGGGGTTCTAGGGACACCACTGGGCCCTGCCCTGACCTTTGCACCGTCTGCGAGGCCACCAGGAAGGACATGAGGTCACCGGGCGAGAGCTGGTCTCCAGCCATCAGGGAGCCACCCACGAAGATGGTTCCCAGGACGATGCCTGTGGGGGGAAGCAGAGCTGGATTTGAAGGGGTCGTGCAGAAGGAGCATGGAGGAGGTCCTGCCCAAGGGAGTGCCACCCCACAGCCCCCAGGTCGCACTGTGTGACCCCCACTGACCGTTGAGCGCCAGGTTGGAGAGCCCCTGGAAGGCGGCGATGCCGAGTCCCAGCTGCTCGCTCAGGCGTCCGGCACGGTCCACCTCGGCACGGAACAGCCTGGGGCAGGGGTGGGCCGGGGTCCCCTCTGCCCCACGCCCACCACCCCCAGGCCCCAGCCTCGCCCTTACCCCGCCTGCTGCTCCTCCATGGCGAAGGCGCGCACCGTCCGCACGTTGCCCAGCGCCTCGTCGGCCACCACGGTGGCCTTGGCCACCTGCAGGGACAGCGGGGACATCGGAGACGCCCCACACCCATGCTCGGGGCTGGCAGGGCAGGGGCTCTCAGGTGAGGGTTACCTGCTCCTGAGCCTGGCGGGACAGGCCGCGCAGGAAGGCGCCGATGAAGGCACCGGCGCCCACGAGCGCCGGCAGCGCCACGAGCAGCAGCCCCGTGAGCTTGGGCGAGAGCAGGTACAGCGACACGAAGCAGCCGGCGGTCTGGGTGCCACTGCGCAGGCCCTGGGGGGACACAGAGGCTGGGGGGACCACTGGGCTGGCCCAGGAGATAGCCAGGCTCACCTGGGACACAGCCAGGCTCACCTGGGAGAGGCCGGGCTCACCTGGGAGACGGCCAGCTTGAAGGAAGACTTGAACTCCTGGATGTCGGCCGTCAGCCGTGTCACCAGCTGCCCCGTGCGCGTGGCATCAAAGAAGGCCACCTCCTGCCTGCCGGCCGGGGGAGCAGTGAGTGGGGGTCCCCGGGCGCCCTCTCTCCCGTGCCCCCCCGTGCCAGGGTTACCTGAGCAGGGCGCTGAAGAGAGCCTTGCGCATGTTGCCGGCCACCCGCTCGCCCACGCGGGCCAGCAGCGCGATGTACCCGAAGGTCAGCAGGCCCTGCGGGACGGGGGGGTCAGCAGGGCCGGGGGGCACCCCCGGGACCCCCACCCACCCTCTGGGGGGTCGGCACTCACCTGCAGGCAGTAGACGGCGAGGAGGCGCAGGGCCGGGCGCCGCACCTCCCGCAGGTAGGTGGCCACGTGGCCGCGGGCACACCGCGCCACCACGTCCACCAGCTGGCCCAGCAGCACCGGGATGCGCACGTTGAGCAGGGCTGCGCCCAGTGCCAGCTGTGGGGACACACAGGGACAGGGACAGGGCTGTCATGGCACCGGGACAGCAGCACAGGGTGCCATGCCATGGCACCGGGACAGCGGGTGGCACACTGTGGCAATGGGACAGCGGGTGGCCTGGCACAGCGCTGGGACAGTGGGTGTCACACCATGGCACCGGGACAGTGGGTGTCACACCATAGCACTGGGACAGCGGGTGTCACACCATAGCACTGGGACAGTGGAGGTCATGCCATGGCACTGGGACAGTGGGTATCACACCGTGGCACTGGGACAGTGGGGGTCACACCATGGCACTGGGACAGTGGGTATCACACCGTGGCATAGGGACAGCGGGTGTCACACTTTGGCACCAGACAGTGGGTGTCACACCGTGGCACTGGGACAGTGGGTGTCACTCCATGGCACTGGGACAGTGGGTGTCACACCGTGGCACTGGGACAGTGGGTGTCACGCCAGTGCACTGGGACAGTGGGTGTCACACCGTGGCACTGGGACAGTGGGTGTCACGCCATGGCACTGGGACAGTGGGTGTCACACCGTGGCACTGGGACAGTGGGGGTCATGCCATGGCACTGGGACAGTGGGTGTCACACCGTGGCACTGGGACAGCGGGGGTCACACCATAGCGCTGGGACAGTGGGTCACGCCATGGCACTGGGACAGTGGGGGTCACACTTTGGCACCAGACAGTGGGTGTCACACTGTGGCATAGGGACAGTGGGTGTCATTCTATGGCACCGGGACAGTGGGTCACGCCGTGGCACTGGGACAGTGGGTGTCACACCGTGGCACTGGGACAGCAGGTGTCATTCTATGGCACCGGGACAGTGGGGGTCATGCCATGGCACTGGGACAGTGGGTGTCACACCGTGGCACTGGGACAGCAGGTGTCATTCTATGGCACCGGGACAGTGGGTCACGCCGTGGCACTGGGACAGTGGGTGTCACACTGTGGCATAGGGACAGAGGGGGTCACACCATGACACCAGACTGTGGCTGTCTCATGTCAGCACTGGGATGGTGGCTGTCACACTGTGCCACTGGGACAGCACGTGTCACACAACAGCGGATACCAGGATGGCGGGTGTCACGCAATGGCAGCAGGACAGTGGCTGCCACACCCTGCACAGGGACCGTGGCCATCACGCTGTGGCACCAGGACAGTGACAGGCAGTGGGATGGCAGGTGTCACACCATGTCAGTGGGACAGTGGCCATCATGCTGTGGCACCGGGGCAGTGTGTTACTCCACAGCACAGGTGTGACACAGGGACAGTGGGGACAAGGGCGTCCATGGCCACCCACTCGCCCTGCTCACCACGACAGCAGCTGAGAGCGCCAGGAGCTGCGGGCGCAGGAAGGTCCAGAACAGGGGCCAGTCAAAGGGGGTCTCCGGGGGGGGCTCTGGCGGCTCGGGAGCGGCAGAGGGGACAGCGGGGACAGCGGGGACAGCGGGGACAGCGGTGGCCTCCTGGCAGCGCGCGGCCGTGCGCAGCAGCCCCAGCAGCACGCAGCCCGAGGCCGAGCCCACCAGGAGCAGCCGCCGCGGGGCCGGGGGCGCGGGGGGCGGCCGGGGGGGCACGGCCAGCCCCAGGCGCCCCCCATACCTGAAACTGGGGAGAGGGGTGAGAGAAGCGAACCTGGAGGAGCCCCCAGGGATCAGCCCAGGCACCTCAGAATCCCATGTCCCCCCTCAGGAGTTGCGTTCCTGCCTCCAAGGGAGCCAGGACCCCCCAGGACCGCCCGGGGTCCCGGAGTCCGATCCCCCACCAGGAGCTGGGGTGCCCCCAGCGCAAGGCCCGTGAGTCTGGGAAGCTCCCGGACGCCGCAGGCTGCAGAGTGCGAGCTCCCCGCCCCGCACCGCGCCCAGAGGCGGGATCGTCCTTCCAGGGCAGCCCGGGGCTCCCCCGTACCTGCCCGCGTGCTGCCCCCGCCCCGATTCCCGTCCCGCCGCTCCGGAAAGCCCCCGGACCCCTCAGCCTCCCGGGAGCCCGGACCTCCCCGCGGTCCCCGCGCAGAGATCCCGGTGTCCGGGAGCCCCCGAGAGTTCCCGGCACCCCTGGCTCCCCCGCAGCCCGACTCGCACCCCCGGGACCCCCGCGACCCCCGAGTCGGGGCTGCTCCCAGCAGGAGCTGGGGTTCCCACGGGAGCCGAGGCTCCGGGATCCGCCCGGGATGCCCCGCACGCCCCGGTACCTGCGCCCCGGCACGGAGGGCGGCCGGAGCCGGGTCCAAGCGCCCGCTGCCCGCAGCAAGAGCACCGGCAGCGGCATGGCGGCTCCGGGCGGGGGCGGTTCCGGGGGCGGCACCGGGCGGTGCGGGGCGGGCCCGGGGCGGGCCCGGGCGGGCGGAGCACCGACTCCGCGGCCCGG
>JAWMQZ010000118.1:357017-369383 GCA_035584835.1 Tangara arthus
TGGCCCCGCCCCGGCCCCGCTGTCAACACGCAGCGCCCGCCGCGCCCGCGGGGCCGGGCCGGGCCGGGCCGAGCGCAGGGACCCGCCCGAGCCGAGCCGAACTGAGCCGAACCGAGCCGAGCTCAGCCCAACAGAGCCGGGCCGCGCCCGCCCCAGCGCAGCCGAACGGGGCCGGGCCGGGCCGAGCCGAGCCGAGCGGAGCCGATCCCGGCCGAACCCAGTGCAGCCGAGCACAACCGAACCCGGCCGAACCACGCCGAACCCAGCCGAGCCCGCCCGAGCTCAGCCGAACCGGGCCGGGCCGAGCCGACTCAGCCGAACCGAGCCAAACCGAACCGAACCGGAGCGGGCCGAACCCCGCCGCACCGAACCGGCCGAGCCCGGCCGAGCCCGGCTCAACCCAGCCGTTCCGAACGGAGCCGAGCCGTTCCGACCTGTTCCGAGCGGCGGCGAGCGCGCGGGGCGGGTCCCGGTCCCCCCCGGCCGCTCCGTGACTAAATAAGGCCGATGGCGCGGCGCGCACCGGGCGGGTAGCGCGGGGGGGCTCGGCCCCGCCGCCCCTCCGGCTCCCCGCCCCGGACCCCCCCGGCCCCGCAGCGCCGCACCGGGGCGGGCGGGGTCCGGCCGCGGGGCGGGCGGGCCCCCCCGGGGCCGGGGCCCCCCCGGAGCGGCGCCGTCCTTGGCTCAAGGGCAGCGGGACCCCCCGCGGCGCGGGGCCCCCCCGGCCCCCGGCCCCCCCGCCCGCCGGCGCTGCCCATGGGCCCGGCACGATGCCGGTGCGGCGGGGGCACGTCGCCCCCCAGAACACCTTCCTGGACACCATCATCCGCAAGTTCGAGGGGCAGAGTGAGTGGGGGGCGCCGGGGGGACCGGGGGCGGGAGCTGGGGGGGCGCGGGGGAACCGCGCGGGGGGGGGGATCGGGAGACACCGGGGAGCACCGGGCGGGGAGGGCAGTGAGGGGACAGTGGCCTGGGTGGGTTTGAGGTGGCGGGGACGAGCCCGGCGGGAGGGACCCTGCTCGCCCTGGCGTCCCGGAGTGCCCAGCTCGGGTGGGCTTGGGGTGACGGGGACAACCCTGGCTGGCGGGGGATTCCTGCCCGCCCTGCCCTCCAGCAGCCCCGGCTCTGGGCTGCCGGAACTGGGCCTTCCCCAGTCCCCGAGGTGTGGAGCCCCCAGCACCAGCTCGGGCTGCTGTGGGACTGGGGGTCCCACTGGCCTGTGCCCCCCACACTGCCCAGCAGCTGCTGCAGGGCGACCTGGCAGAGTGGGGGCTCCGGGAGACTGAAAATCGGGGGGTTCCCAGCCGCTCTCTGGGGTCAGGCCCTGGGCACCCCCAGCCTGGAGACAGGGCAGGGATGTGGGGGGATGCTGCCCCTGGGTCGGGCTGGGGTGTCACCTGCTGGGGGACAGGCTGTGCTGGGGGGTCTGGCCTGGCTGAGCCGCTGCCCTCGGGGTGGGGTGCTGGGGGTCCCAGGGTCCCCATGGTAGTGGTGTCCCTAAGGGGTCTCTGCAGTTGTGGGGGTCCCCGTGGTGGTGAGGGGGTCCTGGTGTCCCTGTGAGGTGTCTATAGCTGTTGGGGGGTCCCTGCTCTTGGGAGGTCCCTGTGAGGTGTCTGTAGCACTTGGGGGGTCCCTGCTTCAGGGGGGTCCCTGTGAGGTGTCTGTAGCTGTTGTGGGGTCCCTGCTGTTATGGGGTCCCTGCTGTTGGGGGGTCCCTGTGAGGTGTCTGTAGCACTTGGGGGGTCCCTGTGAGGTGTCTGTAGCTGTTGGGGGGTCCCTGCTGTTATGGGGTCCCTGCTGTTGGGGGGTCCCTGTGAGGCGTCTGTAGCTGTTGGGGGGTCCCTGCTCTTGGGGGGTCTCTGCCGTGCTGGGAGCCCCTGGGTCCCCGTGGCTATGGGCTCCCTGTGATGGAGGGATCCCAGCGGTTCTGGGGTCCCCACGGTGGTGACGGCACCGGCTTGGGGGTCCCTGGGGAGCGAGCGGGATGATTCATGGCGCGGTGTCCCTGGGAAACCCAGAGCCATGGGCGGGTGGGGGGCCCCCGCTCGGGGGTCTCCGGCCTGACCCGCGCCCCCCTGTCCCACCAGGCCGCAAGTTCATCATCGGGAACGCGCGAGTGGAGAACTGCGCCGTGATCTACTGCAACGAGGGCTTCTGCCGGCTCTGCGGGTACTCGCGGGCCGAGGTGATGCAGCAGCCCAGCACCTGCGACTTCCTGCACGGGCCCCGCACGCAGCGCCGCGCCGCCGCCCAGATCGCACAGGCGCTGCTGGGCGCCGAGGAGCGCAAGGTGGAGATCTGCTTCTACCGCAAGGATGGTACGGACCCGCGCCGGGGCCCCGCGGCGACAGCGGCGACAGCGGGGACAGCGGGGACAGGGGCCTGCGCTGAGCACCGCGGCAAGGGGGGCACTGACCCTCCCGGGGGCCTGCGCCGGGTCAGGGGCACAGGGACACAGCCGGGTGGCAGGAGCTGTGGGCACAGGGACACGGCCGGGTGGCAGGAGCTGTGGGCACAGGGACACAGCTGGGTGGCAGGAGCTGTGGGCACAGGGACACAGCTGGGTGGCAGGAGCTGTTGGCACAAATGGGGACCCAGGGGACCCTGGCAGCCCCGGGGCTCGCAGCGCTCTCCAGCCCCGTGGTGGCTCCCAGCAGGGTGAGAACCTGGCGCTGGTGGCTCCCGACGGGCACCAGCCCCCTGTGAGCCCTCAGCCCCTCCTGGTGCCACGGTGGCCACCAGGTGGGCCCAGGGAGCCACCACGTGTCATGGGTCCGGGGCTGTGGGGTGCAGTGATCCCCGGGGATGCAGGGGGCTGTGTCACCTGGAGGGGACTGAGCTGGTGTCACAGTGCCACCATCCCCGCGGGGTTGTGCGGAGCACCCTGGCAGGTGCCATCCCAGGGTCCCTGTGTTGTGCAGAGCACCCTGGCAGGTGCCATCCCGGGGTCCCTGTGTTGTGTGGAACGCCCTGGCAGGTGCCATCCCGGGGTCCCTGTGTTGTGCGGAACGCCCTGGCAGGTGCCATCCCGGGGTCCCTGTGTTGTGTGGAATACGCTGGCAGGTGCCATCCCGGGGTCCCTGTGTTGTGCGGAACGCCCTGGCAGGTGCCATCCCGGGGTCCCTGTGCCCCGCAGAGCGCGGGCAGGGCTGGCTCCCCGCCTCGGTAGTGCCGGTGCTTCCCCGCCGCGTGGCCCCGTGCCAGTGCCAGGTGTCCCGGCTGTCACCACAGCTGTCCCGGCTCTGGGCACGCGGCCCCGGTTCCGGTGCTGGAGTAAACAAAGCCGGTGCCAGCTGCCGGCGTGGCCGTGCAGAGCCCTGCGGGGTGGGCTGGGGCCAGAGGCTCCCCTCGTGTCCCTGGGACCCCCACCCTGCTGCGTGACTGTGCCTGGCACGCCCCTGTGCCCCTTGGACTGTGCGGTGCCGGGGCTCTGGGGCATGGGGGGACACGGGTGCCCCCCTGGAGCCGTGTTGTGCCCTCGTTCGGGTGACACTGATCGGCCTGCTGGGTGCCACCGGCTGTGCCACGGGGGTGGGGGAGAGGGGGCTCCTGCCTGGGGCCTTCCCTGGGTCCCCAGAGACCTCAACACCCTCTGAGCAGCGTGGGGGTCTGAACCCTTACCAGCCCTCGTGTGCTGCCAGGGAGAGGTGGGACTGGGGGTTCCCAGAAGTGATGGGGGATCCCTGCCCCTGCCAGCCCTTGGGAGCTTCTGTGGGTTCTGGGGGTGCTCTGGGAGCCCCCACCGGGACAGGGGCAGTCCGTCGTGTCCATCTGTCCCTTGGGATGGGGAGAGACCCTTGGCAGTGAGTTGGGTCTGGGGGGTCCTGGTGCCACGGGGGATGCCGGCCCTGGGGGCCGCAGTGGTACCACCGCGGGGGTCTCCTCCCCGTGCTACCAGCCGGGTGAGGGTGCTGGGGGGTCCCACTCGCTGCACTGGGCCCCCCGGGCTCCGTGGGCAGGGACCTTGCTGCCTTGGCTGCAGCACGCCCAGTGCCCCCGGCGTCGCTGCCATCCCACGGGCGCCCTCGGGATCGTGCTGCGGTGCCGACCGGCAGCCTGCAACCCCCACCCGAGCCCCGGGGGTGTGCCGGTGCCCGGTGCCGTGTGCTGCAGGCTGGAGCCGCGCTGGAGCCGTGCTGGAGCCGCCGCGGCTCCGCGCTGCCGCTGCTGCTGCTGCTGCAGCCATTTGTCTTTGCGACGTGTTGTTTACGGTGCCGGGGACGCGCGGAGGTCACGGCGCCCGTGGGGCACCTGTGTCCCCACAGGGACACCTCAGGGAGCCCGGGCTGGCTGGGGGCAGGCAGGGGGCACAGAGACCCCCAGTGGCCTTTGGGGACCCCCGCGCGTGGCCCCCGGTGCTGGTGCGGGGCGGGAGCACCAAGGGCTGAATGGGGGCCCCGTGTCACTGTGACACCTCGGACTGTGCGGTCCCCCTGTGCCGGAGGGGTGTCCCCCGCCTGGCTGCAGGCCGGGGGGTGCAGGTGGCTCCTGGTGCGGGGGTGCGGGTCCCGGGGCAGTGGGTGCAGTGGGGGGAGCAGGGATGGGGAGCTAGGGGGGTCCCCCCGCTTTGGGGGTCCCGGTGCCCCGTGCCGGTCACGGGGAGCAGTGGGGGTGCTGGGGGTGCCGTGTGGGGGTGCGGGGGGATTTGGGGCGCAGCTCTGGAGGTCGATGGTGCCCTTAGGGTGAGGGGGGCGAGGGGGACGGTTCCCATTGCAGCGGGGTACCGCTGTGCCCTGCGGTCCCCCCGTGCCCCGGGAGCGGCCCCCACGGGCAGCTGGAGCGGAGCTCTCGGCCCTGAGCGCCCCAAGGCTCCCGCGGGGGCGGATGGAGCCGCCGCGGCCCCGGCTCGGTGCCACTGATCCCCTCACAGTGCTGGCTCTGCCAGGACCCCGCGGGGGCCCGGGGCCACCCCGTGCCACCCCGTGCCACCCCGTGCTGGCCCGCGGCCCCGCGTGCGTCAGGGAATCCCCCCGCCGCGGGCACGGGAGCGGGGACAGTGCCAGCTGGCACCCGCCGTGCCAGGCAGCCGGGCCCGCCGCCAGCGGGGGGACACCGGCAGCGGGACTCGGTGCTTGGCGTCACCCGCGCGTCCCCCGGCACCTCCCACCCGTGTCCCCTCCGGGTGAGGGCTGCCGGGGCAGCACGATGCCCCCCCGTCCCCCAGAGGCTGCCCCGGGCTGCCCTGAACACCCCCAATTCCCGCCCCCGCCCCCAGCTGTGGCACCGGATTAACGCCACAGCTGTTAACGAGTTCTGAGCGGATTAACCCTGCCCGGCACCCCCAGAGCCCCCCCGGTCCCCCCCCGGCGCCGCTGCCCACGCACAGACGCGCCACGACATCTGGGGGGAGAAAGGGGGCACCCCCGCCCTCCTGTGCCTCAGTTTACCCCGCGGTGGGGCTGTTTGGTGGGGTCAGCGTCGGGGGGCGGGCAGGCTTGATCTGAGGGGGGGCGGGAGAGGGGGTTCAGCAGGAGGGGGTGCCCAGCAGGGACAGGGGCAGTGTCCCGGGATGTTTGGGGCCAGGCAGGGGTGCCCAGCAGGGACAGGGACGGTGTCTCCCGGGATGTTTGGGGCCAGCGTTGGGGGGGCAGGCAGGGATGATCCGAGGAGGGGGGGTTCAGCAGGAATGGGGGGCGGCAGAGGGGGCTCCCCAGGAGGGGGTGCCCAGCAGGGACAGGGGCAGTGTCTCCCGGGGTGTTTGGGGCCAGGCAGGGGTGCCCTCCCGGGTCGGGGTGCCACCCCCCCATGTCACTGTCCCCCCCTCCCCGCAGGCAGCTCCTTCCCGTGCCTGGTGGACGTGGTGCCGGTGAAGAACGAGGATGGCACCGTCATCATGTTCATCCTCAACTTCGAGGCCGTGAGGGAGCCTGAGCCCGGGGAGACCCCGACCCCCAGCACCAACCACTGGGTCACCGCGGCCCCCTGGGGCCCTGCAGGTACGGGGACAGGGACACCGGGTCACCCCAGGTATGGGGGCACAGAGACGCCTGGTCACCCCCAGGTGTAGGGGACAGGGACACCGGGTCACCCCAGGTATGGGGGCACAGAGACGCCGGGTCACCCTCAGGTGTGGGGGACAGGGACACCGGGTCACCCCCAGGTATGGGGGCAGGGACACCGGGTCACCCCCAGGTGTGGGGGACAGGCACACCGGGTCACCCCCGGTGTGGGGGACAGGGACGCCGGGTCACATCCTCCTCCTGGGTTCCTGCAGGGGCAATGGGGTCCGTGCCACCCGGCTGGTGTCAGCCCGTGTCCTGCTGCCCCCACGTCCCACGTGTTGCTTTGGGGCACATGGGGACAGTGGCAGCACCGTGGGGAGGGGGTCAGACCCTGTCCCCGGCCCCAGCCCTGACTCCGGGGTGCAGCCGGTCCCTGCGGCTGGAGCAGCACCGGGTGGGGTTTGGAGCTGCTCCTGCCCCTGTCCCCAGCCCAGGCGTGACCCGGCCCTGTCCCTCCCCAGGACGCAGCCGGTCCCTGCGGCTGAAGCTGCTGGCGCTCACGGGCAGCCGCCAGTCGCTGCCCCCCGAGCCCCCCGAGCCGCCGGACGTGGTGGTCGTGGACCCGGGGCTCACGGAGCCGCTGGGCACGGAGCCGGCCCCGGCCGCCAGCGACTCGGGCCCCGAGGACGCCTCCTCGTCGCTGGAGCCCGGAGCCGGGGAGCGTCCCGAGGACGAGGCGGCGCTGATGGGGGACCCCGAGCCGCCGGTGACGCAGTCCTCGCCGCGGGCCGAGCGCCTGGCGCTGGCCTTCGCCAACCACAGCCTGGCCCGGAGCCGCTCCCGGGAGCGCCGGTCCCGGGAGAGCCTCCGCAGCCTCCGCCGGGCGTCGTCCGTCGATGACATCGAGGCCATGAAGGGCGACGGGGACAAGCGCTGCCACAGCCGCCACGCCAGCGCCAGCGCCGGCACCGGCCTGCACCGCGGCTCCAGCACCGGTACGGGGACAGCCACCGAGGCTGGGGACATGGGGACAGCCACCGGGGCTGGGGACAGGGGACAGCCACAGCCACCGGGGCTGGGGACAGGGGACAGCCACCGGGCTGGGGACACGGGGACAGCAGCGGGGCTGGGGACACGGGGCAGCCACGGGGGCTGGGGACAGGGGACAGCCACAGCCACCGGGCTGGGGACACGGGGCTGGGGACACGGGGACAACCATCGGGGTGGGGACACGGGGCAGCCACATCCAGGGACCCTGGGGACCCCCGTCCCACCGCCCCACAGCAGGGGCTGGGGACCCCCCACCCCCCCGCCATGACCCCAGACCCTCCTGGCCCATCCTGCAGCCCCCTGAGCCGCAGGGTGGGGTCAGCCTGGGAATCACCTCGGGAGTCACCTCGTTGGCCCCAGAGCTCGTTAAGGGTAATAAGATAAGGAACAATTATTGTAATGACATTAAAGGTAACTGAGAGCAGCTCTGCAGGCCCCTGGGGGGCCCGGTGGCACACGGGCTGGTGACACACGGCTGGGGGTCTGTCCCCACCCTGGGGCTCCACATTCCCTTCACCTGCCGTGGGACCCCAGCCCTGGGAGCTGTGGCACCCCTGCCCCAGGAGCCCAGGGGAGCTGTGGGACTCTTGCCCCGCGGATCCAGGCTCTGTGCCGCGGTGGCGGTGCCCTGCCGTGTGACAGCGCGGTGCCGGTGTGTCCCCTGCAGGCGCGGTGGCCGCCGTGCGCAGCGCGCTGCTCAACTCCACGTCGGACTCGGACCTGGCGCGGTTCCGGGCCATCGGCCGCATCCCCCAGATCACCCTCAACTTCATGGACCTGCAGCCGGGGGGGCTCCTGGCCCCGCCCCCGGCCCCCCGGCCCATCATCGCCCCCACCAAACTGCGCGACCGCACCCACAACGTCACCGAGAAGGTCACTCAGGTGAGACCCGGAGCGGGGACAGGTGACACAGGTGAGCCCCGGGGGCTGTGAAGAGCCCCGGGGTTGGGGAGGAGCTGACTGGATGATGCTGGAGGTGATGCCAGACGTGGCCAAGTGGTGACAAAGGTTACTGGGGAATGCCATGGAGGCCAGGTGCTGCTGGAGGTGGCCAGGTGACGCCAGGTGCCCGGGAGGTGCCAGAGGTGGCACGTGGTGCAGGCAAGGCTGGGCTGTACCGAGGCGTCCGGGCAGTTTCAGTGATGCTGTGGCCCAGCAGTGACAAAGTGCCAGGATGTGCCAGGATGGCCCAGCAGTGACAAAGTGTCCGAGCAGTGACAGGATGTCCAGGCAGTGCTGGAGGTGGCCGAGTGCTGCCAGAGTGTCCGGGTGATGCCAGAAGTGTCCGAGTGGTGCCAAACTGACCGGGCAGTGCCAAGGTGGCTCAGTGATGCTGGGGGGACTGGCTGGGGGCCATGACCGTGGTGTTCTGGGGCGGTGGGTGCCGTGGCCGGGGGCAGCCGGGTCCGGGACAGTCCCTGGGGGGTCCCAGTGAGATACAGGGGGCAGACACCCACCGGTGCCGCCGTGCCCCCCGCCTCGGTGCTGTTGTACCCCTCACCGCGGTGCCCCCGGCCCCGGTGCTGTTGTACCCCTGGCCCTGCTGCCGCCGTGCCCCTGGCCCCGGTGCTGTTGTACCCCTGGCCCTGCTGCCGCCGTGCCCCCGGCCCCGGTGCTGTTGTACCCCTGGCCCTGCTGCCGCCGTGCCCCTGGCCCCGGTGCTGTTGTGCCCCTCACCGCGGTGCCCCTGGCCCCGGTGCCGTGCCTGCCGGGTGCCAGGCACTGGCGGCCGCCGCTAATCCGCGGCCCGTTGTGTAACCGCCATCTGCCGCGGGAGCAGGAGGCGCCGCTTAATTACACCCTGATTTCCCTCCGCTAATGATCCGGGGGGGCCGGCGGCGCCGGGCATCCCCGGAGGGCCGTGCGGGGCGGGGACCCGCTGCCTGTCCCGCCCCGCGGTGTCCCCGGGCTCCCCGGCAGCTGCCGGGGGACGGAGCAGCCCCGGCGCATCTGCCCGGCCCCCTCGGCTCCCCCCGGCCCCGCACCTGCCCGCACACGTGAGGGGCCCCGTGGGGACCCCCGCTCCCGCCCGGAGCTCCAGGCCGGGCTCCGGGCTCCCCGCGCCGGTGCTGGAGCAGCCGCAGGGCCCTCGGTGGGACGGGGGGACCCTCTGCGGGCTGGAGGGACCCTGCTGTGGGTCGCACCCCCTCGCTCCGCATCCCCGCCCCCCCAGCTCCTCACGGAGCCTCTTGATTGCCTCGGCCGTGGTTAATTGTGCCGCCAGGGTGACGCTGCGCTCTCACTTCCCCGCCGTAGCCTCGGGGCCATGAGGGGACACGGGGGAGCGCGGCTGCGGTCACCGGGCCGGGCTGTGCCCCTGGCACGGCGGGAGAGCCTCGGGGTGCCCCGGCTGTGTGCTCGGGGGGCACGGACACTGGGGACACGGACACAGGGTGCGTGGGGCTGTCCCCGGCCCGGGCACGGCTCGGCCCCTCGGGTCGGTGGCTCTGGGGACAGGGTGTCCCTGCAGCGGCACTGTGATTCACCCGCGGGGCCGGAGCCAAGTGCCCGTCAAGGTCACCGCGCTCTGGGTGACAGTGACAGGGGCCTGGTGTGGCCGTGACACCCCCACGGCTCATGGGAGCCCCGGGAACTCCTGCTCCGTTCTGGAGGGGATCCCTGGGTGGGGCAGGATAGCGCGGGGGGACCCCAGCCCCACCCAGGGTGTGTGGGGACCCGGCGGTGGCACCAGCCAGGTGTGTCACTGGGGCATCGCTGGCTGTTGGGGGCGGCTTGGGGACACCAGGGACCCCCCAGTGCAGGACGAGTCCTGCCGAGCCCGGCCCCGCTGGCACCGCTGGGTGGGCGGGGGCGCTGCCCCCAGGTCCCTCTCGTTGGGGCTGGGGGTGCTGGGCGGGCGCAGCCGTGGGGCCGCGCCAGGGCTGGGCAGTGGCCAGGGACACGGGGACACGGGGACACCGGGAGCCGTGAATCAGCCGGGGCTGCCAGGGCCAGCTCACCGCTACCGTCACTGTCCGTGTCCCCGTCACTGTCCGTGTCCCCACCGCCACTGTCCCCGTCATCCTCCATCCCCGTCCCCATGCCGCCGTGCCAGCGCTGTGCCAGTCACACTTCGGGGATCCCTCCCGGCTCCTGGGGGGCCGCAGGTGCCGCTGGCAGCGGGCGGGGGGTGGCGGTGGAGCAGGCGGGGAAGGAGCCGGTGCCGCGGGCCCCCCTCGCGCCCCGCCTCGGCCCGGTGTCCCCGCGGGGCCGCTCCCGGGCGCTCCCGGTCCCTCCTCCGGGGAGTGGCGAGGGCTGGAGCCGGGGGGGCCCGGCGGGGGCGAGCGGCGGGGAGGGCTCGGGGGGTCCCGCCCCGCTCCATCTGCCGCGCGCGGGGCCGGGGGGGCGCGGGGACCCCCGGAGCGCGACCATGGCCCCGGCGCGGCGCGACAGCGGCGAGCGCCCCGACGGGGAGCGGCGGGAGCGGGTCCGCCGCGCCGTGCGGGTCTCCAGCCTGGTGGCACAGGAGGTACGGGCCGTCGGGGGCGCGTCTGGGGGTACGGGAGGCGCGGGGGGCCGCGGGGGTCCCCACCGGGAGGGAGAGGGGGACCCCCGGTTCGTACCGGCGCACGTGGGCTGGGGTCCGGCGGCGTCCCCCGCCGGCACGGGGGAAACGGAGCGGGGGGGGCCCGGGGGTCGTGGGGGCGACTCTGGGGGTCGCCGGGGGGATTGGGGGGCTCTGGGAGGGTCCCCCGCCGGGGAATCGGGGTCTCGTTGTGTGTTCCCCGTGCGCGGGCTCGGCGTGCCGGGGCTGTCCCCGCGCCGGGATGGGGGACAGGGGGGCGGGCGCCGGGGGTCGCGGCCGGAGTGTTGGGATGGGTTTGGGGGTCCTGGGATTTTCGGGGGCTGTCTCCCCCCACGGCGGGAATGGGGACCCGCGATTTATCCTGCCACGCGTGGGTGCGGGGTGTCCCCACGCCGGGCTGGGGGACACGGAGCAGGGGCTGGCACTGGGGGTCGCAGCAGCGGCTCTGAGGGGCTGCGGGGGGCTGGAGGGTCCCCGCTGGGGAAGTGGCTCCTGTGGCTCCTCCCGCCCTCAGGGTTGGGGGGTACCGGGGGTGCCCCCGCGCTCGGAGTGAGGGCACTGGCGGTTGTGGAGGGCGACTCTGGGGGTCCAGGGGGATCTGGGGCCCCCCATTGACCCCCGGGGGTTGGGGACATAACCCCCTCATGGGTCCCCGCTGCCCACCTGGTGCCACGGCCGGGCCCGGAGCTGTGTCCCGCTGTGCCGTGGTGGCTGCGGTGTGCCGAGGGATAACGGCTCGTGGCTGGCGGGGCCTCTGCTGTGTCCCGGGCGGTCCCCAGCGTGTCCCGGGCGGTCCCCAGAGTGTCCCGGGTGGTCCCCAGCGTGTCCCAGGTCCTCGCAGCCGCTCCCTTGCCGTGGCCGTGCCTTTGGGGCGGGTGCGGGTCAGTGCCAGCGTCACCGGGCAGGGGTCGGGGCCGGGGCGGGCGCGCCGCCCCCAGGGACGTCACCCCGTCCCCCAGGGACGTCACCCTGTCACGGGGCTTGTCCCCCACCGTGCCGCGGGTGCCAGAGGCAGCGGGTGCCACCGTCGCTGCCCGCCGGGGCGGCCCCGTGTGCCCCGTGCCCATGTCGGGGGGTCCCGAGCGCGCTGCGACGCCGCAGCTCAGCGCCGTGAGTAGCCCGATGGCACCTGGGGACAGCAGCGCGGGGAGGGGGCGCTGGGGGGGGTCCCCAGCACGGGATGTCTGTGTCGGGGTGTCCCCACACTGCTCTGGTGTCACCTGGCGATAGCTGGCACTGCCCTGGCGGTGCCCACAGCGGGTGACAGCTGCCAGGCGGCAGGGATGTCATTGGGGTCGCTGTCCCTCTGGCTGGGGGTGTCCCCGGGCCCCCAGTGCCTCAGGGACGGTGACAGGGGGGGTGTCAGTGTTCAGGCTGGGGAGGGCTGGGGCTCTTAGACCCTGGTGGGGCATGGGGTGGGTGCCAGGGCCTGGCTAGGGCACGCGTGGGGTACCCAGGCAGGTGTGGGGTACCTGCCAGGGCTGGTGTGGGGTGCCTGTGGGTGCTGGTACCTGCTGGGCAGGATTTGGGACGCTGTGGCTGTGGATTTGGAACTCTGTGCCTGTGGGGCACTCACCGGGGCAGGATTTGGGGCTCTGTGGCTGTGGGGCACTCACTGGGGCAGGGTTTGGGGCTCGGTGCCTGTGGGGTTCCTGTGGGGCAGGATTTGGGGCGCTGTGGCTGTGGATTTGGGGCTCTGTGCCTGTGGGGCACTCACCGGGGCAGGGTTTGGGGCTCTGTGCCTGTGGGGCACTCACTGGGGCAGGGTTTGGGGCGCTGTGGCCGTGGGGCACTCTCTGGGGCAGGGTTGGGGGCTCTGTGGTTGTGGAGGTCCTGTGGGGCAGGCTT
>JAWMQZ010000118.1:396449-413485 GCA_035584835.1 Tangara arthus
CAGAACTCCCTGAGCCCGTGGTTGCTGCTCCTTTGAACCCCGGGGAGAGGGGCAGGGAAGGGGTAGGGAGCCACCAAGCAGGGACAGGAGGGGAGGGACAAAGGGACAAAGGACACCTGGATGGCCCAATGCCCCCCAGGGGTAGAGGGCATCCTTTGAATCTGCCAATCACTCGACAAAGGCCAGGATTGACAGACAGTGCTGGGAGGGGAAAGGAGAGGTGACTGGCACACCTGGCAGGGAATTATCAGGGGAAGAACCGGATTTTTAGGTAAATCCTGAAATCACAACGCAACAGCTGTGAAGCACAAAGGAGGAACTGGCCAAAATCCTGCAGGTTGGGGAATCCTGCAAAGGGCAGAAGTGTCTGCGGTGTCCTTGTGAGGAGAGGTGGGAGAGTCCCCAGCAATTCCAGGGAATGCCTGAGCTGACAGAGCAGCTCGGGAGCTGCTGGGAGAGGGAGCCTGCAGCAGCACCTGGGGTGTCCTGGGACAACCCCAAATATCAGTGGTCAGCACAGGCAGCCCCATGGCTGGGAGCCTCAGAAACCCCAGCAGGTGATTGGTGACCTGGTGTGGGCAGGTAACTGCACAGTTAATGAATAACAGAGCTGAAACACAGGAAACACGTTGGGAAATAGAGAATACAGTGGTCAGTTTGCAAAGGAGTGTAGTGAGCACAAATACAGCAGGAATTAATAGATCAGTCATTGAAAAATGTGATTTGTTTGCAAATAATCCCAAGGAAGGCAGAAGGCCCCTCCAGGGCTGGTAGGACAGGGAGTTCCCAGGGGATTATTGGCAAACTGACTTTGCAGAGCTGCCCAGGCAGGAGGGCGCTGGCACCTTTTGGTGTTGGGACATGGCCAGAAGCTCCCCATGTCCCGCTGGCACTGAGACAAGGCTCAGCAGTGCTGCTGAAATCAATATTTAATTGCAATGGGGCTGACTCTTCTAAGTCCTGTGAGATGCTTGGTTATCAGCAGGTTCTTGGGGCTGTTTATTCCAGGAGAATCAGTGAATCTGTGTGTGAAATGGGGAATCTAAACAGGAGCTCCTTCTGTGCTCAGCACACAGAGTGTTTGGGAGGAGAAATCCCTCCGTGCATCTGGCCAGGTGCAGAATTCCTGCTGTTTAATGCTGTGCTGGTGTGAAGGAGTTTTATTTTACCAATTTTGGTAACAAAACGATGCCATAGGGGGCAATAAAATCTGGCCATGAATTGAAATCCGGTCAGGTCTAGTGCGGTGGGGTGCTGGGTGGGCAGCAAAGAGTTAAAACGTCCGGAGCAAACGTTATCTGAGACACTGATAAGGGTCACTGCTGCTCCCTCGGGGTCACTGCTGCTCCATCAGGTTATTCCCGGCTCCCCCAGGTCATTCCCAGCTCCAGGACGAGTGGATCTCAGCACTGGGAGCAGCCCAGGCGCCCCATCCCCACCCCTGGGGGGTCACAGCTCTGGGGTTTGTTACAGCAAAACCCCAAATTCCTGGAGCTGTGGGATTGAACATTGAACATGGAACATTGAACATGGAATATTAAACATGAAAGATGAAACATTGAACATTGAACATTGAACATGGAACATTGAACACTGAATATTAAACATGAAACATTGAACATTGAACGTTGAACATGAAACATTGAACATTGAGCATTGAACATTGAACGTTGAACATGAAACTTTGAACATTGAACATTGAACATTGAACATGAAACACTGAACATGGAACATGGAACACTGAACATTGAAAATTGAACATTGAACATGAAACACTGAACATGGAACATGGAACATTGAACATTGAAAATTGAACATTGAACATGGAACATGGAACATGGAACATTGAACATTGAAAATTGAACATGGAACATTGAGCATTGAATATTGAACATTGAGTATTGAATATTGAACATGGAACTTGGAACATGGAACATTGAACATGAAACATGAAACATGGAACATTGAACATTGAACATTGAGCATTGAATATTGAGCATTGAATATTGAATATTGAACATTGAACATGAAACACGGAAAATTGAACATGAAACATGAAACATGGAACATTGAGCGCTGAATATTGAACACGAAACATGAAACATTGAATATCGAACATTGAACATGAAACATTGAACATTGAACATGAAACGTGAAACATGGAACATGGAACATTGAAAATTAAACATTGAGCATTGAACATGGAACATTGAACATTGAATATTAAACATTGAACATGAAACATTGAACATGGAACATGAAACATTGAACATGAAACCTTAAACATTGAACATAGAACATTGAACATTGAACCTTAAACATTGAACATGGAACATTGAACATGGAACATTGAACATTGAACATGAAACATGGAACATGGAACATTGAACATTGAAAATTAAACATTGAACATTGAACATTGAACATTGAACATTGAACATTGAATATTGAACATGAAACATTGAACATTGAACCTTGAACATGGAAAAGGAAACATGGAACATTGAGCACTGAATATTGAACACGAAGCATAAAACATTGAATATCGAACATTGAACATGAAACATTGAGCATTGGACATGAAACGTGAAACATGGAACATGGAACATTGAACATGAAACATGGAACACTGAACATGGAACATGGAAAATTGAACACTGAACTTGAAACATTGATCATTGAACATTGAACATGAAACGTGAAACATGGAACATGAAACATTGAACATGAAACATTAATCATTAAACATTGAACATTGAACATTAATCATTAAACATTGAACGTTTCCACCCGGGGCTCTCACCCCAGTGACCGCACTGTGCGGCTGTGCCGAGCACAGGAGATTCCCAAATCCAGAGAAGCTTTGGTTGCTCTCTTTTCCTGGGAATGCCACCGCTCCCCAGGCACAGAAATGGAATTCAGGAGCTGGGGTGGGGCGGCTGCCGGCGGGTTTGATGAGAAAAGCCAGAGCCAGATGAGATCATGGCTTTTAGATGCTTTTAGTGACTTCTGTGGTTTTGCAGCGGAACTGAATCAACACCCTGTGGATTGTTCCCTTTTTTTTTTTTCTTTTCTCTGTGTGTGTGTGGTTTTTTTGTTTTGTTTTGGTTTGTTTTTTGTTTTTTGTTTTTTTTTCTTTTATTATGATCAGTCTGTAGCAGGTCAAACTTTCACTTTTCCTTTTACAGGAACAGAAACCGATGGGACTTTTAACCGCCCCCATCGTCGCTTGTATTATCAGTTTATTGATTTTGGTGATTTGGTTGTGTTTTCATCCAGAGAAACTTGTTGGGACACCAAATATTAACAGAATTATGTAAAACAAACCATTTTATGTGCTGTTAGTTTGGTTTTTGCTGATTTTATTTTGCCTTTTTACTGAAAAGAGAGAATGAGAAAAGCTTTTATCTTGTGTGTTCATACTTTTGTTTCAACCAATTGAGAATCAGAAAATCCAACCAAACTGGGAGCTGATGTGAGAATTTATGTATATTTGGGACTATGCAAACCTGTGTTAACCTTCCTAGGCCTGCCCAGAAGGATTTAAATTTATGATGATTTGGGTAATTTTTTAAAAAGTATTAATGAGTGAATAGAATAATTTTAACAGAAGAAAACACCAAAGGGGGGATGGATGAAATGCAGAAAATCCTTTTAGCAGCTCTCAAGCCCTGAAACCATTTTTGGAAACACTTGTACTCCCACCTGAGCACGTCCGAGGTGCAACTGGGTTTCCTGCCATGTGTCCTCAGAAGGAAGTGGGGTAAAATTAAAATCCTGTATTTTCTAATGGTAATTATAGCTCTGCTCTGCGCCTCACGTTTCCAAACTGTGGGTGCAGCTCCCTGCAGCACGATTGTAAATGGGTGGGTTGGGGGCAATTTCCCACTGAAATTAAAAATAGGGGAAGAAAAGCAACAACTAGGTTTGGAAAGGAATTAATTTTATTTATAACCTCAACGACAATAAAACCATCGTTTTTCTGTCAAAATTAAATCAGAACCGTGATCTCTGACCCCTGGAGAGCGTAGGCCTGAAATAAAAACATGCATATCTTATACGAAAAGGTTTTTTATAGGTCTTATATGAAAAGGTTTTGTGTTTTGTGTTTTGTATGAGAACTTTTGTACGTGAAAAATTTACATGTTGGACCCACATCCCACGGGCACTGAGCTGGGGAACATTTCAGCTCCCTGAGCCCCTCACAGCCCCACAACCCCTCACCCCCCTGAGCCCCTCAGACCCCTGAGCCCCTCACACCTCCCCAAATTCCTCACATCCCTGAACCCCTCACCCCCCTGAGCCCCTCTCCCCCCTCACTCCTCACCCCCTGTCCCCCAGGATCACCAGCCCCCCGTGTGCCAGGGGTTATTTTCCGTGGGGGCCAGGGTTGCCCTTACACCCCATACACCCCATAAAGTGCCCAGCTCCGTGTGGGGTGTGCAGGGAGATCCCCGAGCACGAACCCACCCGGCGCCAAACAGGATCGATTTTACACAGAACCCAGAGATCCCCTTGGCCAAAGGACTCACAATGGGTTTAATACGTGTATTTAATGGGTATTTTAATACATGCATTTAACTGTGTTTAATACGTGTATTTAACTGTGTTTAATACTCCATTTAACGTGTATTTTAATACACATATTTAACCATGTTTAATACGTGTATTTAATGGGTATTTTAATACATATGTTTAATTGTGTTTAATAAGTATATTTAACAGCTATTTTGATACATATGTTTAACTGTGTTTAATACGTGTATTTAATGGGTATTTTAATACACGTATTTAACTGTTTTTAATATGTGTACTTAATGTGTATTTTAATACATATGTTTACCTGTTTAATACGTATGTTTAACTGTGTTTAATATGCACATTTAACGTGTATTTTAATACATATATTTAACTGTGTTTAATACATATATTCAATATATATTTTAATACATATGTTTACCTGTGTTTATACTTTATTTAATGTGCATTTTAATACGCATATTTAACTGTGTTTAATATGTGTATTTAATGTGTATTTTAATACATATGTTTTACTATGTTTAATACATGTATTTAATGGGTATTTTAATACATATATTTAACTGTGTTTAATACGTGTATTTAACATTATTTTAATACATATATTTAACTGTGTTTAATACATGTATTTAATGGGTATTTTGATACATATATTTAACTGTGTTTAATACGTGTATTTAACATATATTTTAATACATATGTTTAACTGTGTTTAATACATGTATTTAATGGGTATTTTAATATATATATTTAACTGTGTTTAATACATGTATTTAATGGGTATTTTAATACATATATTTAACGTGTATATTAATACATATATTTAAGCGTGTCTAATACACGTATTTAACGTGTATTTTAATACATATATTTAACCATGTTTAATATGTGCTGTGCATTTTTAGGGACACTCCGGATGGGGTTCAGAACTCACTCTAGTGATGGTGAATCAGGTCTGTTTAAAAGTGAATTATTTATTAAACAGACAGGAAATAACAGATAGAAGAGGTTAATCACAAACACTCCCCAGTACAAAACTGAAGAGGTGCCAGTGGATTACAGCACAGCACAAACACTGCAGGTATGGAGGTGATTGGGGGGCAAATGGAGCTGCCCATGGACATGGGAGGGGGTTCAGGTTCCTTTACTCTAGCATTTCTACACATATATATACATGTTTCATATTACTTCACCTAATTTTATTTATGTACTTATATATTTATATATTTATATTCCATATAACATAACATAATTTTATTTATATATTTATATATTTATATATTTGTAAAGATGTATATATCAATATAAAATACATTTATATATTTAAATATATTTGTGATCACATCTATTTTCATGTGTATATATTTATATGTTTATATATAATATTACTTAACATAATTTTATTTTTATATATATGTATATTTATATAAATATATAAATGTATATATCTTTATAAAAATACATTTATATATTTATGTATTTATATTTACATATCTGTATAAATTTCTACATTTCTTTATGTCTATATTTATAGTCTGTGTAACTTAACATAATTTTATTTCTATATTTATCTATATATAAATACAAGTATATATTTAAATATATTTATGATTCTGTATATTTTTATATAAGTGTGTTTATATATTTATATACAATATTACTTAACATAATATTATTAATATATTTATGTATATTTGTATATCTGTATATTTATATATTTATATATTTATATAAATGTATATCTTTCTATTAAAACACATTTTAATATTTATAAATAGTTTTATTATATATTTATAGAAATAGAAATATGTAGAGATATCATGTTACTTAAAATAATTTTATTAATATCTTTATGTATATTTTTATGTTTATATATTTATATAGATGTATATATGTGTATATAAATCCATTTATATATTTATATATATTGACTTATATTTCTATGTATTTGTATTTATAGATTTTTATATTTATAAATGGTATTTCTATATTTATAAATGGATGTATATATTAAGAAATGTTCTTTATATATTTATCTATGGTATGGTGGGCGGTGGTCCAAGTACAGTTTTTTTAAAAAATCTTATTTTATATTGTACTTATTTTATTTTATTTTATTTTATTTATTTTATTTTATTTTATTTTTATTGTATTTTTTTTTGAAATAAATTCTTAATCCTGGTTTTTTTTGCATCAAAACTTCTTATCTCATTTTTTTTGTTGTTTATCAAACAACTTACCTCTTTTTTCCCTTTTAAAATCACTTGTCCCTTTTTTTTGGCCTTTGAAAATACATTTCCTGGGGTTCTTTGTTTTGTTTGTTTGTTTTTTGATGATGTTGGCTTTTATCACTTATCCCCTTGTCTTAGGGGCTTTAAAACCATTTATTCTTTTTTTTTTTGGCTTTAAAAATCATTTATCCTGATGTGATTTTGGATTTTTTTGAGGGGGGTTGGGTTGAGTTTGGTTTGGTTTGGTTTGGTTTGGTTCTACTTTGCTTTTAAAATCACTCATCCTATTTTCTGGTATTTTAAAAGCCACTTAAGGACCTATCTTGGGTTTTTTGCATTTAAAACCACTCATCCTGTTTTTGGGGAGTTTTAAACTCACTTATCCCAAGCTGGGGGCTTTAAAACCACTTATCCACTTTTTAGCTTTCAAAATTAAAACCCTCTTATCGCATTTCTGAGGCTCTTCAAACATCTTAACCCAGTTTTTGAGGCTTTTAAAACTGCTCATCCCGGTTTTGGAGGCCTTTTAGAACAACTCATCCCAGACTGTTTTGGTTTTTTATATTACTTACACTGGGGTTTTTTGCTTTTAAAAACTCTCCTCCCATTTTAAAAGCTTTTAAAGCCCCTTGAACCGCTTAAGCTGTTTTTTCTGTGTGTGGTTTTTTGTTCGTTTTATTTTTGGTTTTGGGTTTTGTTGCGTTTTGTTTTGTTTTTTCCTTTAAAGCCACTTTGTGTTTTTGTAACCTTTTGGAACCGCTCATACTCTTTATTAAATTTTTGCTTTTAAAACAAGTTATTCTATTTTTGGGGAACTCTTAGCAGCAATTGTCCCTCGGGTTTGGCTTTAGGAGTGACCTATCCTGGGCTTTAGGGGCACTTTTCCCAATTTTGGGGCCTTTAAAACCACTCTTCCCAGTTTTGTTGGATTCCCTTATCCCGTTCACTTTTTTGGCTTTTAAAATTATTTATACTTTTTTTGGGGGGGAGGATGTGTGTTAAACCCCTTACCCATTTTGTGGGGCTTTTAACCACTCGTTCCTTTTTTGTTTTGCTTTAAAAACACTTTTTCTTTCCTTTCTCTTTTTCTTTCATTTCTCTTTTTCTTTCCTTTCTCCTCTCCTCTCCTTTCCCCAGTTTTGGAGGCCTTTTAAGAAGACATCACCATTTTGGAGGATTTTACATTTTTTGGCTTTTAAAATTGCCCATCCTGAAGGTTTCTTTTGCTTTGAAACTAATTTATATTTTTCCCCTTCACTTTTAAAATCACTTTTCCCATTTTTGATACTTTCAAAACAAAACAAATTTTACTTTTTTTTTGTTTGTTTTATAAATAATATATCTTAGGATTTTTTTTTTTTTGCTTTAAAACCACTTATCTCAATTTTTGGGGTTTATTAAACCAATTACTTCTCTTTTTTTTTTTTTTTAAATCACTTGTCGCTTTTGTTCTTTTGGCTTTAAAAAATACTTACCCTGTATTGGTTTTTCCCCCCCCCCATGCTTTTAAAACCACTTAAACTGTGGTGTTTGTGGGGGTTCCCAGGACGAGGTGAGAGATAAGAATTCGACTCCACGTTTTCAAAAAATTGATTTAATATTTTATGTATTTATATTTAAAAATACTATACTAAAACTATACTAAAAAAAAGAATACATAAAAAACCTTAACAAGAATGAATAATAAAAGCCCAAAACTGACACAGAGAGTCTGACACAGCTGGCTGTAATTGGCCATTAAAAAATCCAATTCACATAAAACTAATCAAACATACACCTGTTAATAAACAATGTCCAAACCACATTTCAGAGCAATAAACACAGGAGCAACAATCAAATATTTCCTGTTTTCATTCCTCTCTGAGGCTTCTCAGCTTCCCAAGAAAAAAATTTAGATTAAAAAAAAGTTTCAGAAAAGATCATAATAACATTATACCGTCATTTCGAGGCTTTAAAACCTTTTACTCTCCCATTTTTTGGGTTTAAAAATGACTTATCCTAGTGGCTTTTTAAAATGGCTTCTCAAACCACTTGTCCTATTTTTTGGGACTACAAAATCCACTTATCCCGGGTTTTGGGGCTTTTGAAACCACTCAGGCCATTTTTTGTGGTCTTTGAAAACCCCTTATCCAGCTTTTTTTGCGGCTTCAAAACCCACTTATCTTTTTTCTTTCTTTCTATTTTTTTTCCCCTTTTAAAACCACTCACCACAACTTTGGGGCTTTTAAAACCTTATCCCTTTTCCGGAGGCATCTTAAAATCACTTTTCTTTTTTTCCCCATTTAAAAATAACTTATCTTGGGACCTTTTTTGTGATTTAAAGCCACACTCATCCCAGTTTAGGGGCTTTTCCAACCACTCGCCCCATTTCCAGGGCATTCTAAAATCACTTGTCCCTTTCTTTGCATTTAAAATGACTTATGCTGGGGTTTTTGGCTGTTTAAACCGCCCATCCCACTCTGGGGGGATTGAAAACACTTACACCCATTTTTGGGGCTTTTCACAGGCTTTTCCTGGGGTTCCATTTGCTTTTAAAACCACTTTGCCTTTTTTTTTTTTTGGCTTTTAAAATCCCTTATCCTGTTTTATTTTGCTTTTGAAACCACTTACCCGGAATTTCTGGGTTTGTTAAAGCCACCGACGCCTCCTTTTGAGCCTTTTTAACCCAATTTTCCCTTTTTGGGGTTTTTAACCCCTTCATCCCGGGTTCGGGAGGGAGGGGCCGTGGATGCGTTGCCATGGGAACGGGATGCAGCCGTGGAGTTTGGGGGGGGGGTCAAAGACCCCTTTCCATGCGGATTCTGGGGGTCGGCGCCCCGTTTCCGTGGCAACGGGAGGGCCGGGGACGCGTTGCCATGGGGACGGGATGCAGCCGTGGGATGGAGGGCCCCAAGTCCGTTTCCGTGCGGATTTTTTTTGGGGGGGGGCAGTGTTGGGGGCGCTGTTGGGAGCCCGAGGGGCTCCGGGGGGGCCCGGAGCGCCCCCAGCCCGCCCCGCACCCCGCAGGTCCGGGCGGCCGCGGCTCCCGTGGGATCTCCCGGCTCCTCTCTCACCAAATCCCCGGAATTTGATCGCTCCGAGCCCCCCCGGCGCGGGGGGGGGACAACGACCGGGCGGCCCCGGTGATCATTAACCCGCGGGGGGGCGGGGGCGGTACCGGGATCGGTACCGGGGTCGGTACCGGGGGGTCCCTCCCGCGTGGGCGCGATGCGGCGGAGAGAGCGACGGTGCGGATTGGGGGTGCGGGGGGGCAGCCCGGGGGGGACAGCATGGAGGGGACAGCGGGGACACGGCCCTGCCGGCGGCCTTGACCCCGGGCGGGCTCGGGGGGCGGGGAGGGGGGGGGTCAGTGCCCCGGGGGGGGCAGAGGGGGGGGTCAGGGCCCCAGGGCCGGGCACAGACCGGCAGCGCCGCTCGGATGGGGCGGCAGAGCCAGCGCGGGTGAGTGGGGGGCGTGGGGGGCTCCCTGCGGTGCGGGGGGCACTCGGGGGCCCCGACATTGGGGGGTCCCCAGGCCCACCCAGAGGGTTCAGCAGCCGCCCTGAGAGAGGGTTTTGGGGGTGCTGAGGGGCTCCGGGCTCGGTGGGAGGTTTTGGGGGGTCACGCAGTTTTTTGGGGGTCACCCCATGGTGTCCCCATTTTTTCGGGGGTCATCCCATGGTGTCTCCAGGTTTTTTTGGG
The DNA here is from genome assembly GCA_035584835.1 of Tangara arthus. Lineage (NCBI taxonomy): Eukaryota > Metazoa > Chordata > Aves > Passeriformes > Thraupidae > Tangara > Tangara arthus. The sequence goes on from JAWMQZ010000118.1 coordinate 406,901, forward strand.
GTCATCCCATAGTATCCCCAGTTTTTCGGGGTTCACCCCATAGTATCCCCATTTTTTCGGGGTTCACGCCATGGTGTCCCGTTTTTCGGGGGTCACGCCATGATGTCCCCAGGTTTTTTCGGGGGTCACCCGATGGTGTCCCCATTTCCCCTGGGGTCATCCATGGTGTGTCTGGTTTCGCTGGGGGCCACCCCACGGTCCCCCTGTTTTTTCTGGGTGCTCTGCTCCTCCCCGCGGTGGTTCCAGTTGTGCTGGGGGTTCTGCCTTGGTCCCCCCGGTTTTCCTGGGGGTCACCGCGTGGTCGCCCCAGCTTTGCTGGGATCGCGGCGCTGCTGGAGCGGGGGTTGCTCGGCTGAGCCCCATCCCCTCTCCGGGGCTGACCCCCCGTCCCCGTGTCCCCCAGGATGTGGCAGCTGGGGCTCCCCTGGGCGCTGGCCCTGCTGGTCACCGCGGCCAGCTCCGGCCCCTCGGCGGAGCCCGCGGAGCCCGCGTCCATCTTCGCCGACCTGTCCCCGGCGGAGCTGCGGGCCGTGCGGGAGTTCCTGATGGAGCGCCCGGAGCTGGGGCTGTCCCCGAGCCGGGGCGGGCCCCTGGCCAAGAACTCGCTGTTCCTGGTGGAGCTGCTGCCGCCCAAGAAGCGCTCGGCGCTGCGGTTCCTGGAGCGCGGCGGGGCGCGCCCGCGGCGCGAGGCTCGGGCCGTCATCTTCTTCGGGGCGCAGGCGGAGCCCAACGTCACCGAGCTGGCCGTGGGGCCGCTGCCGCGCCCCAGCTCCTACCGGCCGCTGCCCCTCCCGGGCGGCCGGGCCGTGCCCTTCTGGGCGCGCCCCATGACCCGGCTGGAGTACGAGCTGCTGCACGAGGCGCTGGTGGCCGCCCTGGCCCCGCTGGAGCCGCTGCTGCGCGAAGCCACCGGCTTCGGCTTCCAGAACTGCTCGGAGCGCTGCCTGACCTTCTCGGACATCGCCCCGCGCGGGCTGGGCCCCGGCGAGCGCCGCACGTGGCTGGTGATCCAGCGCTTCGTGGAGGGCTTCTTCCTGCACCCCGCGGGGCTGGAGGTGCTGCTGGACCACCGGGACCGCGACCCGCGGCGCTGGGCCGTGCTCCGCCTCTGGTACAACGGGCGCTACTTCGGCAGCGTGCGGGAGCTGGCCGAGAGCCACGCGCGGGGCGCGCTGCCCCTGGCCCGCCTGCCCGAGCCCCCCGCCCGCCAGCTCTTCTCCAGCTACGAGCCCCGCGGGCGCTTCTCCAGCGGGACGCCCACCGAGGTGCACGGCGCCAAGGTGTGCGAGCCGCAGGGCCGGCGCTACCGGCTCCGCGGGAACCGGCTGGAGTACGGCGGCTGGAGCCTGGCCTTCCGCCTGCGCTCCTCGGCCGGCCTGCAGCTCTTCGACGTGCGCTTCGGCGGCGAACGCGTGGCCTACGAGCTGAGCGTGCAGGAGGCCATCGCCTTCTACGGCGGCCACTCGCCGGCCGCCATGCAGACCAAGTACATGGACGCGGGCTGGGCCATGGGCGCCTCCAGCTACGAGCTGGCCCGCGGCGTGGACTGCCCCGAGACCGCCGCCTTCCTGGACGCCCACCACCTCCTGGACGCCGACGGCCCCGTGCGCTTCCCCCGCGCCCTCTGCGTGTTCGAGCTGCCCACGGGCGTGCCCCTGCGCCGCCACTTCGACAGCGACTTCCAGGGCGGCTTCCACTTCTACGCGGGGCTGGAGGGGCGGGCGCTGGTGCTCAGGACCACCTCCACCGTCTACAACTACGACTACATCTGGGACTTCCTGCTCTACCCCAACGGCGTCCTGGAGACCAAGGTCCACGCCACCGGCTACATCCACGCCACCTTCTACACGCCCGAGGGCCGGCGCTACGGCAGCCGCGTGCACAGCCACCTCCTGGGCAACATCCACACGCACCTGGTGCACTACAAGGTGGACCTGGATGTCGCAGGTGAAGGCTCCCGACACCCGCTGGCCGCGGGGAGGGTGCTGGGAGAGAGGCTGGACCCACGGGGGGCTCCAGGGGCTCAGGTGCCTTGTTTCTGGAAGGGCGGTGTCACCTGGGTGTCAGCCACACCCTGAGATGATGATCCCCTCCGTGGTGGCATCTCTGCAGGGTCGCACCCCTCCATGGTGGTGGGATCTCCCAGCCCTGGTGACATCTGGGGGGCTCCAGCCCTCTATGGCATCTCTGCAGGGTCCCAGCCCCTCGTGGTGGCATCTCTGCAGGGTCCCAGTCCCCCAGGGTGATATTTCCCAGGCCACATCCATGGTAGCATCTCCTGGTGTCTCAGTCCCCTGTGGTGGTGGTGGTGGCTTCTCCAAGGTGTCCCCAGCCCACCATGGTGGCATCTCCAAGGTGTCCCAGCTCTCCATGGTAGCATCTCCAAGGTGTCCCCAGCCCACCATGGTGGCATCTCCAAGGTGTCCCCAGCCCACCATGGTGGCATCTCCAAGATGTCCTAGCTCTCCATAGTGGCATGTCCTCAAAGGCCCTCCTCTCCATGCTGGTGTACCACACCGGACCCCAGCCCACCATGGTGGCTTGGTTGTTGGGTCACAGTCTTGCATGGGGGTGGCATCTCAGCCCTCCACGTTGGCATCTCCATGAGGTCCCAGCCCACATCCACGGTGACACCCCTGCAGTGTCCCACCCCTCCACGGTGACACCTCGGCGGTCCCACCCTCACCCTGGGGCGGGGCTGTGCCACCGTGTCCCCTCCACCGACGCGCGGTCCCCGCAGGCTCCGGGAACAGCTTCGAGACGATGGACATTCGCTTCGAGAACATCTCCAACCCCTGGAGCGCGGGGGCGCGCGTGGTGCAGCCGTGGCTGCACCGGGAGCCGCGGCGGCGGGAGCGCGAGGCCGCGCTGCCGCTGGGCCGGCCCGCGCCGCGCTACCTGCTCTTCTCCAACCCGCGCCGGCGGAACCGCTGGGGCCACCGCCGCACCTTCCGCCTGCAGCTCAGCTCGCACGCCGGGCCCGTGCTGCCCCGCGGCTGGCAGGAGGAGCGCGGCGTCACCTGGGCCAGGTGGGCACCGGCGGGGGCTGCAGCGTGGGACGGGGCTGAACGGGGACTCCAGGGTCACCGGTGTGTCACCTGCGGGGGCACGGGGTCTCTGCCCTGGTCATGCCTTCCTGGGGTGGCACCTCCCCGTGCTGCCCTGGAGCTGGAGTAGAGCCTTGGGAGCTGGGGAGCCTCCAGAGCTGGGAGCTCCCCTGGAGCTGGGGAAACCCAATGGGAGCGGCCCATGGGAGTTTGGGACACCCCGGGGCTGAGGGGCTGTCAGAGATGGGGAACCCCCATGGGAGTTTGGGACACCCTGGGGCTGAGGGGCTGTCGGAGCTGGGGAACCCCCATGGGAGTTTGGGACACCCCGGGGCTGTTGGAGCTGGGGAACCCCTGGAAGCCGAAGAGTCTCCGGGAGCTGAGGAAGATGTGGGGGAGTCTTGGGAGATGAGGAAGCCCTGGAGATGGGGACCCCCTCAAGATGTGGGGATCCTCCAGGGTTGGGAAATCCCTCAGGAGCTGGGGAGTCCCTCAGGGGACCTGGGGAATCCCCCTGGACTTGGGGAACCCCTCAGGAGCTGAGGATCGCACAAAGATGGGGACCCCCACACCCTTTACCAGCCCTGTGTCCCCTGTGGGTGGCACAGGTGGGGGACCAGGGCAGGGCTGGGACAGGACCCCCCCGCCCCCAGGCTGACCCCACCCCTCACGTGTGGCAGGTACCACCTGGCCGTGACACGGCGCCACGAGAACGAGCCGAGCAGCAGCAGCATCTACACCCAGAACAACCCCTGGGACCCCCCGGTCACCTTCGAGAGCTTCATCCGCGACAACGAGACCATCGAGGACCAGGTGACACACGGGGGGACGCTGGGCACGCGGGGCTGGTGGCTGCTGGGGGGTTCCATCCCCAGAGAGGGGCCATCTCCGGGGGTTCCCCAGCTCCCGCGGGCGGTCCGTGGTGCCACTGACAGCGCGGTGCGTCCCCCCAGGACCTGGTGGCCTGGGTGACCGTGGGCTTCCTGCACGTGCCCCACGCCGAGGACATCCCCAACACGGCCACCCCCGGCAACGCCGTCGGCTTCTTCCTGCGCCCCTTCAACTTCTTCAGCGAGGACCCGTCGGTGGCGTCGCGGGCCCCCGTGATCGTGCGGCCCCTGGACCCCCCGGCCTGCTCCCGCCTGCAGATCCAGCGCTGGACCCCGGCCAGCCCCGGGCCCTGCGTGCACGCCGAGCCCTTCACCTACAACGGCACCTACCGCCAGGTGTGACGGGACAGGGACAGGGGACACTGGCCGGGGCCAGGCCGTGCGCCGCGGGACAGAGGCGGCACAGCCGGTGTCACCTCCCCGACCCCGGCACCACGGGGACACCGTGCCACCGGGGCGTGGGACGTGTCACACCGTGTCACACGCTGCCACGGGCCAGGCCCAGCACAGGCGGCGTCACCTCCTCTGACCCCGGCACCGTGTGGCACCCCAGTGACACTGCGGTGTGGGATGTGTCACACTGTGCCACCCGTCAGGCTCAGTAAAGGCAATGCCAACCCTTCCACCACCATGTGGGTCCCTGGTGCCACCAGGACACCGGCTGTGGGACACTGCACAGTGTCACACAGTGCCAGTAAAGGCAATGCCACCTCCTCTGTTGGCACGGGCACCACGAGGACTCTGGTGCCACCAGGACACCATGGCATGGCTCATGTCACAATGTGACACACGGTACCACCTGCTGGGCCCAGTAAAGGTGATGCCACCCCTTCTGCACCACACGGGACCCCAGTGTCACAGGGACACCACGGTGTGGGACATGTCACATGATGCCACGTGCTGGGCTCAGTAAAGGTGATGTCACCTCCTCTGTCCCCGTGTCTCTGCCAATGCTGTGGCCACCAGGATGCCCCAGCCCCTCCCCAGTGTCACAGCGTTCAATCACGGTGACATCCGAGGCCATTGTCCCTCCCCGCAGCTCCCAGGAGGTGACACACAGAGCCGGGGGTCTCTGTCTGGTTTATTGGGGCACCTACGCGGGGGTGACATGCAGGGGTGACACGGGACAAACACAGCACACGCTACGGGGCGGCCGGGCAGGGCAGCCCCCGGAGCCCTGCGTCCCCTCGCTGTGCGGGGGTGACACTGCCGTGTGTCCCCTCGCTGTGCGGGGGTGACACTGCCGTGTGTCCCCTCGCTGTGCGGGGGTGACACTGCCGTGTGTCCCCTCCCTGTGCGGGGGTGACACTGCCCTGTGTCACCCGGTTGTGCGGGGGTGACACTGTCGTGTGTCCCCTCGCTGTGCGGGGGTGACGCTGCCGTGTGTCCCCTCGCTGTGCGGGGGTGACGCTGCCCTGTGTCCCCTCGCTGTGCGGGGGTGACACTGCCCTGTGTCACCCGGTTGTGCGGGGTGGGGGGCTCGGGGACGCGCGGCCCGGCCGGACGGGGGTGGGGAGCACACGGAGGGTCCCGACCCTCCCTCAGCCGGGCCGTCCCGGGGGACACGGGGGACACACACGGACCCACCGGGGGACACGGCGGGGGGACACGGTGGGGACACACACACACACACACACACACACACACAGACGGGGGGGCAACGCGCGTGTCCCAGCGCAGCGGGACCCCCCGACACACGCGTGACGTCCTGGGGACAGGACCCGGGGACACACCTGTGCACACCTGTGCACGCACACACCTGTGCACACCTGTGCACGCACACACCTGTGCATCCCCCCGCCGCCCCGGGGCTCGGCGAGCAGCACGAGGAGGAGGAGGAGGAGGAGGAAGAGCAGCACAGTCTGACAGTCCGGGGCAGGGGCCCCGGGATCGGGCGGGGTAACGGGGGGTCCCGGCGGCCCCGAGCGCCCCCGCTGGCCGCCGGCACCGAGGGCAGTGTCCGTGGGGCTGGAGCCCCGGGCGGGCCGGGCCCGGGGGGGCTCTGGGGACCCCAGGGCTGGGGGCTCTGTGTCCCGCCATTCCGGGCTCAGGGGTCCCAGGGCTCGGGTACCCCAGGGTTGGGGGCTCCGTGTCCCCACCCTCAGGGATCCCAGGGCTCGGGTACCCCAGGGCTGGGGGCTCTGTGTCCCCCCAGTCCGGGCTCAGGGGTCCCAGGGCTCGGGTACCCCAGGGCTGGGGGCTCTGTGTGCCCCCATTCCGGGCTCAGGGGTCCCAGGGCTCTGCACGTCCCACGGCCTGGGCTCTGGGGGTCCCACATGCTGGGGACAGGGGTCCTGCGGCTCCGGGGTCCCACGGTCCGGGGCTGGGGGTCCCAGGGCTCCAGGACTCGCAGGGCTCCGGGGGTCCCACGGTCCGGAGCCGGGGATCCCGTGACTCCGGGGGTCCCGGGTGGCGGCATCCGGGGCTGCGGGCCGAGGGCTCCGGGGCTCCCACACCCCGGGGTCGGGGGTCCCCCGTCCTGGGCTCTGGGGGTCCCGTCTCTCGCGCTCTGAGGGCTCCAGGGGTCCCCCGTCCTGGGCTCCGAGGGCTGCGGGGGTCCCGCATTCCGGGGTCGGGGGTCCCGTGGCTCCGGGGGTCCCGCCGCGCCCCGGCGCTCCCATTAGCTGCCGGGGTCGGAGCCGTGTCTC
>JAWMQZ010000118.1:420655-431347 GCA_035584835.1 Tangara arthus
AGGCTGTGTCACAGTGTCACACCCTATGGCTGCAGCACACCTGGGGACAGGCTGTGTCACAGCCCATGGCTGCAGGTCACCTGGGGACAGGCTGTGTCACAGTGTCACAGCCCATGGCTGCAGGTCACCTGGGGACAGGCTGTGTCACAGTGTCACAGCCCATGGCCATCCTGCACAGCCCTTTCCAGGAGGAACATTCCCCAAATCCACCTGAGCATCCCCGGGCACCGCCTGGGACCGTTCCCCTGGCCCTTGGTGCCACCTGAGCCCGGCCCCGCCTGGCTCAGCCCCTGGGGACATCCCTGTGCCAGCTGCCACATCCAGCCTGGGGCTGCACAGCCCTTTCCTGGGGAACGTTCCCACTGCCCCCCTGAGCCTTCGCTGGGGGCTGTTCCTGTGTCCCTGGGTGCCACCTGAGCGTGTCCCCACGTGTCCCACAGGTGACAGCTCCCCGCGGGCACAGAGCTCGTGGCTGAAGCTGCTGCACATCAACGCCACGGCCAGGCTGGAGGTGCCGGGCTACGAGGGGCCCTTCCTGCCCCCCGAGCTGCTGGGGGGGCACGGGGACAGGGACAGGGACAAGGAGAAGGCCACCCCCCTGCAGCGGTGGCTGTGGGAGGCGCTGCCGGCGGCACTGGGGGGCCCCGACCTCGTCCGGTACAACGTGAGCACCGTGTACGGCTGGGACATCGGTGAGTGCCACCTGCCAGTGCCACCCGCGGGGCTGGCACCCGCCTGGGCACCTTCCACTGGCGCCCCCGCGCCCTGGCACCCAGCCTGGGTACCTGCCAGTGCCACCCCATAGCCCTGGTACCCACCCTGGGCACCTTCCAGTGCCACCCCTCAGCCCTGGCACCCACCCTGGGCACCTTCCAGTGCCACCCCTCAGCCCTGGTACTCACCCTGGGCACCTTCTAGTGCCACCCCTCAGCCCTGGCACCCACCCTGGGCACCTTCCAGTGCCACCCCTGGGGCTGCCAACCATCCTGGGCACCTTCCAGTGCCACCTCCCAGCCCTGGCATTCACCCTAGGCCCCCCTGGCCCTGGCACCCCACCCCTGCTGCCTTCCCCTGTGACCCCAGTCCCCCCAGCCCTGTGACCCTGTTACCCTCCTGTGTCACCCCTCAGCCCTGTCACCTTTCCCTGCCACCCTCTGCAGCCCAGTCAAATTCGGTCCCTGTCCCGCAGTGTCGGGGACCGGCCACCGGCTGCCACAGCAAGCCCCGTGCTCCGCGTGTCCCCTGTCCCCTCCTGGGACCCGGGGAGGCGGAACCCCACGGACACTGCCCCTCTGGGGTGGCTCTGAGTCCCCTGTCCCTCCCCACGGACACTGCCCCTCCAGGGTGGCTCTGAGTCCCCTGTCCCCTCTGTCCCTGCAGATGCCGAGGCGGTGCTGGACAGTGACAACAAACCTCTGCCCGTGAGGGACTACACTGCCCCCCACCTGTCCCACTCGGAGGGGACAAAGCCACTGCCACCGGGGGCCAGGAGGTGCATGGGGACAGGGGGACACAGTAGAGGGGACAGGAGGGGGACAGCAGGGGATGGGGGGGACAGGAGGGGAGAGGAGGGGGACGAGAGAGGAAGGGAGGGACAAGAGGGGAGGAAGAGGAGGGGAGCAGAGAGGGGATGAGGAGGGGGAATAGAAAGGGCCAGTGGGGGAGAAGAGGTGGCAGGAGGGGGACAGGGAGGGGACATGGGACAGGACTGGGACAGGAGGTGATGGGAGGGGCACAGCTTGGGCACCACAGGGCTCTGCGGGCTTGGGGTGCCCATGCTCACACCTGTCCCTGTCCCCGGGGTGCCGATGCTCAGTGTCTGTCCCTGTCCCTGTCCCCGGGGTGCCCGTGCTCACAGCTGTCCCTGTCCCCGTGCCCAGGGTGGCCGTGCTGCGCTGGGAGCTGCCGCAGTTCAGCTCGCGGGGCCGGGAGCTGCTGGGCCGGGGCTCGATGGCCCGAAGGCACCTCCGAGCAGCTGGCTTCCTGCTGGCCGAGGTGAGCATGGCACACCCTGTGACACCCTGTGACATCCAACAACACCCTGCGACACCCTGCAACACTCAGCAGCACCCAGCAACAGCATCCAGCAACACCCAGCAACATCCAACAACACCCAGCAACACATTGCAACACCCACAACACCCAGGAACACCCATCCACCAACACCCAGCAACATGACACCCAGCAACACCCAGCCCGGGGCTGGCAACACCCCCCGGGTCCCTGACAGCCCCTGCGTGTGCCCAGCACTGCCAAGGCCACCACGGGGCCTGGCCCTGGGTGACACATCCATGTGGCACTTGGACCCTCTCAGCCCCTTCCAGGAGAAATAGTCCCAAAATAGTCCCAAAATATTCCCAAAATAGTCCCAAAATATTCCCAAAATAGTTCCAAAATATTCCTCAAATGCCACCTGAAGCTCCCTCTCAGGATCAGAGCCCAGCCCCCATCCTGTGAGGTGCCCCCAGGACTCAGGTGTGGCCTCACCTGTGCCCAGCCCAGGGCAGGGTCCCTGTGCCCGTGGCCACCCTGGTGGCAGCAGCCGGGTGCCATTGTCCCCCTGGCACACCTGGGCACAGCTGGCACCGTTGGGGTGGAGGCTCTGACACCCCCTGGGGGCTGCCAGCTGCCCCCAGCCTGGGGCTCAGCAGGGATGAGCCACCGTGATCCCCCCGGGCCACCTGCCAGCTGCTGGGGGGGACAGGGGTGACAGGGAGGTGACACAGACGGGCTGATCCTGTGGGGTCATCCAGGATTAACCCCTGGGGGTAATTATAGCCCAGGGGGAGTGTGACAGCCACGTGTCACCCCCAGGGTCACTGCCAGCGCCTGCTGTCATTGTCACCGTCACACCTGGGGGGTGGTGGCACGTCCCAGGCTGGGCACTGGCACCCCAGGTCGGTGCTGAGACCCTCCCATGGCACAGCCAGGGCAGGACAGGAGGGGACACAGCTGGGACCCCACAGCTGCTGTCACACCCCTGTCCCCTGCAGGTGCCACACTACGAGTTCCTGGAGCTGAAGCTGGAGCGGCAGCGCGTGGCCTACCTGAAGGACAAGGTGGCCAAGGCCCTGGCCAGTGACACGGCAGGGGACACGGCAGAGGACACGGCCACCTAGCCCGCCTCACCTCATCGGGTGGCCCTGTCCCTGTGCCACTGTGAGCAGGTCACCGTGCCGAGGTGGCGCCGTGCCTGAGCCCAGGTGGCCACGTCACCACAGCAAGGTGGCCACGTCACCAGGTCACCACAGCGAGGTGGCCACGTCACCAGGTCACCGTGCCCAGGTGGCCACGTCACCACAGCGAGGTGGCCACGTCACCAGGTCACCGTGCCCGGGGGGGACCCCACAGTGAGGTCCCTGTGTCACTGTGTGACTGCTGCTCCGTGTCACCAACGGCTCGAATAAACACAGAACTGTACAGGGATGGTGGCTGAGCATGGTGGCGCAGGGGACAGGTGGCATTGGGGGTGGGTGGCTCCGGGGATGGGAACACTGGGGACAGGTGTCATTTGGGACATGACATTGAGGACAGGTGTCATTTGGGACATGACATTGGGCGTGGGTGTCATTTGGGACGTGACACTGGGGACAGGTGTCATGGGGGACTTTGGGGACAGTGGGGATGGGTGGCATTGGAGACACATGACATTGGGGATGGTTGCCATCAGTGCCAGGTGTCATTGGGACCAGGTGACATCCAGGCTGGGTGACACTGGGGCTCGGTGGCATCATGGCCAGGTGACATTGGGGCTGGGTGACATTGGGACTTTGTGGCATCGTGGCCAGGTGACATTGGGGCTGGGTGACATTGGGGCTCAGTGACACTGGTGCCAGGTGACAGCAGGGACAGGTGACATTGGTACTGGGTGACATTGGGAATGGTGACATCAGGGTGGGGTGACACTGGGGCCAGGTGACCTTGGAGCCAGGTGACATTGGGGCTAGGTGATGGCAGTGACAGGTGACATTGGGCTGGGTGACATTGGGAATGGGTGACACTGGGAATAGCTGACACCAGGGTGGGGTGGCACTGGACAGGTGGCAGTGGGGCTGGATGACATTGGGACAGGTGACATTGGGGCTGGGTGATGGCAGGGACAGGTGACGTTGGGGCTGGGTGACACTGGGAATGGTGACACCAGGGTGGGGTGGCACTGGACGGGTGGCAGTGGGGGCGGTGCCATCGGGGTCGGTGGCACGTGGCTGTGCCCACCCCCCTGTCCCCAGCCCTGTGCCCAGGGCCGCCGGTCTGAGCCGGGATCGGCATCAGGAGCCACCAGCGGCCTTGATTCCCGATTATCCCGGGATTGTCCCCGGGCCACGGGGACAGGGACGGGGCCGGGGGTGGCACCAGGACCCCGCGGTCCGGGCCGGGGGGGTCACATCCCCGCCGTGTCCCCCGTGGGGTCACGAGTCCCCGCACGGGGCAGGGGGACAAAGTGGCTCAGGACAGCCCTGGGGGTGACACACCGGGACGGATTAGTGACCACCGGGACCCCTCCGGACCCCCGGCAGGGGGACACGGGCGGCTGGGGGGGACACACGGTGACAGGGGGGGCACACGGTGATGGGGGGGCACACGGTGACAGGGGCACACACGGTGACAGAGGGACACACGGTGACACCGTTGGACACACGGTGACAGGGGGGACACACACGGTGACAGGGGACACACGGTGACACCGTCGGACACACGGTGACTGCCGGGGGGGACCCGGCGGGCGGGAGCTGCTGCTGAGTCACCGCCCGGGGCCGTGCCTGGCACCGGCGGCGTGGCACGGCCAGCCCGGGGGACAATGCCCGCCCTGATCCCGCACCCCGCTGCTCGGGGACACGCGGGGGGGACACGCGGCTCCCTCCCTGTCCCCCCCGGTGCCACCAGGCCCGCGCAGACGCTCTGGGGGGGCCCCGCCCTGCGTCCCCCCCCCCCGGACCCCGCGGGATGCTCATCCCCCTTTTTTAGGAGACAAAGTGGGGGAAACTGAGGCCGGGCCCCGCCCTCGCCCCCCCCGGAGCTGATGCAAGCGCTGGGTGGGCCCGCGCCCCCCTCCCCCGCCCTCCGGCGCGGAGCCTCTATCGCGACAGAGCCGGGGCCGGGCGGGACGCGGCTCCCGCTGACATCAGCCGGGCCGGGGCCCCCGCCCCCGCCGCAGCCCCGCCGATGCTCCCGCGCCGCCGCCGCAGCCGCGTCCGCCCGGCCCAGCCGAGCGGGGGGAGCGGGGGGGGCCGGGCCGGGGGGGGCCGCGGGCAGCGCCGAGCCCGGAGAGCGCCCGGGAGCCGGGGGGGGCGGACCGGAGAGCGAGAGCGGGATGCCGGAGGGAGCGGAGGCAGGTGAGGCCCGCGGCGGAGCGGGGCGCGGACGGAGCGGGAGGATGAGGAGGGAGAGGAAGAACGGGAGCGGAGCCGTGGGGGAGCGGGATGGAGCCGGAGAGTGCGGATGGAGCGGGGCGAGGAGGATGGAGCCGGGGGATGAAGGACGGAGCCGGAAGGATGAAGGACGGAGCGGAAAGGACGGAGCAGGAGGATGAGGATGGAACAGGAGGATGGAGCGGGTGGGATGAAGGACGGAGCAGGGAGGAGGGAGCCGGAGCCGTCAGGGTGGAGATGGAGAGATGAAAGGAAGAGCGGGAGCCATGGAGGAATGAGGGATGAGGATGGAGCAGGGGATGAAGGACGGAGCAGGGAGGGCTGCAGGATGCGAGGATGAGGATGGAGCAGAGGGAAGGTGGATCGAGGTGGGGGATGAAGGACAGAGGTGCAATGATGGAGCCGGAGGATGAGGATGGAGCCGGGGGATGAAGGACAGAGCCCAAGGATGAGGATGGAGCGGGGAAATGAAGGGCAGAGCGGGAATGACGGAGCCCGAGGATGAGGATGGAGCGGGAGGATGAGGATGGAGCGGGAGGATGAGGATGGAGCGGGAGGATGAGGATGGAGCGGGAGGACGCGGCCCGGCCGCGGCTCTCGGCAGCCGCCACCGACTCGGGCCTGGCGGTACCGGGGGCTCCGGCCCGGCCCCCCCGGCGGGGCACGGCGACTTTGGGGACCTCGCTTCGGGGTCACCACCCCGAACCCCCGGAGCCCGGCGGGGGTCGGCAGCGGGTTGTGCCCCCCCGGACTGGGAGGTGCTGCTGGGACTGGGGGGGCTGAGCCTCGCCCCCCTCCCCAGCACCATCCCCCCCCCCCCGGGTGGGAAACTGAGGCACAGCCCAAGGTCACCGCACAGCGCTGTCCCCGGGGGCCGCTGTCACGCGCGGGGGGGGCTGGGGACAGAACCGCCAGGGTCACCCGCACCTTCTGCGGGGCTGGCGACAGCGGGGACGGGGAGAGGGACACACCCCAGGGTCACCCCGCGCCTCAGTGCCCCTCAGAGCTGAGGTTGGGGGTCCCCAATAAAGGGACGAGGGTCCGGTTTGTGCGGGGGGGGTCACGGTGTGCCGAGGAGACCCCAAAACAGCCCCCGGGTGGGGGGGGCGGCCGCGGCCGGGCAGAATTAACGGGGTCCCGCAGCCCCCCCGCTCCTTGCAGGGCAGAGTCACCCCAGAACGGCACCGGGGGCGTGACGGGGACAGGACGCCCCCCCCAATGAGCCTTTCGGGGGTCCCCAGCACGTGGCGGGGGGGCTGTGCCGGACTGAACCATTCCAGACTATGGGGTGGGGAGGGATCAGCCGCACCTGCCCCGCAAATCCCCCGCGAGGCCCCGCCCCCTCCCGGCTCCCCCCGCGCCGCCCCGCCCCCCCCACCCCTTTATAACGCCCGGGGGGGCGCGGGGTCGGTGCTGCAGGAGGGGCCGGGGGCGCCCGCGGCTCCGAGCGCGCCCGCCCGCCCGCCCATGGAGCCGGGCCCGGGGGCCTCAGGTGATGCGGGGAGGGGGCGCGGGGGCTTTTCGGGGTTGGGGTGGGCACGGCGGGGCTGAGCACCCCCAAACCGAGCGCAGGGTGTGGGCACGGGGCTGTGAGGGGGAATGGGGGTGCGCCCCCCACCCCATGGAGGATGTGGGGGGGTCTGGGTTGGGGTCCCGCCTTGGTGCAACCGCGTGCCCCCCTCAGGGAGGGGTCTGGGGACGGGGGGCTGGTACTGTGCCCCCCCAGTGCCCCCAGGCCTCCAGGGGCCCTCCCCCAGGTGCTCCGGATGGGGCTCACCTGTTTCACCTGTTCTCCCAGCCCTGCCCGGGTGGGGGTGACACCAGCCCCCCCCCAAGGCACTGCCCCGGGTGTCCCCCCTTGCACCGTCACAGGGTGGCCCTGGGGGGCTGTGGCTCTCAGGGGTGTCCCCTCTCTCCGTGGTGACCCCGGTGGGACTGCGGCTCTCAGGGCTGTCCCCTCTCCCCACGGTGACACTGTGGCACTCAGGGCTGTCCCCTCTCTCTGTGGTGGCACTCAGGGCTGTCCCCTCTCTCCGCAGCCCCCCCGCCGATGCCGGCCAAGGAGGAGGCTCGCCCCCCGCCCGAGGGGGCCAGCTGTGAGCCCGGCCCCGCCGCCGCCGCCCCCCCCGGCTCTCCGTGCCGCCCCCCGCCCGCGGACCCGCTGGACACGCGCATCGTGATGGGCGAGGAGACGCGCAGCGCCCCGCCCGAGCCGCGGGGGGGGCCCCCCGTGCCTTGTCCCTTCCCCGCGCCCCCCAAGGAGCCGCCCCCGGGCCGCCCCCCCGCGCTGGACCCCGAGCTCTTCTTCACGGCGCCCTCGACGCCGGTGCGGGCGGGGGGGGCGCGGCCGGCGCCCCCCGAGGAGCCGACGGACGGGGACAGCGAGGGGCTCTGCTCGCCCCCCACGTCCCCCTCGGGCTCCTACATGACGGCCGAGGGCGGCAGCTGGGGCTCCTCGGGCACCGCCAGCACCTCCCCGTCCTGCTCCCCCAACCTGGCGGCCGAGGCCGAAGGCTTGGGCGAGGGCGAGGCCGAAGGGCTGGGGGGGGTCCTGGGGCTGCCCCCCGGCCTGGGGGACCCCCCGGCCTTCCCCCCGCTGTCCCCCGAGGAGGAGGATGATGACGAGGATGACGATGATGACGAGGACGGTCCCTTCGCGCCGCCGGGCTGTGCGGATGACGAGGATGAGGATGATGAGGACGGGCAGACGCCGGAGGAGGAGGAGGAGGATGAGGACGAGGGCTCGGGGCTGATCCCGGCGGCGCTGCTCCCGTTCCGCGGCAGCCTCCTCTTCCAGGCCGAGGCCGTGGAGATCTCGCCGCGGGCCGCCCCCGAGCAGGAGGAGGAGGAGGATGAAGGCAGCACCTCGGCGTCCTTCCTGCGCTCGCTGTCCGAGAGCTCCATCCCCGAGGGGGGGGACGAGGCCTTCGCCTTCCGCGACGACACCGACGCCTCCTCGGACTCGGCCGCCTACGACGGGGACGAGGACGAGCGGCTCTACGGCAGCGAGCGGCACGCGGGGGACGCGGCGACACCGCCGGGGACACCCCCGGGCTCCCCCGCACCCGCCGGCGTGGAGCTGCACCTCCGGGCCGGCTCCCCGTGTCACCGATCCGCTCCCGGATCCCCGGGGACACCCCCGGCACCCCCCGGAGGGGACGCGCAGCTGGACGGCGACGCCTTTGCCCCCATCGCCGGGGCGTGGCCCCCGCCCGAGCCCCCCGAGGAGGCGGCGGCGGCCACAGAAGGTTCTGGAGCCGTGCAGGGACCGTGCCCGGAGCTGGCAGGGACCGACCCTGTCCCCCCGGCCCCGGGGCCCTGTGCCGGGGACCCCCAGAGCCACCGGCTGGGGGGCACCAACGTGGAGCCCCAGGACGGCCCCGGCGGTGACAGTGATGGTGACAACGACCTTGAGCTCAGCACGGGGACAGTGGGGAGCGCTGATGGCCACAGCGAGCTGGGCTCTGCAGCCACCGCCCTGGGGACATCAGTGACACCGACCCCCCTGGATGAGATGGGCACTGCAGCCAATGACCTGGTGGCACCAGTGACACCCAGCCTGATGGACTCAGTGGGCACCGATGTGGTGGCACCAGTGACACCCAGCCTGATGGACTCAGTTGACACTGACTTGGTGGCACCAGTGACACCAACCCCACCGGACGAGATGGATGCTGCAGCCCCCAGCCCGCCTGACGAGCAGGACACTGTGGCCACCGACGTGGTGGCACCAGGGACACCAACCGCGCTGGACGCTGCAGATGCTGATGTGGTGACAGCCAGCCTGATGGACAGCACAGCCACCAGCCTGGTGGCACCCAGCCTGGCAGATGCTGCAGCCCCTGATGGAGTGGCATTGGTGATACCAAGCCCACCAGATGAGCTGGACAGCGTGGCCACCAGCCTGGTGACACCAGTGACAGCCAGCCCACCACATGAGCCAGAGGACACTGTGGCCACCAGCTTGGTGACACCAGTGACACCCAGTCCCCCAGATGAGCCAGAGGACACCGTGGCCACCAGTCTGGTGACAACAGTGACACCAAGCTCACCACATGAGCCAGAGGACATCGTGACCACCAGCCTGGTGACACCAGTGACACCCAGTCCCCCAGATGAGCCAGAGGACATCGTGACCGCCAGCCTGGTGACACCAGTGACACCCAGTCCCCCAGATGAGCCAGAGGACACCGTGACCACAGACCTGGTGAGACCAACCCCACTGGTGACAGCCAGCCCCCAGGATGAACCTGACACCGTGGCCACCAGCCTGGTGACACCAGTGGCACTGAGTCCACCACATGAGCTGGATATTACAGCCACTGACCTGGTGACAGCGGTGACACCCAGCCAGCTGGACAAGATGGAAGCTGTGGACACTGTCCTGGTGCCACCAGTGACACCCACCCTGATGGCCACTGTGGCCACCAGCCCGGTGACATCAGTGACACCACCCTCCCTGGATGAGAGTAGCACTGCAGCCACCGACCTGATGACATCGGTGACACCTACCCCGATGGACACCACGGACGCTGCCCCAGTGACCCCGAGCGTGATGGACACCGCGCACACCAGACCAGTGACATTGGTGACACCGAGCCCCTGGCATGAGCTGGCCACCGTGACCACTGAGACGGCCACCACGGCCACTGCTGCAGTGACCCCCGACCTGAAGGACACCGTGACCCCCAGCCCGAGGGACACCGTGACCTGTGCTGCAGTGACCCCTGATGTGAAGGACACCATGACCCCTGCTGCGGTGACCCCCGACGTGAAGGACACCGTGACCCCTGCTGCGGTGACCCCCAGCCCAATGGACACCATGGCCACCGCCCCGGTGACCCCCAGCCCCCCGGCCGCTGTCCCTGCCCCGTGTCCCCCTGCCCGGGCCGTGTCCCCCGTGGCGCTGGCAGCCGGGGTGGCCCCGTCCCAGGAGTCCCCAGCTGTCCCCGCGTGTCCCCTGGCACAGGCGCCGCTGTCACAGCCCCCTGGCGATGTCCCTGAGGAGCGGGGCGACGCGGCCACCGCCTCTGCCGAGGGTTTGTCCCCGGAGCTGCCGGACACGTCCCGCACCGGCTCCGGCTTTGTCACCGTCCCCGAGGGGGGAGAGGCCGCGCCGAGCCCCGCCGGGCCCCGCGGGGAGGAAGAGGAGGAGAAGGAAGAGAAAGCAGAGGATGAAGATGAGGATGCGGCCCCCGCGCCCCCCTCGCCGCAGTTCACGGCCTCGGAGCGGGAGGTGTTCGTGGGGACCCCCCCGGCCCCCCCCGAGCTGCTGCCACCACCCGGTGCCTTTTCGGGGCGCGGGGCCGGCCCGGGGGTCACC
>JAWMQZ010000118.1:437904-453111 GCA_035584835.1 Tangara arthus
GTGGAATGCAACAGGTGCATCTGGGATTGGTCTCATGTGGTTGTTTCTAATTAATGGCCAATCACAGTCAGCTGGCTTGGACTCTCTGGTCAGTCACAAGATTTTATTATCATTCCCTTCCTTTCTATTCTTTTCAATCCTTCTGATGAAATCCTTCTATTCTTTTAGTATAGTTTTAATATAATATATATCATAAAACAATAAGCCAACCTTCTGAAACATGGAGTCAGATCCTCGTCTCTTCCCTCATCCTATGACCCCTGTGAACACCACCACAGTGATCCAGAGATCCAAATCCAAATTATTCCTCCTTTCACCCTCTCATAATGTCAGCAAATTTCTCCTGTGGGTTCCTGGCAAGGCTTTATTTTAAATGCACTTTGGTGTTAGCTGGATGCTGTGGAGCAGGCAGGGATCCCTCGCTGCAGCCTCAAGGAAAGCGCTTGGATTTCCCTCCAGCCTGGTTTAATTGAGCAGATTTGGGATGTTTTCTGAGGCTGTTTTGCAGGAGAAGGAGCAGTTTTCTTGCCAGGAATGCTGAGCAATGTGTGGATGGGCTGTGCCCGGGCCTTGTCCCGCCTCATTTTCTTCTCTCTCTTTGGGAGAGACCTCCTGGCCACTGATGTCTCCAATAACATTTTTACTGTGAGCATTGGAAAGGACAATTCTGCTGGGTTTCATTTTGCTGTCCTGTCCTGGTGTTTGTGCAGAACAAAAGGAACAAATGTGTTACATGTTCTTGCTGAGTTGGCCTCAGCTGCCCCTGGCCCACGAGGACCCGCCAGGAGCCCGCTGAGGCTGCGCAGGCTCCATTTCAGCAGGACTTGTGCTGATCTTGAGATGAAATATTTACTCTGTGTTGTTGTAATTGTGAAATGATTCATGGAGTTGGGAATGCACCAGTTACGGGTAAGGATGTGGAGCAGGTGGAGTGATCCAGAGGAGGCTGTGGAGGTGCTCTGAGGGCTGCAGCCAGGCTGGGACACCTGGGGGGGCTCACCTGGAGAGGAGCAGCTCCAGGGAGAGCTCAGAGCCCCTGCCAGGCCCTGAAGGGGCTCCAGGAGAGCTGGAGAGGGACTGGGGACAAGGCATGGAGGGACAGGACACAGGGAATGGCTCCCACTGGAAAAGTGGCAATTGAGATAGGATACTGGGATGAAATTCTTGGCTGGGAGAGTGGGGAGGGACTGGAATGGATTTCCTAGAGAAGCTGTGGCTGCCCCGCTCATGGAAGTGCCCAGGCCAGGCTGCACAGGGCTTGGAGCAGCCTGGGCTAGTGGAAGGTGTCCCTGCCAAGGCAGTGGGTGGGATGGGATCATCCTCACAGCCCCTTTCTGCCCAAACCATCCCATGATTCCACGACATGAGCCCAGCATCAGGCCCTCCAAGCCCAGCCTGGCTGGGAAGGACGAGCTGCTCCTGCAGCCCTGTCCCCAGGCCTGTTCCCAATCCCAAATCCCAGTCCCAGAGCCCAATCCCAAAGCCCACCGTCATCATGTAGTCCTGGAGCAGCTCGGTGGCCGTGGTGCTGAGCTCGCTCTCGCTGGCCGTGGTGACGTGGGGGGACGGGCGGGCCGAGAAGGAGGACGGGGACGTGTCCCCTGCTTCCAGCGTGTCTGCAAAGGAACTGACACCCCCAGCAGGCTCAGCTCTCCAGGGACCCCTGGGGGCTGGGGAGGTGCTGCTGGGATTGCTGGGGGGTTGTGCAGGGCCAGGATCCTTGGGGTGCCTCCCAAGCCAGGATGTTCTGTGATTCTGGGAGCCCCCAGCTCCTGAGGGCACCCCAAGACTGCCAGGGAACTGAACACTGCTTTGGTGACAGTGACAACAAAGCCCTCTGTGGGGAATTATCCCTCTGGCTGCTTCCTCCTTGGGAACAACAAAGGGAAAAATCCCCATACTCCATACCTTGGGCTTAAATGTGCAATTTTCAATGAGGTTCCCAATTCCTCCACGTTAAACATTCCTGGAGCATCCCTCCATGTTAACCACTGGTTTGTGTGTGAGGATTTCATCCCACAAACACTGTTGATCTTTCCAGGAGGGAGAAGTTTCCCAAATAACAAGTTTTGGGGAAAACCCTGCTCCCAGCTCCAGCTGCTGACCCTGCACTGTGCTGACACAGGGATGTGACTCCTGGAATGCTGAGGGCAGAACAATCCAGGCCTGGCCAGGACCCGCGCCAACCCCCCCAGGGCTGGCCAGGCTCAGCTGAGCTCCCCGGGGTGCTGAGGGCAGCAGATCCGGGTTAATCCTGGCTCCAGGGGCCAGGGATCACTCACAAAGTGCTGGCATCCGCCTCGAAGGGCTCCTTCACGTCCACTTTGGTGGAAGAGTCATCTGCAGGGGAAAAATGTGGGAGATGGAGTGTGAGAGGCTCAAACTTGGCATCTTCCCAAGCCAGGAGAGACACAAAGTGATTCCGGACTTGGCTGGAGGGGAGGAGGCCAGGAATGGGTGACCAGGTAAGAGGAAACAGCCTCAGGTTGTGCCAGGGGAGGTTCAGGGTGGATCTCGGAAAGATTCCTTCATGGAAAGGGTGGCCAGGCACTGCAACAGGATGCCCAGGGAGGGATGGAGCCCCCACCCTGTGGATGTGGCACCTGGGGACATGGTACATGGTCATGGTGGCCTTGGCAGTGCTGGGAGCTGGGCGGGCTCAGGGGTTCCTGAGGCTTTCCCAACCTCAACCACTCCTGGCTGTGGCTCTGTATAGCCCCAGAAGGGTGCTGGGGGGCTCCTGAGGCTCTCCCAACCCCAGCCACTCCCTGCTGTGACTCTGTAGGGCCCCGGGGAGGTGCTGGGAGGCAGGAGCAGCCCCGCATCAGGACACACGCACCGCTGTGCAGGGACAGGTGCCGCGTGGGCTCAGGGGTTCCTGAGGCTCTCCCAACCCCAGCCACTCCCTGCTGTGACTCTGTAGGGCCCCAGGGAGGTGCTGGGGGTTCCTGAGGCTCTCCCAACCCCAGCCACTCCCTGCTGTGACTCTGTATAGCCCCAGAGGGATGCTGGGGGTTCCTGAGGCTCTCCCAACCCCAGCCACTCTCTGCTGTGGCTCTGTATGGCCCCAGGGAGGTGTTGAGAGGCGGGAGCAGCCCCGCATCAGGACACACGCACCGCTGTGCAGGGACAGGTGCTGCGTGGGCTCAGGGGTTCCTGAGGCTCTCCCAACCCCAGGCACTCCCTGCTGTGGCTCTGTATGGCCCCGGGGAGGTGTTGGGAGGCAGGAGCAGCCCCGCAGCAGGACACACGCACCGCTGTGCAGGGACAGGTGCCGCGTGGGCGTCGAGGCCCCGTCGAAGATGGCGCGGTCCAGGAAGTCGATGGTGGACTCGGTGTAAACGATCTGGAAGACTTGGCTGAGCAGGGAGCACAGCTCCTCAGCACCCACCTGGGAACGAGCAGGGAGCTGTGGCAGAGCCCACGCAGGGATATCCCCTCTCCCTTTGGCTCTGTGGGATGGGTGCTGGTCCCCCACGAGGACAGGGAAGGCACAGAGCCCAGGTCCATCACCCTCCCAGCATCCCCACCCTCTCCCACCCAGCAGCAGGAGCTGGGATGCTCCAGCATCAACCCTGAAGCCCCCACAGTCTGTGCTGAGGCTCCCCCATGCAACTCCCTGGGATTCTGGCTCATGCCAGAGGAATGCCCCAGGGAATGTCAGAGCTGGGAATGAGGGCAGTGAAGCTCCACCCTCAGTGGAGATCAGAGAGGCTGAGACTGGAATCCCTGGATCCAGACACTGGATGAAACAAATTCCCAGGTCAGCACAGGGAAAACACCCCGATCAGCAAATCCCCATTGTGGGATTGTCCTCGTGGATTCTGTGCTGCTGCAGAAGGTTCTGGACAACAGGGACCAAGGGAAACACTTCTGGAGACCCTCCTGTGTCCCAGGCTTGGCACAGGGATCAGGAGTCCTTCTCCAAGTGCTCCAGCAATGCCCAACCACACCTGGCATCCCTAAATCTGTGTCCCACGAGGTGTGAGAGCAGGGAAGGATCTGGACACACCACAGGACTGGACCACTGTGGTTTTGTGGCTCCACCATCACTGTGACCCAAGAGCCAGAGCCTCCCAGCAATCCCAGTGACTCGGAGCCCAGGCTGGGGTGCTCCCAGGGTTCCATGGAGCAGTGAGAGCCATCCATACCTTGTTCTCTGTGGCCAGGACCACCAGGCAGCAGGACTCCAGGGGCCCCCCCGCGCTCTCTGACAGCGAGCCCGACGTCAGCGCCTTGGAGCCCTCGGCACACAGGCTCTGGCTGGGCGAGATCCCGGGATCCTGAGCTGAGGGGAGAGCACAGGTGAGGCCAGGCCAGGGCAGGGAGGGGGTGGGAAGGAGTCCTGCAGGTGAGGAACAGCCCTGAAGCAGGAGAATGGGATGAAAAGCCTCCAGTCTGGAGCTGGTTTTGACAGCTGTCTGGCTGTTTTCACAGCTCAGAATTCCATCACCAGATCTCCAGCCCCTGAGGCATTTATTCCTTTATTCCACAGCCTCTCCATGAGGTTTGTACTCAGATAAATCCCTGGCTCATCCGTCCTCTGCTTCAGTTGGTTTAGGGGGCTCCCCACACTCCCCAGCCCCCTGTTCCCAAACCATGCAGGTGTGACATGCACAGGACATGGAACCAGGTGTCGTGGAACCCTCATGGACTGCTTTGGGTTGGAGAGACCTTGAAGACCCCTAGCCCCACCCCCTGCCACGGACAGGGACATCTCCCAGTGTCCCAGGTGGCTCCCAGGGGACAATCCCAGCTCCATGGGCACAGCTCACCTGTCTTGAGCACAACCAGGTGTGAGGAGTCGTCCCGGATGTAGGAGACGGAGGCGATGTCGTGGATGGGCACCCTGAGGATCAGGTCCTCCCCGTCCCTCCACACCAGCTTGATGTTGTAGGCAGAGAGGCTGATGACAGCATCGTGCTCTGGGGTCAGCTGCCCCGGGAGCTGGTGGGCTCTCTGCAACACCAGGAACACCATGGATTTAGTCATGGAATGGCTGGGCTTGGAAGGAGCTGAAGGATTATCCAGCTCCCTGCCACGGGCAGGGACACCTTCCACTAGCCCAGGCTGCTCCCCATCCATCCTGGCCTGGAACACTTCCAGGGATGGGGCCACAGCTTCTCTGGGAAATCCATCCCAGGGGTGTTTCCCCTTTGGAAGCAGCAGGATGGAGTGCAGCAGCTGGCCCAGGGCTGAGGAGGCTCTGTGAGCCTGGATCTGTGCCTGCAGGGAGGGAGTCCAGAGCAGCTGAGCGCTCACCTTGGCGTTGTCGATCAAGTGCAGGATCTCTGTGCGGCTCGAGGGGTTCAGGTACCCCGGGATGGAAGTGAGCTGCCCTAAATACTGGGAGAGAAGAGCCAAACCATTACCACAGCATGGACACCATCCTGGACACGGCAGAATGAGCCATGGAGACGCTCCAAGGAAAACCTGGGACAGGAACTGGGTCAGCTGGGTTTGGGTTAGTGAGATGGGTAAGAGGTGGGAATGCTCGAAAAGAAGCTCCACAGAAACCTCAGAGCCCCCTGCAGTGCCTGAGGGGCTGCAGCAGAGCTGGAGAGGCGCTCTGGACAAGGGGGAATGGGTTCCCACTGCCAGCTGGGGTATCAGGAAGGGGTTCCCCGGAGCAGGGCCCCGTGGGTACCTTGACCTCCTTCTCGATGTAGTCGTGGAGCAGCAGGTCGGGCTCCACGCGGTCGGGCGGTGCCACCAGCACGGTGTGCAGCGGGCGCCGCTCCGTCACCTTCTCCTGGGCCTTCTTATCCCGGCCCTTCTCCCCCTTCAGGAACACGCGCTTGAACGGGGACACGATGCCAGGCTGGGGACAGAACAGCACCAGGGTCAGCACGGGGTTGGCACTGGCACTGGGGGGTCCTACAGCCCCTCCTGCCCGGCAACCCTCGATCCCACCCTGCTGCTCTTGCCCCATGGACAACGCCTGCTTTGGAGCTATACATCCATGGATTTCCAGAGAAAACCCTTTTCCTGGGACACAGCACAAGTGCTCAATGTTCCCACTGTCAAAACACGGTGCTTTCCCCCCAAAGCCACCGTGCTCAACCTTGCAGGTAAGAGAAATCCAACTCTTACAGGTAACGATATATTCCAGGTGAATTGCCCCATGGACAACGCCTGCTTTGGAGCTATACATCCATGGATTTCAGAGAAAACCCTTTCCTGGGACACAGAACAAGTGTTGAACGTTCCCATTACCAAAATATGGTGGTTTTCCCCCAAAGTCACCGTGTTCAACCTTGCAGGTAAGAGAAATCCAACTCTTACATACAACGATATATTCCAGGTGAACAGAAGAAGATCTGGAGAGATTCTCCATGGTTTTGTACCTCCCCGAGGATCTGATGGTGCAACTCCCACAGCCCCTCCTGCCCACTGACCCTCAATCCCACCCTGCTGCTTTTGCCCCATGGACAACGCCCGCTTTGGAGGTATAAATCCATGGATTTCAGAGAAAACCCTTTTCCTGGGACACAGCACAAGTGCTGAATGTTCCCACTACCAAAATATGGTGGTTTTCCCCCAAAGTCAGTGTTCAACCTTGCAGGTAAGAGAAATCCAGCTCTTACATACAACGATATATTCCAGGTGAATTGCCCCATGGACAACGCCTGCTTTGGAGCTATACATCCATGGATTTCCAGAGAAAACCCTTTCCTGGGACACAGAACAAGTGTTGAATGTTCCCATTACCAAAATATGGTGGTTTTCCCCCAAAGTCACCATGTTGAACCTTGCAGGTAAGAGAAATCCAACTGTTACATACAACAATATATTCCATGTGAACAGCAGATCCAAAGGGATTCTCCATGGTTTTGTACCTCCCTAAGGATCTGATGGGGCAACTCAACAAGGAATGCCAAAAAACAGGCAGGAATATTTCAAGGAGACGCCAAACAATGAGAAAATGACACAGAAAGTGGATTTTGCCTGGGAAAAATGGGCAATTCCAAACCCTGCAGTGCCAGGTTTGGAAAACTACTGGAGCCAACGCAGCTGTCCTTCAGCATGGGAATGCCACATGGATCTCACCAAGCTCCACACTGGATAAATGACTGGGAACATCCCCAAAGTGCTCCAATTCCAGCCTTCCCAAGGGATGGGGATGTTTGGAGCAGACAGGTCCATGGCTGGATCTAGGAACTCCTTGGACATGTGACTCCAGGGTCCCATTCCCTGGTGGCTTCTGCAACCACATCCCGGCCTTCCTGATCCTCAGGGGCAAGGGAAAGGAATGTGGGATCTGAAGGGGCAGAGAACATGCTTCCAATGGTGGATTAATTAATTATAACCCAAGGAAAAGCTCCTGGGACAATGGGAATTACCTGCTCACAATGAAACACAAGGACATTGGGGACAGCCTGGCCTGGAAAAGCATCCCCTGGATCAGGGAGACAGAAATGAAGGGATCTTACAGGACACAGAGGAGAGGAAACAGCTCCCCAGCCCTGCCTCAGGAGCAGCAGTGTGGATTTTTGGGAAGCATCCCTACACAGAGCATCCAGGAGAAGGGCCTGAATATCCTCAATCAGGATATTCCAGTACGCTGCCAAGGGGCTGGGGCTCTGGAGAGAAGAGAAGAGAATCCTGGACACAACAGGTCAGTTTACCAAGAACTGAGATTTGGGGACTCCCCAGCTTCGGGGTGTCCCATCTGAAATCCTGCCTGCCAATGCCTGAGGATGCAGTTCCTCAGGGATCCTTCAGGAACCCAAAGCAGAGCAATGCAGGGCCGTGCCACTGGCACCGAGGCCGTACCCAGACACTTCCCCTTTCACAGGCAGGATCCAGGCCCACCCCAACCCAGAGAAACCCCTTTTCCCTCCAGGATGCGGCTGCAGCCCTCGGGCTGGGAGGATTCCGTGCCCCCCTGGCTGTCCTGGGCAGGAATGGGGGCCCCCAAGCCCCGGCTGGAGCACCCCGGGCTGTGACGCAGCCTGAAGCAGCTCCTGCTCCTGGGGCACCCCAAAGGCCAGCACCCACCTCGTCCTCCATGGAATCCCCCTGGGGAGCAGGAGCCGTGCTGGGGGGCTGCAGGGCCTCTGGGGGGGCTCTGGGGGAGCAGGCACTGAGGGAAGGCTCTCCTCCTTTTGGGGTGCTGCGATGGAGGCGCTCGGGGCCAGGAAGTGCCACGGTTTCCTCTGTGCCACGTGACACGCTGAGCTGGGGAGGCACCCACGGCAGGGCACGAGCCCATTCCCTGCTCCCACCCCGCCTCCTGCGCCCCCAAATCCCTGGAAACACCCCAAATCCTGCATCCTCCGCCACTGCCACACCCTGGAGGGAACACCCCCGTGCCAAGGGAGGCTGAGCCCTGGTTTCTCTCCCAAGCTCAGAGCTGTTCTCTTCCAACACCCAGCTGCATCCCAGGCGCTGCTCCCAGAGGCTTTCCCGATCCCAAAGACCCCACAGCCCACTGAGGCCATGGGCTGTGCAGCTTCTTCCTGCCCAGAGCAGCTGGGGCTGCCCCTGGATCCCCGGCAGTGCCCAGCCAGGCTGGATGGGGCTGGGAGCACCTGGGACAGTGGAAGTTCCTCCACCCCAATCCCCAACCTCCCAGCACATCCACGCTCGCCCTGCATCCCATGGACACTCCCAAATCCACTTTATCCCAAAGAGCAGAGGGGCTCCAGCCCTGCAGCAGCTCTGGGGCCTCCTCTGGATCTCTGCAGCAGCTCCAGGTCCTTGTGCTGTTTGATCTGGGGCAGCTCTGCAGTGGGGTCTCACCTGAGGGGGCAGAATCCCCATTTCCTGATGTCCAGGCTGGGACCAGCCCAGGGCACAGGGTTGGAAATTCAGGATAACAAAGGAATTTCAAGAAGAATTTCCCCCAACAACTCCAAGCTCAGCCAGTCCATGTCTGAGGAGGGAAATGCTGAAGCAGCTGCTGGGAGAGGCAAATGGCACCAGCCTCAGCTCTCCAGGGCACTCTGAGCTGGAAAAGCTGGGAATTTCCCACTGACAGCTGAGTGCACAGGGAATTCCCTCAGGGCACCCCTGGATCCCTGGCAGGGAATGAGGAGTCAGAGCAGCAGGGAAATCACTCCCAGGAAATTCACCTCCACCCACAGCTCCTGTGGGAATGGGCAGGCTGGGAGCACCCATCCCCTCCTGGGGCTCCAGCTGTGACACCAGCCCATGGCTGGGCAGAACTCCAGAGGGATCCATCCTGCCTCCCAGGACTTGTGGGAAAGGGTATTTCATCCCAGGACAGCTCCCCTTCCCCCTGGGGTAACCACAGGGAGACCCAGGGAACGTGAGCTCCTGGAAGGAATTGCAGGGCTCCAGTTTAAACCAGTTCAGGTTTTATCCACAGCTGGACTCGGCCCCACAGCCAGGCTGGGATTTTCCTCCTTATCCCAAGCAAAGCTGCCCTGAGCTGCCTTTGGATCAGCACTGAGGGAACTCAAGGCCTTCACCTCGGCTCAGAGAGCCGCTGGGATGATCCAGAGAGTGGGAAAAGCAGGAAGGAGAGCTCTCCCTGCAGCTGGAGCACCTGGGGAAGACAAGGATGGATCTGCCCATCTCCGCAGCCAAACTGTCCAGGTCTAACGGTGACCCACGGGCAGCAGCTCCAGGGGTTAATTAACCACCAAAACCATGGAAAACTCGCTCCAAGGGAGCTCCCCAAGGCCATGGATCAGCTGAGGAGAGGCCACAGCCACGGCACTGCCAGGTGCCAGCTCAGCCCTGCTCCAGAGGGACTGGGATAGCACAAGAGTGGGACCAGCCCTGGGAAGGGGCCTGAGGAGGCTTCAGGGACCAGAGGGAATGCAGGTGGGATCATCCAGGTGGGATTATGACAGGGTTAGGGGGGCCAGCCCAACATGTCCCTGTGGAAGGGAGGATGAACAATCCAGACTGTTCCCAGTGCCAGGAAACGCAGTGGGGTGCCCCAGGTGAGGCACACCTGAGCTCTGCCAAAACCCCCTGGAGCCCTGGGAGCTATTCCTTCCCAAAAGCAGGACCATCCTGTCTCCTGATGGCATCACGGGGGTTTCCTTCCCAAACCCGACTGTCTGGGAAGCTGGGGGGGCAATTCCCACAAAAATCCCACTCGACTTCACTCATTCTGGAAATGTTTTGCTCAGCTCCAGGCAGGAGCCTGCTGCCACCTCTGGGATCCCTGCAAGGCCAGGGGCTCCCAAAATCCCCAATTTCCCCCCAAACTGCCGGGATCAAATCCATCCTCCTGCTCCAGGAGGGCAGAGCAGCTCTGGCTGAGCCTCTCCCAGGGACACACAAATGGGCTGGAAGGAGGGAAATCAGGGCAACACGGGCACGGCTGGAGCTGCTGAGCCCCGGAGACATGAGAAAGGCATAAATTAATAGATGTATGAATTAAATTAACTCGCATCAGTAACAATTTAAATAAATTAGCCAACTCATCAATTAATCGCTCCATAACTAATAAGCCCATCAATTAATAACCTTCTCCAAGCCCTCAGTCACAGCGGGAGGTTCCGGGCCGGGGGCTCTGGGGAGGGGATGTGGGCAGAGTGTACCGGGGAGCGGCAGCCGGTGCCTCCCGGGACGGGGCTCTGGAACAGCCCCGGGAGGGCACCGGGCACCGCCGGGGGGCTCCGGGCCGGGGCAGGGGGCGGCCCCGCGCGGGCTGAGCCACCCCCGGGTGGCACAGCGCGACCCCGGCTGGCCCCGGGCCCCCGCTCTCACCTTCTTGCCCTTCTTGCCCTCCTCCTCCATGGCTCCGGCGGCGGCCCGGGCCCCCCCCGGGGCATCCCGGCCCGGGTGAGCGGCGAGGCCTCAACGCGCGGCAGCGGCGGCGGCGGCCATGGCCCGCCCTGTTCCCGCTCCAGCCCCGCCTCCCGGTGGCGTTCCCGGTCCCGGTCCCGATCCCGTTCCCAGTCCCGGTCCCGGTCCCGGCGCCGCCTCAGCGCCCGCGGCTCGGCCCCACCGCCATCTTGGGCGGCGCCTTCCGTGACGTCATCGTCCCGCCGCCGGGGAGGGGGGAGACGAGCGCAGTGCGCCTGCGCCAAACCGTCGGCACGGTGAGCCACGCCCACCCCACAACCACGCCCTCAGTCGGTGACGACTGCTGACCGCGCCCATCACAGTGAGACCACGCCCATATCCCCGCCTCCATTGTGATGTCACATTGCGACCACACACGCGGCCTCAGACCACGCCCCTCCCTCTGGCCCCGCCCACCCGCGCTCTTCATTCGCTGAGCACGCCTCCCCTCCGCGTGTCCGTGACGCCATCACGAGGCGCCCGCTCTCTGAGCCATGGCCGCCGCAGCGACAGGTGAGAGGCGATGGCGGCCCGTGCGCATCCTCCGCCATCCGCGGCCTCCCGCCACCGGGGCCGCCTCCGCGGGCCGCCGCACCTCCGGTGGCTCCCGGGGCCGCGGCGCTTCCCGCCCATCGGGCCTCGCCGCGGTCGTGAGTGGCCGCGGGACTGTCCTGGGCCGTCCCGGGGGATCGAGGCTCCCTCGGGGGCGGATTCCCGCCGCAGGCTCCAGCATGGGGGGGCCTGGTGTGGCCCCTGCCATTCCTGTAGCGCTGCCAGAGCATCCCGGGGCCGTTTGAGGCCGCTCCCGGCGCCTCCCGGGGGCGGTCATAGACTCCTCGGACATGCCCGGGCTGGGTGGGACATGGGGGGACTGCGGGAGCCCGAAACCCCTGGCCGCGGTGGGGCCCGTGGCATTCCTGCTTTCCCATTCCAGGCTCCTGCTCCGAGGATCCAGAGGGATTCAGGAAGCCACCGGGAAGAAGGAAATGGATTCAAGGGACCTAACACCGCAATTAGCCCACTTTTGGTTAATTAAGGCTGCCAAGGCCTCGGCCCCTCGTCTCCCAGGGCTGAAATTCCATGGGAATGCCGTGACCGAGACATGGAGCTCCATCCTGGCAGGAGTTACTCGCTGACACCAGTGCCCAGGTGAGGGCCAGCCCCAGCTCTGCCCGTGCTCCTTGGCTGCCCAGGGGGGTCTGCAGGGCTGGAATGCCGCGGGAATATCGGGCAGTTCTGCTCCTGGGAGCCTGCCAGGCCCTGAGCTGTCCCTGTGTCCCCCCTGGCTCCAGCAGGGCACTCCTGGAGTGCCACCGAGCTGCCAGTGCCTCCTGCAGAGCCCGGCATCCACTGTGCCCCGGGCCCTTCCCGCCGCAGGCTCCAGCATGGGGGGGCCTGGCGTGGCTCCCACCATTCCTGCAGCGCTGCCAGAGCATCCCGGGGCCGTTTGAGGCCGCTCCCGGCACCTCCCGGGGGTGGTTATGGAAACCCCGGACACCCCGGGGTAGTTATGGATATCCCAGGGCGGGTACGGATATCCCAGGGGTGGTTATGGACATTCCAGGGGCAGTTATGGACACCTGGACATCCTGGGGGTGGTTATGGACACCTGGACACCCCAGGGGTGGTTATGGAGATCCTGGGGTGGTTATGGACACCCCAGGCCCACTGGGATTTGTGGAGAACAGGGGGTCCAGGGGCAGCAGGGCCGGTGACATTCGTGCCTTTCCCATTGCAGGCTCCCCCCGTGGTGATGCAGAGGGATCAGGAGGCCCCCAGGAAGGAGGAAGCAAGGCTATTGTGGCTGTAATTAACGCAGCTCTGTTAATGAGCCAGCAGGAGGTGTGTGCTGGGTGTCACCTGCCAGGCCTCAGCTCAGCCCACCCTTCCCAGGCCCGTTATCCCACAGGGACCTGTGCAGAGGCTGGAGCAGCAGGGCAGAGTCCCTGTGGAAGAACCAGGAGGATTCAGCGACACCAGAGTCAGGGAATTAAACGTGAATCCATAGATTTAACATGTTTTGACTCTAAAGCTTTTATATGTTCTGTTTCTGACAAAAAGGGATGAAGATAGGGCTCCAGTGGGAGGGGAAGGGGATGCTCCAGGTGCTGGAGCTGAGATTCCCCAGGGGAGCAGGAGCCCACCCCGTGTCCCCAGGGTCACCTGGGCTTGCTGTCCCCATGTCCCAGGCTCAGGTGCCCCCATTTCCCTGAACCCCAGTGTCCCAATGTCCTTGGGTCCTGGTGTCCCTTGTCCCTGAGCTCACCTCCTGTGTCCCCAGTCCCTGGTGGCTGACTGGGTGGCTGCAGAGCCGGGACAGGGACACATGGACAAGGGACAGGGACACGCTGGCTGTGAGGCAGGGCACAGTTCCCAGCCGAAAACAGTGACGCAGGTGTGCTCCTGCAGGGATCCTGGAAGCTGCTGGGGTACCAGAACCCATTGAATAGGTCCGTTAATGCCTCAGTTAAATTAATGTATCAGTTAATTAACAGAACAGATGGTTACATTAACGGGTGAAATGCATTACTGGAATGTTGTAGGATAAGCTCCTGTTGATCTGTGTTATTGGAGCAGCCGTGGGGCAGGACGAGGTGTGCCTGGGACCACTGAGGCGTCCTGGAACCCCAAATGCCCAGCCGGACGCTGCGGGAGGTGGGGAGAATGGTAATTAACGGGGTAATTAATTACAGCACCCCAATAGGGGAGCCTTGAAAGGGCTGGGCATGGCCTGTTGCCATAGCAACCGCCCCGCCTCCGGGCGGGGCTTCTCCATGACGACACCCGTGTCCTCCAATCAGCGGGCGAGGCGTCCCCATGGCAACGGCACTTGCCCCGCCCCACGTGGGCGTGACCACGCATCACCCCTTCTTGGGGGCGGGGCGTCGCCATGGGAACGGGGCCGGAAGTGTCGCGCGGACTCGGTGTCCCGTGAGCCCCCGCGCGCGGTTCCGGCGTGCCGGGATCGGGCCGGGAGCGGGGCCGGGCCGTGCCGGGAACGGGCCGGGATGGAGGCCGTACCCCGCATGCCCATGATCTGGCTCGACCTCAAGGAGGCCGGGGAGTTCGCCTTCAACGCCGCCGTCAAGAAGGTGGGGCCGGGCTCGGGCCTGGGCGGGGCGGGGCTGGGAGGGAACCGGTGAGGTCCCGCTGCCTTCGGGGGGCCCAGGGCACGGGGAACGGCGGGCGGGATGCCTGGGGGTCCCTGCAGCCGCCGGGGCTGGAGCTGGGGGTTTGGATCGGGGCGGGCAGCGAGGGACGGGAGGACGGGACCCCCCCCCGCCCGGAGCCACCGGGGGCTGGCACCGTGTCCGTGCCACCCCCGCGGGGGCCCGGTAATTAATTAGTCACTTAATGAACGGCTGGAAACAAGCTCCTCCCCTGTCCGCCGCTTCCTGTGCCACAGAACTAATGGATGGGGAGAACTGGGGGGGTCCCCAGCGTTGTGTCGCTCCCCCCGCTGTTTTGCTGGGGACACGGGCGGCCCCTGGGAGTGTCCCCAACACGCCTTGGGGCCGGGGGGACCTTCCCTCCGCCCTTTAGTCCCTTTTCCAACCTCAGCCGTTCCCCGATCCCATTCTCCGAGCCGTCCGTGGGTGTCAAACTCCCCGGTGCCCGGCCCGGTGTCCCCGCCGCCCTGCCCCGTGTCCCCGCCGCCCGGCCCGGTGTCCCCGGTGCCCGGTGGCCTCTCCGGGGCCGGGGAGGGGTCTCCGGGCCGCTCAGCCTCTCCCGTCTCCCAGTTCGTGCTGAAGAACTATGGGGAGAACCCGGAGAGCTACAACGAGGAGCTGCGGAAGCTGGAGCTGCTCCGGCAGGTGAGGGGGGACCCTGGGGGCTCTGGGGTGGCCCTGCCGACCCCGCCGGGCCGGGGCTGCCCCTCTGCCCGTCCTGTGCCCCGGGAGCAGCCCGTGGGTGATCCCAGCGATCCGGGGGCACGAGCCGCTGGCTGGGGGCGGCAGGGACAGCTCCTGGTGCTGGCCCAGGGGGCCCAGACAGCCCCGGGCCAGCGCTGAGATTCCCCCTGAGGCAGGAGGGCAGGGAACCTTCCCAGGTGCTGCTGCTGTTCCCTCCTGCCCCGGCGTGCCCCAGGATGGTGTCCCGGCCCTGGGAGCTGTGCGGGGGGTGCAGAGCCTCATTTCCCCGCCCTGCTCCCCCCCATCCATGAAGGGGCTGCCCCGGGCTCGTTTTTGGGAGCACTGAGCTGTTCCCGAGGCTTCCCAGGAGCCCTGCCCCATCCCATGCTGCTGCTCGGCCTCCCCTGCAGGACAGCTCCTGCTGGAACGTGTCGTGTCCCCTGCCCCATCCCATGCTGCTGCTCGGCCTCCCCTGCAGGACAGCTCCTGCTGGAACGTGTCGTGTCCCCTGCCCCATCCCATGCTGCTGCTCGGCCTCCCCTGCAGGACAGCTCCTGCTGGAACGTGTCGTGTCCCCTGCCCC
>JAWMQZ010000118.1:467701-483296 GCA_035584835.1 Tangara arthus
GCTCAGCCTGGAGCAAAGGAGGCTCAGGGGGCCCTTGTGGCTCTGCACAGCTCCTGACAGGAGGGGACAGCCGGGGGGGTCAGGCTGTGCTCCCAGGGAACAGGGACAGGAGGACAGGGAGGTTTAGATTGCATATTGGGAAAACTCCTTCGTGGAAAAGGTGATCAGCATTGGAAGGGGCTGCCAGGGCAGTGGTGGATTCCCCATCCCTGAAGGAATTTAAAAGCCATGTGGATGTGGCACTTGGGGACAGGGGTTAGTGGTGGCCTTGGCAGTGCTGGGGACTGGCTGGACTTGACAATCCTGAAGAGCTTTCCCAGCCTCAGTGATTCTATAATTCTTTGAAGTCACCCATTCCCCTGGCAGGGTGACATTTTGGGCTCTGTCCTTGGACTGCTCCGTGAACAGACCCCGTGGAGCTCCCAGCTCCCCCTTCCTGCCCCGCTGTCCCTGCCCATCCATCCATCCATCCATCCATCCATCCATCCATCCATCCATCCATCCATCCATCCATCCCTGTCCCGCTCACCCTGAGGGTGTGGTCCCGGCTCCCCATCCCTGTCCCGCTCACCCTGAGGGTGTGGTCCCAGCTCCCCATCCCTGCCCCGCTCACCCGCAGGGTGTGGTCCCAGCTCCCCATCCCTGCCCCGCTCACCCGCAGGGTGTGGTCCTGGCTGCCGGTGACGAGGCGGCCGGCGGCAGCCCGCAGGGCGGTGATGGGTTTGTGGTGCGCGCACGCCACGCTGTGTGTGAGGCGGCAGCGCAGCCCCGCGGCCCCGCGGCTCAGCTCCGGGGACGGCGGCAGGCTGCTCCTGCCCGGGCCACCTGCGGGACACACGGGCCTCAGCCGGGCACGGGCACCTCGGCGGGGCACAGAGAGAGGGGGGTCTGGGTGCTGGGCTTTGGGGAATTGGGGCTGGTACTGCAGTGAACCCTCTGTGCTAAGAACAGCTGAGTGAGGGCCTCAACAGGGTCAGACTGGTTTGGGATGGAAGAGCCCTTAAAGCCCATCCAGTCCCACACCCTCCAGCCAGGGGCAGGGACACCTTCCACTGTCCCACTTTGCTCCTGGGACAGCCCCATCCAGCCCGGCCTTGGACTCCTCCAGGGATGGGGCAGCCACAGCTTCTCCAGGAAATTCATTCCAGTCCCTCGCCACTCTCCAGGGAAGAATTTCCCCCCACTATCCCATCTGAATCATCCCCTCTATTCTGCTCCAAAGCAAAGGAACCCCCTGCTCTAACCAGCCACCCCCATGGGCCCCTCTGGGCTGTGCTGTGGTTGTGCTGAGGGCTCGGGCTGTTCCCAGGATGGAAACAGAGAGAAAGGAGAGAGAAGTGGAAGGAGCAAAGGGCAGCATGGGGATGGTGCCCAGCACAGGGAGCTCCCTCAGCTCAGCACAGCTCCGGGTGCTTCTGGAGCAGCTACCACCAAAGCTGAAGGGGCTGTGAGGAAGACTCAGCTGTGAGAAGGGGAAGGCAGGAGCCCAGGGCAGCACACTGGCATTCCAACAGTGCTCACCTCGGAACTGCAGGTGGTTCAAGGACGTGTGTGTCTCCAGAGAGAAGAAATCCAAGGAGCCGTTCAGCCGGGCAGCCACGATCCTGAGGGACAGACGTGGGGCTGAGAGAGGCCCCTCCCTGAGCCCCAAACCTGGACACCCCCAGGCCAAGCACAGACCACCCACCCCCGGGAGGAGGCTGCACAGAGCTGGGCTGGGGCACTGGACACAGCTCTGAATGGACAGGACAATGGCAGTGCCTCTGAACAGCAGCAACCCAAAGGTGTCCCAGCCCTGGACATTCAGCTGCTGGCAAGATTGAGGGCTGAAGAAGTGGCTGCTGGAGCATTCCTGGAGCCAGGAAAGCTGGTGAGAGGTGGATTCTCAGAGGATTAGGCTGGATGTGAGGTTGAATAGCAAGCAAAGGTGGTTGGGCACTGAATGGGCTCCCCTGGGAATGGTGACAGCTCCAACCCTGCCAGAGCTCAGGAGTGCTTGGACAAAGCTCTCGGGCACAGGGTGGGGTTGTTGGGGTGTCTTGGGCAGGGCCAGGGGTTGGACTCCATGATCCCTGGGGGCCCCTTCCAGCTCAGGACATTCCATGACACTGATTCCAGGGAAGAGACATCCCAGCCAAGCCTCTGCTGCCAGGAGCTGCTGTGGAGGGTGGGGCTGGGGATCTCCCAGCACCTGCACAAGGAGTCACCTGTTGTTGAGGAAGACGAGGGCGGTGATGCCGGATTGTCCTTCATCATTGCTGCTGCGGAGGGTCCCCTCGATGGCATCCCACACCTGGGGAGGAGGGGTCACTGCGGTGACACTGGCCACAGGAGCACTGCACACAGGGGATCTGGGATCCTGAACAGCTCTGTGTGCCCTGCTCCCGGCCCCTGAGCTGAGTGAGCAGTCACAGCTCCCTGCACTGTGCTGCCAGGCTGAGTGACCTCCTGCCTCCCATTACTGTGTCCCTGCTCCTCATCTCCACCTCCTGTTACTGTGTCCCTGCTCCTCATCTCCACCTCCTGTTACTGTGTCCCTGCTCCTCATCTCCACCTCCTGTTACTGCATCCCAGCTCCTTATCTCCATCCTCCCTGTTACTGTGTCCCTGCTCCTCATCTCCATCTCCCTGTTACTGTGTCCCTGCTCCTCATCTCCACCTCCCTGTTACTGTGTCCCCACTCATCTCCACCTCCTGTTACTGTCCCTGCTCATCTCCACCTCCCTGTTGCTGCATCCCCACTCATCTCCACCCTCCTGTTACTGTTCCTGATCTCCACCTCCTGTTACTGTCCCTGCTCCTCATCTCCACCCTCCCATTACTGTGTCCCCCTTCACCTCTCTGCTCCTGTGTCCCTGTTCCTGATCTCCACCTTCCCCTTGTCATGTCCCCACTCCTCACCTCCAGCTTCCCATTGCTCCTGCCAGCCACGATGAGGTTCCCCTGCAGTTCCAGGCTCCAGATGGAGCTCTCCAGGTCCCCTCCCCAGGACGGAGGGGGCGAGGATTTGTCACAGCCCGCGCAGGTCTCGTCCCCGCCGCAGCCGCCCTCGTCCCCGCCGCAGGCCGGGCCGCGGCCGCCGCTCCCGCAGAGCCCGGCGGGGCCGAGCGGGGCCGGGAGCCCCGGGAAGGTCCCGTTCCTGCAGCCGGAGCCGCCGTGCTCCTCGTACACCTTCCCCACCAGGCTGCTGAAGTCGTAGCCCGAGTCCTTGCGGCGAGCGCCCACGGCCCGCAGCCGCGGCTCCGGCTCGGCCGCCTTGGCGTGCTCCAGGAAGTTGGTGTCGATCAGGGAGGTGAGGTCGGGCTGGTCACAGAACAGGGGGGGCTGGGGGGGCCCCAGCAGCCGTTTCAGCTGGTGGCTGCTCTCGAAGGAGTCCTCCAGGCCGTTCTTGCCGTCCGGGCTGCGATCCCAGCCCTCCTGGTAGTCGAAGACGCCGCTGCTGTCCCTGCGCAGCCTGGAAGGAGGGACAAAGCTGAGCCCCTCGCTGTGGGCTGCCTCCCGGGAGCACTGTGGGGCCGTGGGGACATGGGGACACGGCCAGGGCCATACCTGGGCTTGGGGATGACGGTGAGGCAGTCGCCTGTCTGCGCGTCCCACACGCGGATCTGCCCCACCAGGCAGCAGCTCACCAGCAGCATCCCGTCACTGGCCAGGCACTCGATGTCCTGCCAGGGGAAGGACAAACACAGCTCAGTGGGGCACCACCGAGGCCTCTGGGTCCTGAGCACAGCCTGGTGTGCCTGCAGAACTGCAGAGATGATGGGGTTCACGTCAAAACTGGCTGGTTTAGGAACTGAGGGACGGTGAGGACATGGACGTCCCTGAAAGGGTCCAATACCAGGTTGGACAGGGCTTGGAGCAAGCTGGGACAGTGGAAGGTGTCCCTGCCATGGCACGGGTGGCACTGGATGAGTTTCAAGGTCCCTTTCAACCCAAACCATTCTGGGATTCCAGGATCTCTGCCCAGAGACCTCACTGCACTGCACTGCTGCAAACCCAACAGACTCCATCTGTCTTGCCTTCCCTAAAAAATTCCATCCCAGTTTGAAAGCAGATCAGGAGCAGAGATACAGCTTTGCTGGGAGACACAGCCCGGCACTGCAAACTCGTCCGTCTGAATGCCCAAGAGCTTTGTTTCATCTCAGAACAGGAAGAATCCCAAACTCATCCTGGCTGGAAAATCCCTCCCAGAGCACTGAGTCACACCTGTGACTGATCCTCCCCTTTGTCACCCAGCCCAGAGCCCCGAGTGCCACGTCCAGAGCCCTGAGTGCCACATCCAGCTGTCCCCTGGAGCTCAGCAATGTGGAGCTATCCCAGCAAAGCAGGGAATGGAAGCCAGAGGCGGTGACGGTGGAACTGCACCCAGGCAGCCCCAGGAGGAGACGAGAGCGTGCTGCAGGAATTTCACGCCCCAATAACCTTTCCAGAGGTACTGCTTGCTGAGCTGGACGTACCATGAGGTGTCCCCTGAGGACCAGGGGCACGATCTCAGTCTCAGGGGGTGAGTAGCCGTAGTCATCGCAGGGCAGGTCCCCGCGGCGCCGCCGGCCCGGCCCGTTCTGCCCGTAGTTCTTGGGGCACAGCACCCGGTACAGGCAGAACAGCAGCAGCACCAGCAGGATGCCCGATGCCAGGCCCAGAGCAGCCACCCTGGGACACACACAGAGACAAGAAGGTAAGGAAATAAACTCCAATTTCTAGTCCACACACAGATTTGAGAAGTTCTGTGCTGGGATTACTCATGTGCTGGTCTAAGTTTCTCAGCTGAGAAGGCTTTTCAACAAATTACAGAGATTTGTTGGAAATTGAGGGGGGTTTAATGGGAAAATGACAATTTCCCCATTAAAAGATTTTGAGGCTTTTCAGTAAGGAAAGTAATGAGCAACTAAGATTTAAGAAAACACCAGCTGGGCATGGGATAACAGTGTGTTCAGCACGTGCAGATTCAGGCAGGGGTAGTGAGCTGTTGTCTCCACAGAGAGGGAAGCTCCTTGCACCAGAGTTTGATCTGACCCCCAATAAATCATTATCAAACAATATCCAGGTGGTGGCTGCCCCTGGATCCCTGGAAGTGTCCAAAGCCAGGTTGGACAGGGCTTGGAGCACCCTGGGATAGTTGAAGGTGTCCCTGCCCATGGCACAGAGTGGGACTGGATTGGTTTTAAGGTCCCTTCCAACCCAGACCATTCTGGGGTTCTATGAAATCACATTTAAACCCCCAAATTGACCTTCTGTCCTTGTCACCCTGTATTGCAGCAGGAGCCCTAAGGGCCTCCATGCACAGCCCATTTCTGCCCTCAGCGATAGAAAACTGCCAGGATACATCAATTTCCCTTTGCACTGGAGCATCCCCAGCACCCCAAGCTGCTGCTTTGCACTGGAGCATCCCCAGCTCTGGCACTGCAGCTTCAGGAGCTCTCTGGTCTCCCAGCAGAGAGAGGAGCCCTGAGGAAGCAGCCCTGCAGGGCCAGCCTGAAGCAGCCCTGTTCCCCGTGGGGCTGGGGCAGGCTCAGGGGCTGTGACAGACACTGTACTTGTAGAGGGTGACGTCCTGGTGGCCGCGGGGCTGCGAGGCGCGCTCCGGCCGCGGGGCCGTGTCCACGAAGGGCTGGGAGCGCCGGGCCTCCTGCGGGTGCCGCATCTCCAGCGCCTCCTGCGGGTTCAGGTACAGCGTCACGGGGATGGCTGGCAGGATGCTGATGTACCTGAGGGGACAGGGACAACGGCTCAGGAGGGGCACAGGTCACTGAGCAGCCATGGCAGGCATCAGGGTGCCTTCAGTGCACAACTTCAGGTGCTCCGAACTAAAGATCTCCTTGAAATATTCTCCTCTAAAGCTATTCCCCAGGTTTTAACCCTTCAAAGAGCCAACAGAAATGAAGTCTGATGAGATCAAGTGGATCCCATAAATTTAAGCCGGGTTTCCTGTGTGCTGCAGGCTGGGAGGTCTCACCAAGAAGCTCCTTTAGCTCAGCTGTCTCTTCCTCACATGTACTATTTCCATCCCTTACAGATAATTGTATCAGACAGTTGTGGAATTACTGAGGTTGGAAAAGCACTCTGACATCATCAAGTCTGACTGCTCCCCCAGCACTGCCAAGGCCACCACTAACCTATGTCCCCAAACCCCACATTCACACAGCTTTTAAATCCCTCCAGGGCTGGGAACTCCACTACTGCCCTGGGCAGCTGTGCCAGGGCCACAGAACCATTTTGGGGAAGGACTCTTCTCAATATCCACCCAGACCCTCCCCTGGCCCAGCCTGAGGCCGTTCCCTCTGCTCCTGTCCCTGTTCCCTGGGAGCAGAGCCCGACCTCCCCGGCTGTGCCCTCCTGTCAGGAGCTGTGCAGAGCCACAAGGGCCCCCCTGAGCCTCCTTTTCTTGTTTTGCAAATTTGAAAACCTCAATTCCAGGATGAAGGAAGACAGAAGACACCAAGGACATAAACCACCCAGGAGCAGAGTGGAACAACTCTGATTCCCAGAGGAACAGCCCTGGAGGGTTTGTGAGCTCTGCCCACCCCAGGGGCCCTGCTCAGCAGCTCCTCCCACACACAGCTGGAATGAGCCCCATGGAACCAGGTTATGTGAGTTGGGAGCACCAAGGACAGAAGCAAGACAAACCCTTGGGGTCAGGTGCCAGCCCCCCGTGCCAGTGGCACTCCATGCCAGCCCACTTCACTTGCCTCTTGGCCAGGGTGATGTTGTAGTAGCTGAAGAGGGCAGGCCAGTGCCTGAAGGAAAGCTTCCTCCAGATCTCCTCATCCTCTGCTCCCCAGGTGACCTGTGCCTCTGTTCCCAGCTCCAGCTGCCCGTTCCCCCTGCCCTCAGGGCCCCAGGGGTGCTGCTCGGGCTCCAGCCGCGCCTTCTGCTCCGTCCGGTTCTCCGACAGCTGCACGGGCTCCGAGGGGAACACGGACAGGTCCAGCTTGGGGTCCCCAGCGGGCAGGACCCCGCCAGGAACGGGCATGGCGGGCAGGCCTGTGTCCCCCAGGGGACTCTGCTCCGTGACCTGGGACGTGAGGTAGGTGCGGAGCCCGGCAGGATCCGTGTACAGCAGGATTCCGATCCAGATCACTGTCCCGGCCTGTGCAGGGTGAGACACAGTGCCCTCAGTGTCACTGCATTGTCCCCTGCCCTTCAGTGTCACTGCCCTGTCCCCTGCCTGTGCAGGGTGAGACACAGCTCCCTCAGTGTCACTGCATTGTCCCCTGCCTGTGCAGGGTGAGACACAGTGCCCTCAGTGTCACTGCCCTGTCCCCTGCCCCTCAGTGCCACTGCCCTGTCCCCTGCCTGAGAGAGACACAGCTCCTTCAGTGCAACTGCATTGTCCCCTGCCCTTCAGTGTCACTGCCCTGTCCCCCAGCCTGTGCAGGGTGAGACACAGCTCCTTCAGTGTCACCTCCCTATCCCCCTGCCCTTCAGTGTCACTGCCCTGTCCCCTGCCTGTGCAGGGCGAGACACAGCTCCCTCAGTGTCACTGCCCTGTCCCCTGCCTGAGCAGGACGAGCAGAGACACAACTCCCTCAGTGCCACCTCCCTGTCCCCTGCCCGAGGTGACCCATGGCACCCCAACCACAAGCACCCCTCATTTCCTGCAGCCTCACTCCCAGCACTGTTTCTTGGGGACAGGGAGGTGGCACAGGGGGGACATTTGGAGCGCTGCCCAGCACACCCAGAACCTGGACACCACTTTTCCATGATCCATATGATGCTCAGACCCCAGCTTCTCTCCCCAGACACACAGCAGGAAGGGGCTCCCTGCTGGCAGCTGGGACCAGCATGTCTGGCACCTCCAGGCAGGGCTGGGAAGGCTCAGTTTGGGTTTTTGGGTCCACACTGATGCAGGACCCACTGCTCTGGGACCATGGGGGCATTGAACTCCTGGATCCCATGGGAACAGGACATGGAGCTGTGTCAGGCCTGGCGGGGGTGGGTGGCTGGCAGGGTTGCCAGCCTGGCAGGGGCAGGTGCCCAATGGCGTGGGCAGGGGTGACAGCCTGCCTGTTGTGGGTGCCACCCTGGCAGTCTGGGTGCCATCCTGGCTGTCTGGGTGCCCAGTAGAGCAGACAGGGGTCCCAGCCCAGTGATCTGGGTGCCCCCCTGGCTCTCTGGGTTGCCCCCTGGCTATTTGGGTGCCCCCTGGCTATTTGGGTGCCACCCCCGCTCTCTGGGTGCCAGCCCAGCTCTCTGTGTGCCCCCCTGGCAGTCTGGATGCCATCCCAACTGCCTGTGTGCACCCCTGGCTCTCTGTGTGCCCCCCTGGCAGTGTATGTGCCATCCCAGCAGTGTGTGTGCCTCCCTGGCAGTGTGTGTGCCATCCCAGCAGTGTGGGTGCCCCCCTGGCAGTCTGGGTGCCATCCCAACCATCTGTGTGCCCCCCTGGCAGTCTGTGTGCCCCCGTCTCTCTGTGCCCCCCCGGCAGTGTGTGTGCCCCCCTGTCCCTCTGTGCCCCCCTGTCCCTCTGTGCCCCCCTGTCCCTCTGTGCCCCCACGTACCATGATGAGGCGCTGTGCCAGGCGGGTGCGGGCGAAGAAGTAGATGACGCGCAGGCGCTTGGGCAGGCGCAGGTTGCGCAGCGAGGACGGCTGCAGGGTGATGGTGTGAGGGGTGATGGGGTGTGGGCTGTGTGGGCTGTGTGGGGCCATGGTGTGTGGGGCCATGCTGTGTGGGGTGTGTGGCACCGCCGGGCGCAGCGGCCGCGCACGGCACGGGGGCCTCGCCGGGCACGACTCGGGGGGCAAACGCTTGTTCAGGTCAGCCAGCTGCAAGAGAGAGAAAGGGCAGGGGTGAGGGGCTGCTCCAGTGCAAATGGACCCCTGGGAGCTGGGAGGGACCCCTGGGGAGGGATTGTGCCCCCAGGGGCAGGGGGTGACCCTCGGTGTCTCCTCCCAGCCCATTTACCCCAACCAGCACATTTACAGACCCAGGGAATCACGGAATGGTTGGGATGCAAGGGACCCTAAAGCCCATCCAGTGCCACCCCTGCCATGGCAGGGACACCTCCCACTGTCCCAGGCTGCTCCAAGCCCTGTCCAACCTGGCCTTGGGCACTCCAGGGATCCAGGGGCAGCCACAGCTGCTCTGGAAAACATGATGGGTGTGATGGACACAGAATCCCAGGATCACTGAGGCTGGAAAAAGCCTTTAAGTGCAGCAAGTCCCACCTGTGCCCAATGCCCACGTTGTCCCCAGCCCAGAGCTCTGAGTGCCACCTCCAGGAATTCCTTGGACACCTCCAGGGATGGGGACTCCAAACCTCCCTGGGCATCCCGTATTCCCAAGGTTTTGTAGGAGAATCCTTCCTGTGCTGCTCTCCTGGGTCCCAGCAGGACTGGAGCAGAGCTGTTGGGCTTGGAGCCACCCTTGGGCTGGGTGCAGCTTTCCCCAAGCCCCTCACCCTGCCCTGCTCCCCACAGCCCAGCGCTGATGGCAAACCCATTGGAGCCGTCCCTCGTTATTTCAGCAGCAGGAAGGACCTTCCCGCCACTCCAGGGATCCCCCAGCTGCGGTGCCCTGCTCAGTAGCAGGGTCTGTATTTTCCTAGTGGAGCAGAGCAGGTTTAAATGAGCACTGACACGACTTTGACAGTTTTATTTTGTGGGTGTTTTATGGACTCGCCCGGCGATGCTCCCGGCGCGGGCGCCGCTCCGGCCCTTGTCAGCATGTCCTACATCAAGGGGGACAAACCCCCCGGATCCAGCGGCATGGGCAGCTCCCAGAGTGTTTCCTGACACTGATGAATGTTTCTTTCTGCACTGCTTTCAAAGCTCCTCTGCCGTCAGCTCCCGCAGCAGCCGGAAAACAGATGCGCTCAGAGCCGCGCTGCCGCTGGCCGGGCAGGGGGTGCTGGGGGGCTCAGAGTCCCTGCTCCTAAATCTCCCAGGCACAAACACTCCAGGATGGCTCTGAGAAAGGAAAAAATCTTCTTATTCCTGCTCTTATTATCATCATTCTTTCATATTTAGCTGTGGAAAGGTGTGGGGAGTGCTCAGGGTGTTAAAGCTCCTCTGCTCATGCATCGTTCCCAAGGCACAGCTGGGATTCCTAAATGGCATCAAGAGGAGCTTGGGAGCTTCCCAAAGCCTTCCCAAAGTCACTGCTGCTGGCTGTGGGCATCCCAAGGATGGATGGATGGATGGATAAATGGATGAATGATGGATGGATGGATGGATGGATGGATAAATGGATGAATGATGGATGGATGGATGGATGGATATGCAATGGAAGGATGGAGTACTGGGATGTGGAGCCACCCTGAGCACCCTCAAGCTGATTTC
Source organism: Tangara arthus (assembly GCA_035584835.1). Taxonomy (NCBI): domain Eukaryota; kingdom Metazoa; phylum Chordata; class Aves; order Passeriformes; family Thraupidae; genus Tangara; species Tangara arthus. The sequence continues at coordinate 477,985 of JAWMQZ010000118.1, forward strand.
TCCATCCAGAAAGGCTCCAAAACACTAAAGGAATAAAACCACGGTCCAAGCCTCTCTACAGAAGCCATGGCAAGGCCTGAGCTGCTGTTTTGTCTCCCACAGGTGGATCCGGGGCGAACACTTCAGGTACAAGTTCAGCCAGCCCGGGGGGAAGCACGCCCGCGATGGGAAGTGGTGGATCCGGAAAAGGATCGGCCCCTACTTCCCCCCTGTCAACCTGCAGGGCCTCAGGAAGTTCTTTGAGGACAGGAATTGGCCTTACCCCGTGCAGGACTGAGGGAAGAGGATGACCAGGACCAGAGGGACCAGCTGGGAAGAGGGAGAATGGGCAGCTCCTTCCAAACATCTCCCGCCTCTCTGTTTTTTATCCATATCCTTGTTCACGGCTCTTTTCCAGAAGATTCTTCCAGAAGATTCCCAGCCAATTTGCCCACTTGCTCTGTGAGCTGCTTTTTCTCACCTCAGTGGCTGATTTCTTTTGCCAGGCTGCTCCATTCAGGAATTCCTCTGGAGCTGGGAAAAAGGCAAGCAAATAACCAAGGCTGGTTTTGGGGGAGGTGAATGTGGGTTTGAAACAAAAACGGGAAAACAAACCAGGAGGGATCTCTGATCTCTGGGGTGGTGTGGGCTGTGCATGCAGGCACAGGAATGCCCTTTTCCATGTTTTCTTGCACCTTTTTGACCACATACACCAAATGGGCACCACTGGGAACGTGTTCCTGGAAAGGAATTAAAGCAAACAATCCTTGAATGACCAGCAGGAGCTTCACTGGGTTTTTGTTTTTCCTGGAAGTGCTAAAAAGGGAAAAAAAGAAGGAGCCCCAGTCTCTACCAGGGACAAGGCAGCTCCCGTGGGAATGGGGTGGCAGGTGAGCAATGAGGTGAGTCCTGGGGCTGATTTGTGTTTTGGGGGGAATCCAGAATTTGGTGTCGTGTCCAAATGTCTGCCCCCATCCTGGGGATCCAGGGCTGGGAGAGGAGAATTCCCCCTCCCCTTCTCCCCTGGCTGCCAGGGTGTCCTTGCTCAGGGCTCCTTGTGGTTTCAGTGGATTTTCCATCCAAGCTGCTCCTTCTGCAGTGGGTGCAGTGGATGGGTGGTGGGTGACAGGAGATGGGTGACAGGACATGGGTGACAGTGACACCCCCCAGGCACCCCCATGGACTGGGCACCCAACAGCCCTGCCTCCCCCTCCCCAATTCAATGAATTTCTTTTGCTTTCCAACCTCTGGGTCAGGGATAATGGATCCCAGACCAGCATTCCCATTCCTGTTTGCTGCTTGTTAAGCTTTTTTTCCCTTTTTTCTTTTTTCAATGCAAACTCCCCGCTCTGCTCCAGAGCAGTGCCTGGAAGATAAAACCCATCCAAAGGGGCAGGAGGGGATTCCATTGGAAATGTTTCCCTGGGACAAGAATTTAGAAGAGAAAAGGAACAATTATTCTGAGGTGGGAGGAAATCAGAACCACATTCAGTTATCTACTCACCGGGAAGGGTTTTGTGGGGAGGATTCTTATCCTGGAGTTCAGCGCTGGAAGGAAAATGCTGCAGCAGCACCAGGGGAGGAAAACTCCACCTGAGAGCTGCTCCTGCCAGCTCTGATGTCCCTGAGGTCCCAGCAGCTTCTGCAGAGGTTCTGGAGGGCAGGGTTTGGCTGGGCCCCCTGGGATGGTGCCCTTCTCTGGGCTGGGTGTTCCTGGCTCATCCCGCTCCCTCCTCCTGGTTCTCTCTCAGGTCCAGGGAAATTCCAGAGCTGAGACAGGCAGGACATGGCCAGGTGGTCACTCCATGTCCATCCTGAGCAGCTCCAGCTCCACCAGGGCTGGAGACATCTCAGGGTCGTTCCTGGATCAGAAATAATCCATTTTCTTTATTTATTTATTTATTTATTTCCTACATGGAAGTTACTGACCCTTGGGATACCCCAAGTATTTACACTGGTATGACTGAGGTAGAAGTGACTTTTTCCCCTTTTTTCACAAGATTCCAGCCTTTTGGAAGCACGAGGTCCCCTCACAAGCCCAGCTGGGTTTGCATTTCTGCCCATTGGCCACTGGCTGTGGCGAGGTGGATCCAGCTCATCCCAGCTGATTTCCCCCCCAAAAAAAGAAGGAATTCTCCCAGTTTGTTTTTAATCCCACATCTAGGTCTGTTCCTGGGGGGAGGAGAAAGGGAATGTGAATGGACAGAGGGGTTTTAGCTCATCCCTTGGATAGAGGGAATGAGGAAATGGTTTGTGCTTGGGGAATTTGGGAAGAACCAGCAGGAAGGGAAGATCCCATGGTGGAGGGATGGGGCTGTGGGAGGCTGGATGGGGCCAGCCAGACATTCCAGAGGGGCTGGAAAGGACTGAAATCCCATCCCATCCACCTCTGCCATGGCAGGGACACCTCCCACTGTCCCAGGCTGCTCCAAGCCCCAATGTCCACCCAGGTTCCATTTTCAAACAATCCTCTAAAAACCTGGATTTGCTTTGTGTTTTGGGAATGTGGCCCCTGTGGAGGGGTCAGCGGTGAGGAGCTGCTGGGGATGAGTTTGTGTCCATGCAGGAATGCCCAGGAATCACCCCCACCAACCCACAGAATTCCTTATTCCTGCATCTTTTATAAATCAGAGGCATTGATTTTTAAAGCAGCCAAACTCCAGGCTGGGAATTCCCATAGGAAATCCCTGCAGCCATATCCATTCCCTGCTCCCAGCTGCTTGGGAAAGCTGGCTTTGCTTTAACACATACGAAAGGGAAAAGTTTTTTGGTTTTTTTTTCCTTCCTGGTAGATTGAGTTTGGCCAAACAATTCTGTGTGAACTGCTGGGCAGGAGGCACAAACCTGTAGGCAAAATTATCCAGCTGCTGCAAGTTTAGAGCAGCATGGGATGAATTTCAGGATCGTATATTAGTTTCCATTTAATCTGATTATTCCAGGCTGGAGTTCCTGGAGGGTCTTCAGGTTATTGTCAGTCAAAAGAATCTTTAAAAGCTTCCACTTGCACTCAGCTTTTCCCATTCCAAGTCTATTTTCATTATGGATCGATTTTGATTTTAATGAAAAAATGATTCTCCCAACTCCCTGCTTTATTCTTCCCCCCCTACTTGGGGTTAAAATTGAAGCCACAACGGGGTCTTGCCACTCAAAATCCCATTTTCCAGCTTTCCTCAGCGTGTTGCTTGCTTGAAGGAGCTTGGGCAGACAACAAGGGGCAGATCATTTGGGAAGGCTCCTTCTGTGCTCTGCCTGGGGCCCAGCCCCTTCCTCGCTGGGAGAACACCTCGATGCCCCAATCCCAGGGGGGTTTCCAGCCCCAGAGTCTGCTGACAAATGCAGGATTCACTGATGCTGAAAGCCCCTTGCTGTGCCGTCCCTGCAGGGCTCATTCCTGTCACCTCCTCCCAGCTGCAGCCCCGGGGGCTCCAGCGGGAGCAGCATCCCCAGGATTGGGATGTTGGGAATCCCACAGGTTGTGCTGGGTGTGGGGACAGCCCTGCCAGCTCTGCCTGGAGTGGCAGCTCTGTGGCACTGGGGTGGCTTTGGGCTGGCACCTCCCTGGGGTGTCCCTGGCACCTCCCTGGGGTCTCCATCGACCTTTCCCCAGGGAAGAAAACAACAGAGGGGCATCCAGAACTCACCCCAAATGCACGTTGTGGATTTGCACAGGATTTACAGGGATGTGCCTGGCTGAGCCCTCCAGGTGCCACCCATGGAGGGACACATTGGTCTGTGGGGACATCCATGTCCTGCTCCTCGTCACAGCCCCAAATCCTCAGCCTGGTCACATTCTCCAGGCTGGCAGGGGAGGAGGACAAAGCTGAGCTCTGGAGCTGTCCCTGTGTGAGGGACAAACTCCTGTCCCATTTTCCCACAGATTTTACCACACTTTTCTACTGATTTTTCCCCATTCTTCCACGGATTTTTCCACGGATTCTGCCCCATTTTTCCACAGATTTTGCCCCATTTTTCTACGGATTTTCCCCCATTTTTCCACAGATTCTGCCCCATTCTTCCACAGATTTTTTCCCCATTCTTCCACAGATTTTGCCCATTTTTCCACAGATTTCTGTGGGAATCCAGAAAGTTAGAGGGTTTCCCCACTTCTCTACAGATTTTGCCACATTTTCCCATGGATTTTACCCCATTCTTCCATGGATTTTGCCCCATTTTTCCACAGATTTGTCCCCGTATTTCCACAGGTTTTTCCCCATTTTTCCACAGGTTTTTCCCCATTTTTCCACAGATTTTTTCCCCATATTTCCACAGGTTTTTCCCTATTTTTCCACAGGTTTTTCCCCATTTTTCCACAGATTTTTCCCCATTCTTCCACGGATTTTGCCTCATTTTCCCATGGATTTTGCCCCATTCTTACACAGATTTTTTTACCCATTTTTCCACTGACTTTTCCCCATTTTTCCACGGTTTTTGCCATGCCCATGCCCACCTTGCCCCATTCCCCAGCACAGGCTGGATCCCGCTCCCTCTGCAGTAGCAGCTCCGGGTAGGATTGCACAGGGCTGAGCTTTCCCCGGGTGCTGGGACAATTCCACTGAAATCACAGCACCTGCAAGTGGTTACTTAGAATAATAAATAACTGATAGATTATCAAATAAAGCCCTGGCTTGGGATGAGGTCATCCCTGCCCCGTGTCCTGCGTCTCCCAGGGTTTGGGAGCTGCTTTCCTGCTGCTCCTGGGCTAAATCCCTCTTGTATCAGGCAATAAAAAACTTGTCAGGATTAAAGAATCAATTAGGAATTAGCCAAAGGGGCAAAGCCTAACCCAAACACGCTGATAAAATCCAGTAGGTGATTATGGGAAGGGCTTTGATTTCATTGGGCTTTGGAAAGGAATAATTGCTCCTTACAGAGCAGACTGGGTGTTTTTCCATCTTTATAGAGGAGGAAATTCTGGTGTTCACTGACAAATGTGGGGACACGCCACGGTTTAGGGCTGAAGGGGGTCTTGGATTTGAGAAGCATCATTCCCTGGCTGGAAAAATGAGCTTGGGAGTCTTTTCAAGGGCAAACCTGCCTTGATCCCACCCTGCCCCTCCAAGCCAGGCCGGGCTGTCACAGCTGAGCTTTCCCTGGTGCCCTCCCTGGAGCCGTGGTTGGCTCCTTCCCAACTTCCCAGCAGATTTCTGTTCCTTTGTGGCCATTTCCAGCTGCTGCAGCTGTGCCTGGAGCTCCATCTGTCCCATGGGAGCAGCTGTGGGTGCCTGGTACCTGCAGACTCATCCATCCATCATCCATCCATCCATCATCCATCCATCCATCCATGTCCGTCCATCCATCCCTCCATCATCCATCCATCCCATATCCATCCATCC
>JAWMQZ010000118.1:524115-540042 GCA_035584835.1 Tangara arthus
GGACTGGGGACAAGGCATGGAGGGACAGGACACAGGGAATGGCTCCCACTGCCAGAGGGCAGGGATGGGTGGGAAGGGAAGGGATTGTTCCTGTGAGGATGGAGAGGCCCTGGAAGAGAAGAAGAAGTTGTGGCTGCTCAGTCCCTGGATTATCCAAGGCCAGGCTGGACAGGGCTTGGAGCTGGGACAGTGGAAGCTGTCCCTGGCATGGCAAGGAATGGAACAAGATGGGCTTTAGGCCCTGTCCAACCCAACCCAGGATCCTCTGGTTCTGTGTCATTCATGGAAGGGTCACTTGGGCTGTCTGTGCCATCCTGAAGTCCTCAGCACTTCTCATGTTATGGGCAAGCAGCAAAGAGGCCAGGCCACCCCCAGTCCCCAGCAAAGCCTGTGAAGGACACAAACTGCAGCTGAGCCCTTGGGGACAGCCCTGACAGCTCCCTGGGCACCACCCAAGGGCAGCCCTGAAGGACACAGCACTGCTCACCCTGCCAGCAGGGACAGCCCCTGTCCCACTGCCCCAGCCCAGCATGGGCAGGGACCCACAGCCCAGAGCAGTGACAGTCACAGGGACACGGGGACAGCAGTGACTCTGGGGGCTCTGTACACGGCCCTCACTCAGAGCATAACGAGCTTTGCTCAAGTCATTCCCAACACACGTTTATCCAGTTTGCTCTTCAGCAGTCCCAGCAATGTCCACAGGTGTCACACAGGGTTTGGTTTGGTTTTCCCGGGCCCCCTCCCTGCTATTTAACCCTTTCTGCTCCCAGTGGGCACAGCCAGCCCCAGAGGGGGATGTGGAGCCATGGGATTGCTGAGGCTGGAGGAGCCCTTGGAGTCCAACTGCTCCCAGTGCTGCCAAGGCCACCACCAGCAATTTCCACACTCCAACTTTCACTTGCCCCTTCCCACACACACAGGAGGTCACCAGGCTCCTTTAATTAGGGATTACACCTCATCAATTATCCTCATGCCTGCAGCTGGCTATTTTTGCTTGAACCCCAACCTCACCACTGTCCTTCCTCACCACCAGCCCAATTTCAGGCCATGTTTAATTGCTCAAACCCAATTCTCACTCCTGATTCACACGTGCTGCCCTTCCCTGCTTTATGTCATTTACAACTTGAATGTGCACAGTCTGTTCTGGCACTTCAGTGGTGAGTGAGCCCCCAGAGCCCCCCTCAGAACACCCAGGCCCATTAACAAGGCTGTTACTGCTGCTCTGAATACATTCATTTAACCATGATTTTTTCCATCACAGACTGGCACCTTCTTAGGCTCGGAGTTTATTTCAATTCCACCTACTCAAGACTCTTATTTGGATAAAAATCAAACCTGAGAGGATTCATGGCCGCAGCTGCTTTCCTGCAGCCAGAAACCCCTGGTATCTTATCCTGGAAAGAGTAAGCTCACCTTGCCAAGGAGTACCTGTGGCAAAGCAGCACCAGCCATTGTGCACTCCTGCACCTTGCCAGGTGCTTTTCAGCCATGTCCCACCTGCTGCAGGATTTTGGGGTGAGCGTTACTCCCCATTCTCCTTGTCCCACTCCCACTGCTCGCTCTCCTCCAGGCTTTAGAAACATCACTGACTTTCCACGTCTCAAAGATGCCTCCTGAAGCTTTCAGGTCTTTTTTAGTCCGTGCTTTGAGCACACAGACAGAAATCCCCGCCCTGAAACGACAGCTTGCAAAGCTGCTCTTCCTTTTTGTAGCCTGCCACCAGCACCAGTTGCTCACCAAAAGTCAAAAGGCGCTGAACACTCCAGTTTTGGGGATGGCACACATCAAGTTCTCCTCTCTGTTCTTTCCTTTACCACCTTTTGCCATGAGGACATTCCCAGAATAACTGTGTGTCCCTGATGCCTTCTGACAGTCAGGTTTGATTTCTATCTTAATCCTGCCTTTGTGGCCTTGCTGCTGTTCAAAAGAGGAATGGAAACACCTCTGGGTTTGAATCACCCTGACAGCAGGAGTGCTGAAGATAAATCAGCACTTCAAGGATTCCTGCCCAGCTCCAGGTTTGCCTGGGAAGCACCCGGAGCCATTCACCATGCCAAGGAGCCCAGTGGAGATTCACTCTTTTCCTCAGTTATCTTCCAGCTCAGCAAACCAGGATCTGAGCTGAGCACAGCTCCTTCCCTGCTCCTCTCTCCAGGGCTGGGGCTCTTCTCCCTGCACAGGACACATTTCCTGCCTCAAAACTCTCCTTCAGAACAGAAATCGGCATCGGTGGTCAATGATCAGTATTAGGAAATCAAACCCAAACCAGCCTGTTTAACGCAGGCAAACCATTCTGTCTGCATGCTTTGGTGTTTATTTCTGAAACAGACAAACTCAAAATTCAAATCCATGCCTGAATACCTGAATTGCACCTTCTGTGCACCTTTTTTTAAGGGATGTGCCACCAGAGACGCTTCAGCCCGCAGTTCGGCAGGGCAGGGACAGTTAAAGAGGACAGTAACACCTGCAGGGGTGCCCAGGATGGGCAAACACTGTCTGTGGAAGCACCTGGAGCTCCTTTCCCAGCCTTGCTGTGCCAGGAGCAGACAGCAGCTCCCCAAAACCCTTCCCAGGTAAAACCACATCCATGCAAACCCTCAGAGCAGAACTCTGCATTTTCCAAACCCATAGCCCATTGGGGTCCATTTGCCTTCTCCTGGAAGAAAACCCCTCCAAAACCCCTCAGAAATACCTGCTGAGCACCCTTAACCACCCTGCAGCACAGCCCAGCCAGCACTGCCAGGGGTTTCCTGACTGACTGAAATTAGAGCTGGGTCACACACAGTTTATCCCCTCAGCACCATCATTTCCCCAAAACACCTTGTGGAAACATGAACCAGCAGTGTTCCCGTTCCACAGGGAGGGCTGGGGTGCAGCACCAGTTGGGCTCCTGTTCAGTGAAGGGTTTCCACAAGCCGTGGATTTGGCAGGGAACCAGAAACGTGCCCTTGGCTCTCTGGGGAACACGTTCCCGTTTCCACACAGACCCAGCCAAAGCTCCAGCCCTGTTTCCAGCCTGACTCTGGAATTCTGGAAGCTCTGCTGTCAGGCACGGCATCACCAGGGATCCCCTCACAGGCAGGATGTGCAGGATGACAAAAGGGAGACAAACCCCCCAGTTCTGACCATTAATCCATGCAATAAAAAGCAAAAATGAAGACATAACCGTGAGCATGTATTGCCCTGCATGGTTCCCTCAGAAATAACCCCCAAAGCTCTGCTCAGGACAGCTCCCATGGCTCAGGAGTCTGCACCCCCAGATCTTGGGGCTTGCACAGGGCCCCCAGAGGGACACAGCAGCTGTAAGGTGATGCACCTGCCTGGGATTGGCTTTCCACAGGTTCTGGGTCACAGCAGGGCAGGGCAGGGCTGAGCACACCAAGTGCCAGGGCTGCCAGCCCCGAGCAGGGACACTGGGCACCCCCAGCAGCACACACAACCAAACATTTTCCTTTCTAATCACCACCAGCTAGGAAGCCAGGCCCAGGAAATCACTGCACTCTTTCTTCCAGATGGAGAAACGATCCCAAAACTCCTCTGTGAGGCAGCAAGTCCCCCAGTCTGACTGGGACATTGTCCTTTGTAAACAAACCAACTATTATTCCTTCATCACAATGCTCCACACAAGATTAATTCAGATTTAAGAACTGCAATCCTGCTCCCCTCTCCACTGCCCACCACACTCTCACTCCAGCTGAATTCACTCTTTTCCTGGGAGGAGAACTTTACTTTTTCCCAGTTATGCCAAAAGGCCAAGGCTGTTCTGAGCCTTTGGAGCTGGGTCTTCACTTGAGGACATGAATTAAGATTGCCTCCTAGACAGCCACCCTGAGTTCCCTGCTCTGGTATCTTGGATGTGAGCAGTGACATTTCTAGACACAGGAACAGCAGCTGCACCACCACAGAACTGCCCAGTTCCTTCAGCCTTTCTTTCTCACCCTTTAATGCTCTGCACCAGGGGGAGAGGGGGATTCAGAGGAATTATAATCGCAGATATCAGAGCCAAGGAAAGCTGCTTCCACCCCTCCTTCCAGTCCCACCAGTCCCATGTGCCAGCAGCCCCTCCGTGCTGCCCAGCACAGGGACTGTGCCCCCTGTCCCCAGAGCCCCTGGAGTCTCCTGGGTAAGGGGAGGAAGAGGAAGGTGCCTGCAGCTGCCTGGCCTGGAAAGGATTCCCAGGAGCTGCTGCTCCTCACCGACGACATTCCACTGCAGGCAGGTGATGCTATTTTTGTTCCTCGAGCTGTACCTGTTCTACTTTTTAAATTCTCATCAGAGAGGGAAAAAAAAAAAAGGAGTTTTTGGTGCATAATGATCCAAGCTCTGACGCCAGACAGGCCCAGCAACCCCCTGACTGAAAACAGTGTTGAGTAACTCAGGGAGAGCCTGACTAATTCATTCACCATAGGATTCTGACACTTAAAATACTATTTTAATGCTCCTGAGACAAACCCTGATTGTTCAGGGCTCTTTTGGGATGCTATATTTGACTCCTGATCGGAAAAATAAGCCATGCCAAGTTGTACCTGGAAACACGGAGCTGTGCCACACGTTCAGGGAACATCCCGGGGTGTTTTCCTCTCTTCCCAATCCCAGCTAATCTGCTTTCTGCATTACACAACAGCTCGTGTAATCCCAAATTTACCACCCGAGTCCTGCCCTCGCAGCTCTGCTTTCACAGAGAGGGAGCTCACGCCTCATCTCTGCCCCTTGAATGAAAAGAAACTTAGTTTGCCTTTCAACAACCCGGAAAAACACGTGGATGCTGCATTCAGGAAATTCTGGCACTGAGGCCAAAATCGTTCCAGAGCCCTTTCCTCGGGATTCTCCCCAGCACAGACCCACAACTGCCTCAGCATTCCAAAAGCCCCTCGCTCGTTACATTACAGATAAAGGAGAGATGTTCATTCTGACTCACACGAGGAAGTCGACTCCTAAATTTTGAGCAAACCCCAAAGTTCATGATTTCGGGGGGGGAGATAACTGAGTGAGCACAGAGGCAGCTCCCCAGAGACCCGAGCAGCAAAGCCCTCTGGTTCTGGTGGGCTCAGTGACCTGTACAAACCCATGGAGTATTTCACTGCCTGTCCCACCATTCCCCTTACATGTTCCATCCCTGTAATCCTTTCCCTAAAACCCAGAGCAGAAAACCCAAACCCATCTGGTTCCAGAGGACTCAGTGACCTGTACAAACCCATGAAGTATTTCACTCCAGTCCCACTATTCCATGTTCCATCCCTGTAATCCTTTCCCTAAAACGCAGAGCAGCACACGCGGAGGGTCTGGTTCCGGAGGGCTCAGTGACCTGTACAAACCCATGGGGCATTTCACTGCCGGTCCCACCGCTCCCCTTACACGTTCCAATCCCTGTAATCCTTTCCCTAAAGCCCAGAGCAGCAAACCCAAACCCATCTGGTTCCGGAGGGCTCATAACCCGTACAAACCCATGGAGTGTTTCACTCCAGTCCCACCGTTCCCTGTTCCATCCCTGCAATCCTTTCCCTAAAACCCCGAGCAGCACACCCGGAGGGCTCAGTGACCTGTACAAACCCATGGAGTGTTTCACTCCAGTCCCACCGTTCCCTGTTCCATCCCTGTAACCCTTCCTCAAAACACTCTCCTGGCCCTGCAGCAGAGGCGATCAAGCCCTTCTCTCCTCTCTCCCTGTTCGCTCTGCACCTCTGAGGCCCCAGCCCTTCCTCCATCTCTGCCCATTCCCGAATATTGCCCAGGTTCCCGGGCAGGTGACGGTGATCGCCCCGCGGGATGGGCAGGGCACGGTCGGGCAGCACCGAGCGCAGTCCCCGAGAGCCCCGGCACAGAATCCTCACGGCACCGACCAACCCCGGAATAAAACACTCCGCGCTCCCATCCCGCACTCCTCACCGATCGTGCCCCGGTAAAAGCGGGGATACGGGCCGGAGGGGAGGCCGGGGGTGCGGAGGAAGGAGCGCGGCCCCGGGCCCCCGCCAGGGGAAACTGAGGCAGGGCAGGGGTGGTGGGGGGTTCTTCCCACGGCGATCGCGCAGCCCCCGCCCGCGCCGGGCCCTACTCACCTCACCGGGAAGCGGCTCCTTCCTCACCTCCGCCCTTTGACCTCCCAGCAGCCGCGGCTCTCGTGCTTCGTGGGTGGGGGGTTTTTCCGGCCTTTTTATTTTTTAGCGCAGGATGTTGTGGGCTCTGTTATCTGCAAGCCCGCGTTACTCCCGAGCCTTTCCGCCCGCTCCCGGCCCGGTTTCTCCCACCCCCTCCCGCCCTCCCCCCGCTGCCGCCGCCGCCGGGCCCCGACCGCGCGCGCGCAGCGCCGCACGCCGGCCACACCCCCCACCGTCGGCGTGGCCACGCCCGCGCTCATCCGACCACGCCCCCGAGGGAGCATTAGTCCCCAATATGGGCTTTATTTGCATGGCCACGCCTATATTGCGCGAGATACGTCTTATTTGCATAGCCACGCCCCAACCACAACCCCTTCTTTTCACCGGCCGCGCCCCCGGAAGCGGCGCGGAGGCGGTGAGAGCACGTGGAGAGGGGACCGGGCGGCTGCGGCAGCAACGGGACCGGGCCCGGGCCCTGCCGCGGACGGCGCTGTGCGAGCACAACCGGGCACCGGCCACGCTGGGTTTCGGGGCAGAGCGGAGCCGGCCCGTGCAGCCCGGCGTGGCGGGAATGCGCGGGTCAGGCGCTGCGGGTCCCGAGTATCCCCCGAGGGACAGGAGGAGTTGATGGCGGGATTGGGCACGAGGAACCCCAGAGCATCCCGGGGCAGAGCACCTCGGGAGGCAGCGCCTTGAAGTGGGAGCAATGACTCGGTGCAGGGGACAGAGGTGACTCTGGTTCCCGGGAACAGAAGCGGGCCAGGCGCTGGGAGCACCGGGCACACGCCACGGGAAGGGGCAAGCAGTGCCCAAAGGCCAAAGGATCTTTCGTTCACCCCCAGCAGTGCCCCGGCTCTCCTGCCAGCACCGTGCTGGCATGCTGCAAACACACGCCCTGCTCCTTCATCTCCGGGGGCTGAGCACCCCCAGAACAGCCTTTCCAGGGCCCTTCTTGCAGCTGCCAGACTCTGACACTTACCAACAGTCCCTGCTGTCTGCAGCTTTCCCAATATAACACATCCCTTCTCCCAGGGACCTGCACCCCTGAGCACCAGCCCAGCCTTGGTGGGACCTCCCCTGCTTGGAGAGCTGAGCCCTCAGGCCAAGTCCCACCCAATTTCTCAGCATTGCCCAAGCTCTGGCTGGCACACAAACACAGCCCGTGCATGGCAGGGCCCTGAGCACGCAGCTGGCGGCTGACCCTGGGCAAGGCCAGCCTGTCCTGCCACCGATGGCACCATTCCTGCCATCCACTCTGGGGCTGCCCTCCCGCAGCGTCAGCTCCAGAGCGAGGCCTTGGCTGGAGCAGGGCCATGCTGGTGGCCTTGGGCAGCGCAGCTGTCCCATCGTGTCCTGGTGGCCAAGGCCACTGCTGGACACTGGCCTGGGCTGTGACTCAGTAACCCCCACAGGCCTCATGCCCTGTCCAAGCTCCCACCACTGCACCGTACAGGCAGAGCAGCTCTTTCCAAAGCGCTCCAATCCCAGGGAACGTGCCTGCATGGGGACATGGGGCATCAGGCCCAGGCTCCTGAGCACATCTCTGGGATACTGGCACTGGTTAAGGGCAGAAAGAACCAGGCAGAAGGCAGCAGTGATGTCACACAGCGATGATGTCACACAGAGACAATGTCACACAGCAGTGATGTCACACAGTGACCCTGTCAGTTTCAAGAGGGAGGCAGATCCTGGGGGCCACGCTTTGGGATCTCTCCAAGGATAATCCTACAGACATTACTCCAATTATTCACCATTCCACGCCCGTCACAGATGCACTTTAGGCTGCTGCAGTGCCAGCAGCTACTGGTCCTCTCCTCCTCCCTCTGCAGATTGTGACAGTGCACTGACCCTGGGCACTGCCAGCACACTGGGACAGCAGCAGTGCCACTGGACACTGCCACTTCCACAGCAGAGCATGGAGAGACCCAGGGGACACCAGGGATGAGTGATCCTCTAGCACACACGTGGCCTGAGTCCCCTCCCTCCTTGTGGCTTTGCCACACAATCCCTGGAGCCTGCCTGGCTTCCCTGGGCTGCCACTGAGCAGCAGCCACAGCCCTGAGCTTGCTAGGGCTCCCAAAACTCTTAAGGCAAAGGGCACAAACCAGCATGGGATGGGTCACTGAGTCTATGTGGAAAATCAGGAATGTGTCCCACTGCCAGAGTTGCTATCCCAGCTCTGGAGCTGCAAGGACCTGGCAGATTCCTCTGGACTCTCACAAGTGTGTGGGATGTTATTATCTCCCAGGATAAATGGGATATCCCAGCAGGAGCAGCTACTAGGAGACCTCCAGGCCTGAGCTTTGCTCCCAGGACTGCCCCTGTGGCCATGGGGAAGGCCCTGTCCTCACCCAGGCTTGGGAGATGCTCATTCCTGCTCTCTGCCAAGGAGCAGGTGGGGAGCAGTTCCCACCCAGAGATCAGCGGTTACTTAAGCACTGTACCCTTATCTCACTGAAATTACAGATTATTAATAAAAAAAACCCTGCTTCAGCACAGGCAGGTCATGTAACTGCTAGTCAGGGTTTGGGATGAGGAAGCAGTGGCTGTGACAGGCTCGCAGAGGGGTTTATCCAACCACAAAGCCCAGGCAGAGCTTGGGAAGCCGCAGGGTTTGATAAAGCGTGGCAGTGCCAGGTCTCAGCACAGCCAGGTGAGGGCTGCACACAGAGCTGTGCATTTACCAAGTGCAGGGAAGCTGGGAGATGGCCAAACCTCTGCCAGCCAGAGCTGGGAGCAAGGGGAGGATTGCGCCAGGCTCCTGGACCATCCCTGCTCCACCCGCTGTGTGTCATCCCCTCCCGTGCCAGCTCCAGCTCCCTCCGTGCAGTGCCTGGCACCGGAAGAGGTGAGGCAAGGCACACCCAGCCCGCAGGGCACCCCCTGCCTGTATTTACATGCTCCAAGGGCCATTCTTGCAAGTTCTTGCTCCCTTTCTTGGCCTGAGTGTGTTGGGAACGGGGTGGGAGGACAAAGGGACACAGCAGGCCGCAGGCAGGCTGATCCCACGTTGCCACCACTTCCAGGTATGTCTGAGCTTCCCTCATGGGTCAGTTTGCTGTGCTGCTCCCGAGAGGTGCTGGTGGTGCTTCTGCAGAGGCAGGGACTGACACTCCAGGCTCTGCAGCGTCACAGTGTCACAGCACTGCAGCCGACAGCCCCCGTGCGAAGAAGGTGACGTTCCTGTCCTGGATCTTGTACTGGTAGATCTGGACCAGATCCTGCTCCGCCTGCCGCAAGGACAATCTCTTGATTATCTTGATCTGCAAAGAGAAGGGAATAGGAACATCGTCCCTTTGGCTGCCCAGAGCAGCCTTGCCCCCCATGCCTCTGGCTGGCCTGCAGGTCACTGATAAATAATCCCTCAGCAGCTGCCTGCCCCTGTGCCTTTGGTGGCAGCCCCTGATGAGGGATCACACAAGTGTCAGCATGCTCCCAGCCCTGCAGAGATCACCACAGGCCAGGCTCAGATCCACCACTCCCAGGAAAGTTTTCCCTCATCCCAGGGTGGGAGAAGCCTGCGCTGCAGCTGCTGTACAAACCCTGTAAAGCTTCCAGAGGTGGGGAGTCCCAGGTGGCAGGATGTCCCTGAATATCCCTGCAGAAGCAGTGACAGCTGGGTGCTCCAGCAGATCCTGGTGCCCACGGGATTACCCTTAACCACACTGCAGCCTGGGCTGTCTCCCAGAACCCCGGGGCCTGCAGTGCTGTAGGTGACAGGGACACGTGCCAGCTGTCCACGCTGCTGTGCCTCACCTGCCCGTGAACATCCTTGCAGAAGCCGGTGGCCAGCCCCTCTGCCCACAGGATGAGGTCGCTGTGATGGCACAGGGAGTTCACAACCAGTTCATTCTCCTCATCTTCCGAATCCTCATTGCTGTGAACCAGCACCACGATGTTCCCCTGCAACGGGAGCAGCAGGCAGGGATGAGCCCCTGGCTGGGCCAAATCCTCTGGGGGAAGGATGGGAGGGTGGCAACAGGAGCTTTTACAAACATCCCATCTAAGCTCCACCTTGGTCTGAATTCCACTGGGAAATTCCCAGCCAGAATTCCCCCATACCCTGGCTGATCCCCAGTGTGGGCCGCAGAGGAGGGGGGATTCTGCCCCACGCAGGTGAGACCCCCCTGCAGAGCTGCCTCCAGCTCTGGGCCCAAACCAGAGGTGTCCCTGCCCACAGCACACATGATCTTTATGGTCCCTTCCAAGACAGGCCATTCTGTGACATACAAACACTGAAGAGCTCACTGTACATTGTGTACACACACATGTATGTAACATGCAATCTAAAAATACTTCCAGCCTTTGAGAGGAGACAGTGGCTGAACCAGTCTGTCAGGCTGGGCAGATGGCACTGACTGAATTCAGAGCAGGTAAATAAAGAGGTGGCCAAAGGGCTGCAGCAATGCTCACACCCTCACAGCTCTGACAGGCAGCAAACACCTCCTCAACACACCGACTGTATTAACAGCCACCCCAAGAGACTCTGCCTCAGCCATGCAAGTCACCAGTGACTTAAAATAACACGAATTCTCAATCAATTAAAATGTACTTTAAGGCTTCAGAACACCTCAGACAGAAATAGCAAAGTGTTAGCGTGGTTGATCATCTTTTTTAGCTCTTTGGAGGTAAATACTCTCTGCAAGCAGATCATCCCTGTCAGCACATACAGCGCAACACCCTGTACTGTGTGAAGTGCAGGGTGACAGCACCCAGCACCATTGGCTCATTCCTCACTCCTGCAGGGAAGTGCCCAGGGAGGGGACGCTGCCTGTGATGGCCCAGCTTGGATGTGACTGTGAGCACTCCTGGCTGTGGTGCTCCCAGGAGTCCCCACATCGCTGGGAGATCTCTGTAGATCATCACCCCACCTTGGGGAGCAGCCACACTGGAGGGTGGTGGGAGTAGGGGCTGGTGTACCCTGAAGGGACCCTTCATTTCTGTCCCCTGTGAGACTCACCAGCCCTTCACATGACCCGTTTCCACCCCTGCCCTCCCACACAGGGGTGTGAGTCAGGATCTTTGGAGAGCCAGGAGCTCCAAAAACCACCATTTTACATCTCAAACCCCTGTTCATACATCAGAGAGACACAGTACCCTTCTCTGGGAAGCATATTCCAGGAATCCAGCTGAACAGGAGCTGCACAGGTACTCAGGGACCCACACAACTCCCAAGAGTGGCTCCAGAGCAATGACCTGAACTCCTTGGACAGCCACAGCCTTTCAAAAACCTCCCTATGGTCAGAAGGAAAGAGCAGACGAAGCCAGGCTTTGCTCTGGAGGCTGTGCACAGGCAGAGCCCAGGGCAGCAGTACCTTCAGCTGGCAGCACACAAACACACGGCAGTAGTGGATGAAGTCCAGCACGGCCACCGGGGCAGCCCCCAGGCTCAGCAGGACGCTGAGGTCATCCACCAGCAGCACGGGGCCCTTCCAGGAATCACCGGCAGTGGCACTCAGGGACACCCGGACAAAGTCAAACAGGGCTCGCAGGTCACAGCTGCTCCCGCTGCGAGACATGAGGGACGTGTCAGGGGCTTGGCACTGCGTGTCCCCCTCCTCACCCACTGACCCACAGCAGGGATCACCAGCCTGTCCCCTCCCTGCTGTCCCCAGTGCTGTGACAGCCACCTCCTCACTGCCCTTCAGCCCCTGTTCCTTCATATCTGTGTGTAGTGAAACCCTCCTGCCCTGCTCCAGGGGTCGTGGAATGGTTTGGGTGGGAAGGAAACTCAAAGCCCATCCAGTGCCACCTCTCTGCCATGGCACAGACACCTTCCACTATCCCAGGCTGCTCCAAGCTCAGTCCAACATGGCCTGGGACACTGCTGGGGAAGTGTTTGGCCTTTGCTGAGCTTCCCAGGGAACAGGGAGAAAATGACATGGGAATAAACCCAAAAGCCAGCATGGATAAAGCAGCACTGTTCTCTTGGATAAGAATAAAACTCAAAACAATGAAAGAAGGGAACAAAACCACTTGGTTGGGGTTTCATTTCACACAAACCTGTGGAGTGCTGAAATAAATGTTGTTCTAGACCTGTGACATGCTTGGCAATAAGGCTGGGGGTGGAACTTCCCCTAAAATTCTGGAAAGGAGGACAGAATCCCCCGCGAGCAGCAGCAAGGGACAGGCCAGGACACTTAGGGGGATGTGCACAATGCTGGTGCTTCCCTTCCCTCGGTGTCCAGCTGAGTCCTTGGGCCTTGGAGGAGAGCACAAAGGGAAGCAGGAGCCGGTCCTGGACCTTGGGTGGTGTCCTTGGTGGCAGCAGATGTGAGGGAGAACACTCCATGCTCAGGCTCACCTCAGAAACTGCAGAGGACTGGGCTGTCCGGGCTGCTCCTCCTCCCCAAAGAGGAGGTCAAGGCAGGACTTGAGGCCCTCCAGGAAGACAAGCTGTCCCCGTTCCTTGGCAGCTGCCAGACTGACTCCCTGCAGAGAGGAAAACTTTGGGTTTCAGAGGGAACACTTATGGAAAATGGTGCACACAGAACCACATGGGTCGACAGCCAAATTTTCATTCTTGTTTGAATCAAATCTTATCTAAATGTGCTGATAAAGTCAGTGCTTCAGAGATGAAATGGGCACTTCTGTTACAGCCACTGGTGGCATATTCACTCTTCTGTACTTTGCCAGGAGATAACAAAAACACACCGTGATCTGGGGGCTCAAACCTGGAAATCCTTCTGGGAAGCCAGCTTGGTGTGCAGAGGCAGGGAGAGAATGGGCCAGGCTTCTCCAAGGACCTGCTGTGAGCAATCCCTTCACCTCCCTCCCTGGGAGGTGAAAGCTTTTGTTTGTCACTATCTCCAGATCTGTGGCAATGAGGGCCCACGCAGTTGAGCCTGGCACGGCCTGGATCCGGAGAGCGCCGTGGGCTTGGCATCCCCACATTGCACAACACCTGGAGAGAGCAGCCAGGGCTCCCACAGCCAGGGCTCCCATGGGAAGCAGCCCTGGCTCCACCAGGAGGAGGAGGAGGAGGAGGACCACGACAAACGCCTGGGGCTGCAGCTCAGACTCAAACTCAGCTGGCTCACAGCCCTGCCTGGTGGTGAGGCCAGTGGAGAGCCACGCACTGGGAACAGCCAGCTCCAACGGAGACATCCACAGCTGCAGCAGACATGGAGAAGGCTCAGCTTCTCTAGATCACACAATTCTAGAAAGGTTTGGGTTGGAGGGATGTTTAAAGGTCATCCAGTTCCATCCCCCTGCAGGGACACCTTCCACTGGACTAGACTGCTCCAAGGCCTGTCAAGGGCTGAAGGAGCTGGGGGCTCAGCCTGGACAAGAGGAGGCTCTGAGGGGACCTTCTCACTCTCCACAGTTTATTCTCAAAAAGGGTGGTCAGGCACTGGAAGGGGTTGCCCAGGGCAGTGGAGGAGTCACCATCCCCAGGGGGATTTAAAAGCCCTGTGGATGTGGCACTTGGGTTAGAGGAAGCCTTGGCAGTGCCGGGGGACAGGTGGACACAATGATCCTTGAGGGCTTTCCAAGCTCAATGATTCCATGACCATGTGCAGTACAATTATTTCCTGGAGGATTTGACTAGGTGACCTTTTCAGGTGTCTTCCAACCCAAACCATCCCATGATTATCTTCCCAGGCCCAATTTTGCAGCACAATAACTTTGTAACATGGATATTAAGAATAATCTAAGGCCTGACTGAACTCCATCTGCCGGCATCTGCTCCCTGCTTTAAATGGAAGCTGCTTGGACTCCCAACCCTGGGAATCCTGCTGCCTGAGAACTCTTCCTCTATTTTCCTTCTCCTCAGTTGGGAAGGAATATACGCCCGAAAGCTCACTCCCTCTTCAGAGTCCCCCTATCAAGGAATAGATTTTTTTGGGCACTACTCCTCAGTAACAGCTTCAGAAATAGCAGCATTATTGGGCAATCCTGAGCACACACGATGGCAAACTTCCTAGCCAAGGACAGAAGCACCTTTATGTGGCAGGTGAGGAGCAGGAACAGCCAGCAAATAAATACCTGCCATGCCATAAAGAAGGGCTGGGCTGCACAGCAGCATCACATTCCCTCAGGGATTTCTGCAGCCCATAGGACTGGGAACCTGCTGAAAGGCTGTGACTGAATTCACTATTAATATCAATAATTCAGCAACTGATTTTACCTTTGCTTCAGCCATTTCTTCCTGCACACACAAAGTCTTTGTACCTCGGATCTACAAGAGAAGTGTCCCCCCCTTCAGAAGGGAACTCAGTGCTGTGACACCAGGGCCTGCCTGGGTGACAGAGAAGGGCCACAGCAGCCAGGGACAGGGTGCCTGTGTGCCAGACCAAGAATTCAGCCCCCTCAGTGCCATGCCATGGACCCAGCAAGTCCAGCTTCATTTTCCAGCAGGGGAACAGGTCCCAGAGAACTCACCCACTGCAGCCACCTGCCACAGCAAACCTCTGCCTGTCCCCTGCTGGCAGCCTATCCAGTGTGACCTCTGGAAGCAGCACAGGAAGCATCAGACAGCTTGGAAAAGTGGGGTAAGTGCTCAAAATGGCCAGTGGCACCTTCCTGAGTGCACAGTCAGGACTGATATCCCCAGAGCAGAGCCAGGGCAGTGCCCAGCACCCAGACAGCCTGAAAGCTTTCACTGTGAGCCAGCATCCTGCTCCATTACCCTGGAGCACAGGACATTATCTCTGGCACGCTGCCAGCCATCGACCCAGCCCAGGAATGCTCCTGCAGCAGCAGCTCAGCTCTCCTGTCCCTCTGGGGAGCTGCTGGAGCCTGGTGCCCCCCGGGCTGCCAGCAGTGACAGCCCCTCAGAGCAGAGCTGCTGCTCACCACTGGCCATTCCATACGGAAAAGGGAAATGTCTGAGGGACAGAAGGAATGGAGTGTGCAAAGCAGGGGGAATGAGCTCATCAGCAAACACAGCTGTGGGACAAAGTGGGGCCATCAGTGATCAGGCCACACCACGTCCTCCAAGCCGTGAGCTTGGAGCAGGGGACAGGAGATGACCATCAAATGGGGACAAATCTGGTTTTCCTGTAAAACAAAACAAACTTTGTACAAGTGAGGGTGGGAACACCAACCTGGCAGGGTGCCCTGCTGCTGTTTGTCCTGATATAGCCCTGTGTGTTCTCTGCAAGGTCAGGGCCAATAACACTGACGGGGCCTTAAAATGAAGTGTGGGTCCTCAGGGAAAAAGGACACAGGCACAAAAAAAGCCAGGGAAGTTTTGCAAGTAAAGATCATCCCTGTACTTAGCTAACACATAAGGAAGTGGTTTGGGACTTGTAACACCTGGCACTCTGGGAAAGCAGCAAGTCCCTTGGAAGCATCACTTCAGCTGTGTATAAATATTCACTTTATCACCACACACAAGTGGTGCTACAAGTGTCACTGTACAATCCACCCTGGCTCCAGGAGCCTCCCCCTGGGGCTGGGACTACCCTGCTCCCAACAGAAACTGGGGCATTGCTCAGTTCTGAAGCTCTTCCAAGTGCAGGCTCTCCTAAGGGCATAATCACAGTCACAGAATCTGAGGCTTGAAAAGTCCCCTGAATCCATCCAGCCCAGCCATTCCCCCAGCACTGCCAAGGCCACCACCCACCAAAGTCCCCAAATGCCACATCCACAGGGTTTTCAAATCCCTTCACCAATGGGGACTCCACCATGGCCCTGGGCAGCTGGGCCAGGGCCAGATCACCCTTCCAGGGAAGGAATTTTCCCAATATCCAACCTGAACCTCCCCTGGCAACCCCTGAGGTCCCTGTTCCCTGGGAGCAGAGCCCGAACCCCCCGGCTGTCCCCTCCTGTCAGGAGTTGTGCAGAGCCACAAGGTCCCCCCTGAGCCTCCTTTTCTCCAGGCTGA
>JAWMQZ010000118.1:546730-559581 GCA_035584835.1 Tangara arthus
CCCTTTAGGTGCTCTGAGGTGTCCCTGGAGCCTTCTCCTCTCCAGGTGAGCACCCCCAGCTCTCCCAGCCTGGCTCCACTGGAAAAATTAAAAACATTTCACATAATGACATTACATTTCATGTAAGACATTATCAGGGGAGTTTGTATGTGTAGATTCTCCCACACTCCAAAATGGAAAATACCTTCTCCATAAGTCCCAAGTGTTTTGGAATGGATTAGGGGAAGGTGACACTAAACCTGTGAATATGCTTTTCAATAAAACCAACAGTAATAATTGAATTTTCTTCCCCTCCTCTGATACAGCATTTTCATGCTGTTTTTTAAAGGATGGAAATACAGGTTTGAGTCCTGAAAGCGCATTAAAATGTTAAATGAAAAATTCAGTATGAGATGCACCAAACGAATATTTAAATTCAAACCCTGTTTCAGTATAACCTTTACTTAAGGTTAATTTAAAAAATATTCACAGAATCCCAGAACCACAGAGGAGTTTTGTTGGAAGGGACCTTAAAGACCATCACATCCCAGCCCCCTGCCATGGGCAGGGACACTTTCCACTAGACACAAAACTGAAGGTTTTTTATATCAAACACTGTTGCCAAAATTACTCTTTCCTTTATTTTTTTTTCCTTGATCTTATACCTTTTTAAATTAAATTTAAGCAGCACAGAAAACTGCCTCTCACATTTGAAATCCAACATCACCTTCAAAGGGAAAGTGCAGGAAATGCTTTCCCCAAGCTCTCCCTCCCTCCGGCACAGAGTGAGCCCCACTGAACACAAACAGCTCCTTCCCAGCTCCTCTTCCTGCAACAATTCCCTTTGGAGAAGGGAAAGAAATCCCATCAACCTCCCCAAACCTGCTGCAAAACCCCAGGGAATGAGAGTCAAGGCTGGAGGAAGAAATCAGCTCCCACTCCAGGACACATCCCACCTGCCCATGACAGAGCAAGCCTGCGAGATTCCAAAATCCCATGAAAAGAGCATTCCAACCTTTTCTAGTGACTCTCCAGTGCCTGGTGCCCTCCCAAATCACTGCCCTCCAGGAATGAGATGCTCCTGGTGGTTGACACTCCCCAGCCAGAGCTTTCCAGAGCCCACGGACTCAGCTTCTCCCTCTCTCCCATCCTTTCCAGGCCAGGGCTTTATTCCCAGCTAATGAGTTTGTTTTTTAATTACTGCTGTGCCAGCCGTGCCCTCTGCCAAGAGCAGCATGTCAGCCTTTGGGCACCCACAAAAAGCAAGCACAGAGCCAGAGGATGTGCCCAGGATCCCAAACTCTTGGCTGCTGCCATCACATCATCCCCATCCTGCAGAACCACCCAGCGGGATGCTGAGGAAGTGTGTGCATGGATCTCCCCCTCTCAGCATTACTTCCAGCTCTTTCATCCCCAGGAAAAAGCGAAAAAATCCTGTGTTTATTCCCTGGCTTTATTCCTCACGGTTGTCCTCAGTGTCCAGCAACAGTTTTGGATTTTTAAATAATTCCCTGTGTTTTGAAAGACATTTAAACACCAAGTTGCTGCCGGCAAGAATGCCTCGGGCATATGGGGAGCGTGACGCCCGCTCCGAATCCTCAAAGACCATTCCCATAACCAATCACCCCAGTTTTCCTCCAGAACCAGCCTGGAAAGGAAGGTGAACAGCTACTGCTGACTCTGAGCACAGCCAAGGGAGCACTTGAGGTGGTTTATTCTGGCAGGAAGATGTGTGCCAGTCGAGCATCACTGGATTATTGTGAATTAAATCCATCCTCCCTCCCGGCAGTGGCTGGAGCGCCGGGATCCCCTCTGACCCAGGGATCCTTTTGCAGCAGGGCTCCCCCTCCCCAAATTGCTAAAACCCCCCAAAACACGGGGAGATGGTGAGATCAGAGCTATAAATAGCACTGAGCTGCTGCAGTATCTGACTGCAGTGCTGGATAAAAGCAGAGGATTTTGTGGGGAAGCAGAACGAAGCTGTGGCACAGCACCCTCAGAGCTGGTTCCATCTCCAGCACATGTCCCACCTAGAAGGAGAAATTAATAGGAGAAGGGGGAACAACACACTACCAGCTTCACTCAATTCTGAATTTTTATTCTCTAGACAAGATTGTGCAAAGTTGGACTGGAGGAACCCCAAACTCATCCAAGAGCAGGTGGTGGGAGCAGGGCAGCTCCAGGAAACCAACATCCGACCGAGAGCATCATGTGGGGGCAGGATGAGGGCACAGTCCTGCCCCTCCGTGGATCCACACCAAATCAAAGAACTATCACAGATTTATGGCATGGCCTGGGTTGGAAGGAGCCTTCAAGATCATCTGGTTCCAAACCCCTGCTGGGTGGGACAGAGGGAGGAAACAGTTCCTTCTGTTTCACTCAATTCTAACCTCTGTTATCCCATTCGCAAGGACCAGAATCGCAGGGGGGGTATTCTGGGCTGGAATTAGCCAACAAGCTTGAGCACCACAGCCCAGCTGGAGCCAAAGGCAGGTCAGCACCCTGGGAATTTTGGGACAGCCCAGGTGGGTGCTGCAAAGGCAGCCTGGATCCTGTCTGGGAGCACAAGCCAGGAGTAAACAGCAGCCGAGGTTTCCTACGAGCTCCACGCACGCTGCAGCTCGGCGAGGGCTGGAGTCACTCCCTGCTCAGGGAATATTTCCTGCTCTGTGAATGGGAACTGAAATTAATCATCCCATCAGCCATGGAAACACGTCGTGAGGCAGCGCTCCACAGGCAACAGATGGAGCTTTAAATGTCACTCACTCATTCATTGCAAGGAAACTTCTCCCTGATTACTATCGAGACCTGGAGACAGAAGCAGGGTGCAGAGATTCTGGATTTCTACATATCCAGCTCTCCTGAGCCTAATTCCTGCCCTGAACAGACCTCATTAGCATTTATTAGGAACCTACACAGAAATTTTATTCATGACGATAAGGAAGCCAAAACTTGAAGAGCAGACCACTTATCCTACTGTCTCCATCTTAGATTTAAAGCATTAAAAAATGTCTCTTCACTTGAAGAAAAAGAAAACCCACCAAGCTACATCCACAAAAGACAGAAAACAACATTTTCCAGTAACATTTTCCAGTGTTTGCAAGGAATCCCAGAATGGTTTGGGCTAGAATGGATCTCATTCCAACCCCTCTTGCCTCAGAGCAGGACATCAGAGTTTGGAAAATTATAAACTCCCAATGGATAAATATCCAGGGGTATTTCCTTAATGAGAACATGGAGAGTTCAAGGCCAGCACCAAACCCTTGATGGCACAGGTGTCTCCAACAGAGATGTCTCCAACAGATGAGCCTGTGCAGGACAGAGCAGCTCCAACGGGAGACACTCCAGTTTCTCCACCTCCTCTTCAACCATTATCCCACTTTATCTCCTTGCTGGTTTCATCAGTGACATCTCTAACAAATGAGTGTCTTGGATGGAGCCAGAGCTTTTTGTGAAATTAAAGATAATGGAATGAAAGGAGTCGGCTTGGACTATTTCTCATTTCAAACTTCACACAATTGTGGGAAACCTTTCCTGGCAGTTCCCTTGCATGGAGTGGATAAGCAAAACCCACTTGAGTTCCCATTGGAAAAGATCCCCATCTAAATAAATAATAAATAATAAAACAGGAAACAACAAAAATAAATGTTTAGCTCCTCTTAAAAGGCTCGGGAAGCTGCGGTTGCCCCTGGATCCTTGGAAGTGTCCAAGGACAGGGCTTGGAGCCATCTGGGAGAGTGGAAGGTGTCCCTGCCCATGGCAGGGGTGGGACTGGATGATGTTTAAAGTTCCTCCCAACCCAAATGATTCTGTGATTCCTGGGAATGTAATTTCACCTGCTTCTTTGCTTCAGGCATTACCCAGCAACTGAACCTCTTTGATCCATCAGTCTTGCTTTCAGAACAGGAAACTTCTCCCCTCAGCAGATCCCCAGGACAAAATGCAGAGCTGAAGGAAGCCCAGCTGCGCTTCTGTAGAGACAAACCCACATGGATTTCTCACATGCTTCTCTCTAATCTCACTCTGAGCTTCCTTCAAGGGAAAATGACACTTTGGAGAAGAGAATTAAACATGGAAGAGATGGAGTGGGAGCCAGAAAGTCTCATTCTGAGATTACACATTAAAAACTTCCCATGAGAAAAAAAAAATAAAAAATCCACCTGGTTGGGTCAGGATGGGGGAGTGGAGGAATTCCCAGTGAAGGTGGGGTTAGACAAACACCTGGACATTCCCACTGGTCCTCTGGAGTTTTCCCTGAAGCCTCCCAGGGAGTGAGCTCTCCAATGGCAGGAATAAAGGCAGCTGATGAGCTGGTGGCACAGCATGGTTTGGGCTCTAAACCCCATCCCATTCCATCTTGCCATGGGCATGGACACCTCCCATCATCCCAGGCTGCTCCAAGCCCTGTCCAACCTGGCCTTGGGCATCCACAGCTGCTCTGGGCACCCTGCGCCAGGGCCTGCCCACCCTGCCAGGGAACAATTCCTAATTCCCAATATCCCATCCATCCCTGCCCTCCCTCAGTCTAAGGCCATTACCCTTGGCCAAAATGGAAAGTGAGACAAAATTCTGAGGGATTTCCAGTCCCACTGTTTGTATTTCAAACAGCAAATAAATGGTTCTTACTAGCAGGAGAGTGAGTTCATTTGTGCCACCAGCCAAGGGACTCCCAGCCGTCCAACAAGCCCCAAAATGTGCAACGCCATCTCCTCCATCATGACAAAAATAAAGCAGCAAAAGGAGCAGTTGAACAGCAAATTGTAATAGGAATGCTGTTCCACAGCTTTTGAAAACTCATAGATAGTTCAAAGGCTGCAGTTTTAAGTAGAAATCCAGACCATGGTGGAAGAGAAGCCCATCCAAATGGGCAAGAAGCCCACAGTTTCCTGTAGCCCCCTCTGGAAGGGCTTTACTTCCAAATAATGGATATATGGATATATCTGGATATACTCAGGTACCAGCTGCATTAGGACCAGGATGCCACTTGTTGTCCATTCAATCCAATGAAGATCCACGTTAAAATACCAAAAAAATAAAAAATAGCCTTTTAAGAGAGTAGAGAAATTCAAGTAACCTCAACCCCTTCAAACCCCTGGACAGCACAGGGAAATGGCACTAAAACACTTTTTATTCTGGCAGAACAGGCAGGGGTTGCCCTACCTGGATGCACACACCTGGGCTAAGATTTCTCCTGAAAAACAGACATTTTCCTTTTTTTTCCCCTCCAAGACCCAGCAGCTGAACTGAACCCATGAAAACCCAGAAAGCTGCTCCCCAAATCCTGAAGGATGAGGGCAGATGTTCCCTGCACTCCCCAGGGCAGCAGTGATCCCTGCATGACCGGGATTCCCCACGTCACGGATGGCTCTGCTCAGAGCGAGCTCTCCCTTGGCATTTATCCCCAAACCACTGACACCAGGTGGCCTCTCAGACACGGCCCAACAACTCAGTGCTGCTTCTGCTGAAAACCTGCCCAGCCCGTGGCATTTTCCTTCCAGGTGCTGCTCCTCAAACAGAGCCAGAGCCAGGCAGGGATCAGCCTGAAGATGAGTTTTAACACAACAACACAGTAGGTTAAATCCAGGTATGGTTGTAAAGAGTTTTGGATATTTCTCACAAGGAATCTCACTGGGATTCTCCATCTCTACCCTGCTCTGCTGAGAGCCCACCTGCAGAGCTGCCTCCAGCTCTGGAACCCCCAGCATAAGAAGGATGTGAAGCTGCTGGAAGAAGTCCAGAGGGTGCCCAAGGATGGAGCCAGGCTGGGAGAGCTGGGCATGTTCACCTGGAGAGGAGAAGGCTCCAGAGAGAGCTCTGAGCCCCTTCCAGAGCTGGAGAGGGACTGGGGACAAGGCATGGAGGGACAGGACACAGGGAATGGCTCCCACTGCCAGAGGGCAGGGATGGGTGGGATAGTGGGAAGAAATTGCTCCTGTGAGGGTGGCGAGGCCCTAGAATAGAACCCCCAGAGCAACTGTGGCTGTCCCTGGATCCCTGAAGCGTCCCAGGCCAGGCTGGACGGGGCTTGGAGCAGCCTGGGATGGATGAAAATGTCCCTGCACAGGACAGGAGATGGGACCAGATGAGCTTTGAGGCTCCTTCCACCCCAAACCACTCTGCGACTCCACGACTGACATTTTACCTGCACAGCTCTCAGAGACAGCGATGGTGTTTAGTTCCTGCGTGACTTCATTTACACAAAACCTCCCTGGAAAAGCTACATTAATTAATTCAGTGCCCTAAATGACAAGTATCTCTAGAACAAATCCCCACTCCGGAGCAGGGCTCGCCAGCGGGTTTAACGCCCAGTTCTGTGTTTATTCCCCGCACGGGAGCACGGACGCACCGCGGGAGCAGAGCTCGGCCGCTTCTGAGTCGGAGCCGGAGCCGTGAGGGGCGGCGGAGAGCCGGGAACGGCAGATGGAAGGGCCGAAGGCGGCCCAGCTCTGGCACCGGCCGCAGCCGCCGCCTCCGTCTGCGGAGGCCGTGCCCCTCCCAGCGTGCCCCGCCGCTCCCGGCGGCCCCGGCCCGTCCCTCCCGCCCTCTCAGGGCCCTCTCACCGCGTCCGGGCGCTCCGGGGAGGCC
Source organism: Tangara arthus (assembly GCA_035584835.1). Classification (NCBI taxonomy): domain Eukaryota; kingdom Metazoa; phylum Chordata; class Aves; order Passeriformes; family Thraupidae; genus Tangara; species Tangara arthus. The sequence continues at coordinate 553,295 of JAWMQZ010000118.1, forward strand.
CCGAGCAGCTCGTTCAGCTCCGCGAACATGGCGGGCGCCGCTGAGGGGCCGCGCGGGGCGGGAAGCGCCGGCACCGCGCATGCGCGGGGCGGGTGGCGCCCCCTGCTGGCGGGGTGCGGCCAGAGCCGCCATTGCCGCCCCCCGGGGACCCGCGTGCGCAGCAATTAACGGGGCTGGATCGGCAATTAACGGGGCTGGATCGCTAATTAGCTAATGCACGGGGCTGGATCGGCAGTTAACGGGGCTGGGCCCGCGTCCCATCGTCAATTAAAGCGGCTGGACCTTCACCCATGTGGTTAATTAAAGTGCTAAATGGGACTGGATCCCCGTTCCATCATTAATTCATGGGGCTGGGTCCTCATCCCATCATAATTAATGGGGCTGGATCCCCATCCCATCGTTAGTTTGTGTGACTAGATCCCCATCCCATCGTTAGTTCATGGGACTGGATCCTCATCCCATCATAATTAACAGGGCTGGAGACACATCCCGCCATTAATTCAGGGGGCTGGATCCACATCCCATTGTTAGTTCATGGGACTGGAACCCCATCCTGCTGTTCACAGAGGCACACACTGGGTCTGGATCCCCATCCCAGCATATTAACAAGGCTGGATCCCCATTCCATAATAATTCACAGGGCTGGATCCCCATTCCATCATTAATTAATGGGGCTGGATCCCCATCCCATTGTTCCCGGAGGCACAACCTGGGTCTGGCTCCCCATCCCATCATTAATTCATGGGTCTGGCTCCTCATCCCGTTGTCTTAACAGGGCTGGATCCCCATCCTGTTGTTCCCAGAGGCACACACTGAGGCTGGCTCCCTGTTCCCATTATTAATTAATGGGGCTGGCTCCCCATCCCATTGTTAGTTTGTGGGGCTGGATCCCCATGATCCCCATCCCGCTGTTCCCAGAGGCACACCCTGGGGCTGGATCCCCATCCCATAATAATTAATGGGGCTGGCTCCCCATCCCATTGTTAGTTTGTGGGGCTGGCTCCCCATCCCATTGTTAGTTTGTGGGGCTGGCTCCCCATCCCGCTGTTCCCAAGGCACACACTGGGTCTGGCTCCCCATTCCCAGCAGCAGGGCTGGCCCAGCTGCCTTGGTGGCACTGGTCACGCCGAGCCCTGGTCACAGGGTGCCACCTGCCCCTTTCCAAACCCTTGTGTGGCACATTTAATCCATCTGGGAAGCATCAGGGACGCTTTGGGACATGGGGGATTTGTGAGGGGTCTGTTACTCTCTCGCTGTTTCCTGTTTCACTATCAGCACATTTGGGTGGTGCTGAACATGCTAAAAATGATCTGCAGTAACAGCAAATTTACAGCCCATAACCACCAAAATCCACATTCTCTGGTGTCATTTTTTGCCTCTGAGCCCAAATTTGGGTTTTCTGGCACTTAATTCACCTTTCCATTTGCTCCAGCAAAGCTTTTGTAACCTTTCATCATGAGTTTCATCATGGAAACAAGGATTGCCCTGCTGAGAGATGTGCTGGAGCTGGAGAGAGGATTCTGGAGTCAGGGGGGCTGGAGAGAGGATTCTGGAGCCCGGGACATGCCAGGGGGACTGGAGAGAGGATTCTGGAGTCAGGGATGTGCCAGGGGGGGCTGGAGAGAGGATTCTGGAGCCCAGGATGTGCCAGGGGGGATGGAGAGAGGATTCTGGAGCCCGGGACGTGCTGAGACGCGGCTGGAGGCCGGGATACTGCGCTGTGAGCATTAGGGGGCATCCCACGATGGGAGAAGAGCACGGAACGAGGGACGGAGGCGCTGCTGAGGGACTCCGTGGAGTTGGAACCGGGTTTCCCTGGGAGAAGGGGACAAGCCTGTGGAAAACAGGGCTGTGGCCATATGGGGAAGCCCCTGAGCTGCAGATTCCTGGGAAGAGAGCAGTGGGAACACGAGAGATGCTCCCTCACTTTCCCACAAAATGATTCCTGAAGGGAAGATGGGCAGTGTGAGGGTTTGGCTGAGGCACTGCGGCCGTTCTCCCGCCCTTATTCCCGATGTTTGTGTGTGTGTGTTCCCTTTAAAATTCCCCATCCTGCTCTCCCGCCCAGCTCGGGGTCCCTGGTGTGCCCCAGACCCCTCTGGAGGAGCTGCCTCTCTGCTTCCCTTCGGTGCCTTCCGTCCTGCAGAAACCGGGGCTGGACGCTTCTTTAGGAGCCCAGATCAAAGCTTTGCTTTGATTCCCGCAGCCTTTCAGGGGCTGGAGCCCCGCTCGGGTCCCGGCAGCGCAGGAGCCGCTCCCTGCCAGGGCTGGGGCCGGAATTCCTCCCGGGAGAGCCTGGCCCCGGGGCTGGAGCCCCATCCCGTTGTTAGTTCTTGGGGCTGGATCCGGGGTCACCGGGCTGTGAGAGCCCGTTCCGCCGGCCCAGGGGTCACCGGGCCGGGGGCAGCTTCTGGAGCTGTCCCCGGAGCTGTCCCTGGAGCTGTCCCCGGAGCTGTCCCCGGAGCTGTCCCCGGAGCTGTCCCGGGGCAGTCCCTGGAGCTGTCCCTGGAGCTGTCCCGGGGCAGTCCCTGGAGCTGTCCCCGAAGCTGTCCCGGGACAGTCCCTGAAGCTGTCCCTGGACCTGTCCCTGGAGCTGTCCCGGAGCAGTCCTTGGCGGTGTCCCGGGGCAGTCCCCGGAGCTGTCCCGGACCTGTCCCGGGAGGTGTCCCCGGAGCCGTCCCCACCTGGCCGCATTGGTATGCGAGCGGAGCCGCGGCTCGGGCTCCCATTGTCTGCGCTGTCACGTCTCCCTGCCTGTGGCACTTCCTTCCCTCCGGCTCTTCGCGAGCCGCAGAGCCCGAAATGCCTCGTAAATGAAACGTAAAATCCTCCCTTCTTCTCCCCTCAGCGGGAAGGGGAGCAGAGCCGCATGCAAAGTGCAGCTGCACCCCTCCAAACGCCTCTCGTCCTTCCTCATCTATTCCTTCCCACATCCCAGGACTTGTTACCGTGCGAGGGCAGGGAGGATTTTGCTGTTAAAACTGGTGCCCCTTCCCTCCCATCTGCTCCGTGCCTATTTCCAGTATTTACCATGGAGCTGCTTCCCAGAGGAGCCATATGGGATCCATAGGTATCCACGCTGCTTCCAATGAAGCCCCTGTGGCAGAGCAGTGGGTGAAAAGCGATTCACGCCCAGAAGTAGGGAAAAAACCACTGCAGAACAGATAAAACCAATCAATCTTGCAGTGTTTGAGGTGATTCCCAAGAGCCTGGCAGGGAAGGGGAGCTGAACCCACCAGGTTCCATGATGTGAGTGTGTGGAAAATGATTTTTAGGGAGGAAACACTTTGATTTACCTCCGGTGACTGTTGCTTTTTGCGGAGCTATCCAGGATGGATTTTAGTGCACAAATCCCACTCCACCCCAGCAAAAGGAGGGGTTTCTTCTCCCGGGACACCTCGGCTGCTGCTGACACAATGCCGAGTGCTCTGGAGCCATAAAGGATCCCCAGAGCTGTGGGGCCAGCGAGGGTTAACGGGAGCAGATGTTGGCCGACTCAATGGGCAGGGAAGAAAAGAACGGGGCACGTTCCGGGATAAATCCCACCTCCTCAATGCCCGCCCCGACGCGGCAAAGAGCAGCTGGAAGGAATAATGGATGAGCTGAACCAGGCGCTGGAATTCTCTGCAGAAATGCAGGAGCCAGAGTTAGAAAAGAGCTGCAGAGGCAGGCGAGAGGTCCCTCCGGTGGGACAGGCGGGGTGTGCCCGGTGCCTCCAGCCCTCCTGCCTTCCCACAGCCCTTTTCTCTAGGAAAACTCAGGGAAAAACAGCCTCTTTTGGACCTTCCCCTCTCCTTTAGCTGGGCAGGGTTGGGAAAAGTGCTGCCAGTGAAACCAAATCCTCCAGGTATTTACAAACACTCTGCTCTGTCATCCCGAGGCTGCACATCATGCAATAATCTGGGTTGGGCTGCAGAGGCAAGGATGGGACAAGGAAAATAAATGTGGATTTAGATCTTGAGGGCATGGTAAAATGGCTGGGACACCTGAGCTGCCTTTAAAAGACTCCAACAAAACCACGGAGCAGCATCAGTTCCTGTCTCCCTCCTTTACCTTCTCTTTCTACTGTTTGCCTGAGGCCAAACCTTCAGGATGGAGTTATTCCCACCTCGGGGTACTCCTCCTGCTGGAAGATTTCATGAGAGACTGATACACCTGGAAAAAAAAAGAAAAAAAGAAGAAATTGATGTTTATTTTTTCCCATTTTAAATCTCACTATTTGCTTGCTTGTATCCATATAAACAAATGTATCTGTGGTGAAAGGAGCAACTGTGAAAAACGTTGGCAAAAATGATGAGGACTGAGCTGATAAACCTGCTCTGCACGCTCTGGCAGAGGGAGGGGAGGGCTGGGCTGGCATTTCTGATGGAAGAAAAGCAGGATCACTGAGCATGAGGCTGGAGGGAACCGAGAGGTCGCTGGGATGAAGCAACACCTGCCACCAGCAAAATCCGCTCAGCCCCAACCTTCCCTGGCAGATGTTTGTCCAGCCTGCTCCAGAAAGCCTGGGCAGCCGCGGCTCCACAGCCTGCCTGGCATTCCTTCCCAGCCCCCTTCATTCCCTCTCCACATCCCTTCCTTCTCTGGGTTTATCCGTGCTGCTCTTGCTGATTGCTCCTGGCTGTGGAGAACGATTCACTGCCTTTGTAGAGCAGGGAGGAAAACAGAAATACAAACCAGTTTGGATGCAGTTCTCAGCTCACCTTTAAAATTCACCGCACCATTTCGAAGCAGAGTGCCACTGGCTCTCCACGAGGGATCTCCAGGCCTTCTCAGGAGACTGGAGAACCCCTGGGACCCGTGCTGCATCCAGCAGGGACCTGGCAGCAAAGCTGTGCCAGCATGGAGCTCCTCAGCTGTCTGGGCAGGGCACCACTGAGATCCTGAGGATGGCAGTGAGCAGGGTGGGACTGAGGATGGCTGAGAGCCAGGGGGGATCAAAGCCAGCATGGGAAGCACTGTCCCCTCTCCCAGACCCAGGTGTTGGGCTGCCTAAAGCCACCTCCCTCTGCCAGCTCCTCTGTGCCTCCCCATCCCTCACTCTCCTTGCTCCTTTGGCTGCCCCTTCTCCTCGTTTTGCCCCATCCTGCTTTTCCTCTCTGACCACGCTTTGCAGCACTTTTCCAGCTCCTTTTTGCTGCCCTCTCCTCTCCCCACTGATCCCATGCACAGCACTCAGCAGCCTGAATGAGATCCCCTTCAGAGATCCCCTTCTCCCCCACACCTGGATCCCAGGCCTGGATCACCATGCACACCTGGAGTTTGGAAGCTACAAAAAGAATCTCTGCATTTTCTCCCAAATCCTTCCTGAAATCTCCTCTTTTCCCACAGAGCCCCACCAGGTTTGGCTGGTCCTGTCTGCCCTGGCAGGCAGTGTTGTCTCACTGCTCCTCAGCCCACCAGATTGTCCCATCTGCTGTCTCTTGCCTCCGTGTGAGATTCTCAGCTCTGACACCAGAGCTGCATTTTCACGCTGCATTTTTGTAGCTCCTGGCAAAAGGTGATGGAGACTCCTGGGTGCTCCTGCAGGATGGCTCCAGATTCCTTTAATAGATGCAAATTGCACACACAGATTGAACCACTGAGTTCTGGAGTGGGGTGGGTGGGAAGGGACCTTAAAGTTCATCCCATTCCAGGGACACCTTCCATTACACCAGGCTGCTCCAGTCCCCATCTTGCCTGGCCTTGGTCACTTCCAGGGATCCAGGGGCAGCCCCAGCTGCTCTAAGCAGCTGTGCCAGGGCTGGACATCTCTTTCCTGAAGGGATTTTCCCAATATTCAGCCTGAACCATCAGCACAACTTAAGGCTGTTCTCCCTTGCCCTGTCCCTGTTCCCTGGGAGCAGAGCCCAACTCCCCTGGCTGTCCCCTCCTGTCAGGAGTTGTGGAGTCCTTCAGACACTGTTCCCATGTCTCCCTGAGTCTCAAGCTCTCCCCACTGCCCACCACTCTTTCCTGGACCTCTCTTGCTTCTCCTGGACTTTCTCCCGTGGCTTCCATCTTTCCTTACATGACCTGCCCCAAACTGGAGCTGCTCTTGTAAACCCTCAGCCATCCCCTGTGCTACCAAACAGCTCCCAGGTGGCTTCAACTGGGTTCCACCAAACAGCTCCCAGGTGACTTTAGTGGTTTTCTAAGCACCCCAGGATGAGGTTCTGAGAGCTGGAAGCAGTCTGGGTGTGCTGTTCAATATTCCCATTTTCATAAGAACCAGGATGAGGTTCTGAGAGCTGGAAGCAGTCTGGGTGTGCTGTTCAATATTCCCATTTTCATAAGAACCAGGATGA
>JAWMQZ010000118.1:560112-570448 GCA_035584835.1 Tangara arthus
GATGTGGTTCTGAGAGCTGGAAGCAGTCTGGGTGTGCTGTTCAATATTCCCATTTTTGCAGTCGCTGCTCTCTCGGTGGCAGCACAGCACCTCATTATTGTGGTGGGCATCTGCTGGCACTTGGCACCTCTAAAGGCTGGGGGTTTTAAGAGGTTTTAAAACAAGCCAGTGATCCCATTGAGTTCCCAGCCTCCTCTGCCAGCCGCCTTCCTCCTTCCCTGGGTCCAGACCAACGCTCCCCTGCTCATTCTCCTCCTGCTGATGGAGCCTTTTCTTCTCCTCCTTAATGATTCCTCCCTATTTCCATCTCAATTTGGCCTTTCTGATGTCTCCCCACATGCTTATGCTCCCCTTGTAACTGCCCTTAGTAATTTGACCTAGTTCCCACTTCCCATAAGCGTTTTTTCTCGAGCCTGAGGTCAGTGAGGAGCTCGTGATGCAGCCAGGCTGGTTCCTGCTCCGTTTCCTACTGGGATGGCTCCTGTGTGTGCTGCTTGCAGCGTTCCTTTGAAGTCCCTCCAGTTTCCTTTACTCCTTTCACTTCTGATCCTGCCTCCCCCCAGATCCTGCTTCCCACTTCTCCAAACCTCTCAGTGTCCCTTGTCTTTATTTTTCCCTTTTCTCCATGAGGGGTGGGAGCTTGGCTGCTCCACGCTCAGCCTTGGCCCCTTTTCCTGCTGCCCTTGTGTCCCAAGGCAGTCTTGGTGCTGGTTGCTGGCCATGCTCTGTCTGTCCCCCTCCCAGTGGCACCAGTCAGCCCAGTGGTGACAGTGGTGACACAGAGCAGCTGCCGTGCCCATGGCCAGCCCAGCCCTCGCTGGCCTCAGCGGGCGCATGCCCAGCTCCTCGTTCCCACACTGGGCATTTTACAGGTCACAAAGTTAAGAGGATTTTGCTTTTCTCCTCTCTTTAAATCCAGCGTGGAGTGGGTTTAGTGCTGGAATCGCTCCCTGTTACAGCCAGGCTGTGGGTGATGAGTAACTGGTATTTCCCAGCACTAAACGCTGGGATCCCCTGGTGCTTCCTGGCTGCACAAACACCAGTGACAGCCCCTGCCAGGCAGGAGGCAGCCCAGCTCTGGTGGGAACACTGGGATGTCACCAGAGCTCCTCCAGGAGCTCCCCACAGTGACCCTCTGGCTCACTGGGGATCATCCCAGGGTTCCCCACACAGGGCTCCTGTGCTGGGCTCAGCAGAGCTGCTCCCAGGGATGGTCCAGAAGGGTTTGGGGATGGCTCCTCAAGCCTGACCCTCCTTCCCTGGGAGCTGGAGGTGGGATCCACCCCACCACTGTGGCTGTGTGTGACTGGAGCCAGGCTCTGCCAGGGTGGAAGGTGGGGTACAGAAGGACCAGGCAAGGGAAGGGACACAGTCTGCCTCATCTCCCAAAAATTCACCAAGGGAAAGGGTGTGGGGCCAGCCCTCAGGCAGGGCAATGTCCTCAGAGGTGTCCAGAAGGGCACAAGGGACAGGCATGGCACTGCCAGCTCCTGGCACCTCAGGGAGGGACAGACCAACCAGTAATCCCAGCAGAGCAGTGTCCAAAGGTGTCTGGCACAGTTTGGGGTGTGTGGGGACTGACAGGGACCACTGAGCTGCTGCCACCTCCTTCTCCAGCCCCTCATGCCCCTGGGCAGCAAAGAGAGCTGGAAGGAAAAATGGATGAGCTGAACCAGCTGAGCCATGGTGAATCCAGACACTTGGCTGGTGAATCAAGGTTTGGTGGGGGAGTTGGGACTTCTGGCCAGTGAGTCAGGACTCAGCAGTGATGGGGACTCTCAGCTGGCGAATGTGGATTCAGACCATGAATGGGGACCCTGGGCTGGTGAATGGGGACCCTGGGCTGGTGAAATGAGCCCCGTTTGGTCAATCAGGACCCTGGGCTGGTGAACTGGGCCCCGTTTGGTCAATCAGGACCCTGGGCTGGGGAACTGGGCCCGGTTTGGTCAATCAGGACCCTGGGCTGGGGAACTGGGCCCCGTTTGGGAATCAGGACCCTGGGCTGGGGAACTGGGCCCCGTTTGGGAATCAGGACTCACCCAGTGAATCCCAGCTCCGGATATTTTGTCTCAGGCAGCCGGGGCCTGTCAAGGGAAGAAAGGCTCCTTGTCTCGGGGTCGTGGCTCTGGTCCTGTTCTGTGTCTGGGAGAGAAAAGAGGACGGTGGAGAGAGGAGGGCAGCCCCGCTGCCCGTGCCAGCTCCCTTCCCGCAGCCCGTGCCAGCCCTGGCTGCCCACAATGGGCCCATCTCCCCTCCCAGCCAACCAGCCAAGCATTGAAATTTAATAGCTCTGGCCTCTCTGCGTCCCATGATTAGGCCTGTGATCAAAGCCCATGTGTTGCTCTGCTCGCTGGAGGCAAATTCCTCCTCTGCAGGGCCGGTGAAGGCAGCTCGGGGCTCCTGCTCCCCGCCCTGTGCCGTGTCCCAGTGTCCCAGCGGGCACTGATGGAGCCCTCGGACAGCCCCGGGCGCCCCGAGCCTCGCTGCTCCCTCCCCTGGGCCAGGCAGAGGGGATGAGAGCTGGCCTGGCCTGGCCTGGGCTGGGCTGGGCTGGGCTGGGCTGGGCCGGCAGCCCCGGGGCAAACAGAGACACAACGAGGGACGCTGACCCCAGAGCAGGAACGGAGGCTGTGCCCTCCCGGGGCAAGCAGGAGCACACCAGGAAGGTGAGTAGGGTCTGAGGGAGCAGCCTGGGGGAGTGGTGGGCTCAGAGCAATGCCCCAGGGCTGGGAGACACGGGGACAAACACCCCAGTGCTCCCAACCTGGGCACGAGCAGGAGCATCCTTAAACCTGCTGGAATCCTTGTGACCCACTTTGGTCCTGAATCCCACCCCCTGTAGCCCGTGGGGGTGAGCAGCTGGAGCTGAGGATGGCTCCTGAATCCAGGGCTCCTCTGGGGCATCCCTCACAGCCCCGAAACAGAGGAGCCACTGCCTGGCTTTGCAGAGGGGACTGTCCCGCCACTGCCCACCGGCCACACTGGGCTCCTTGGGAGGGACAAACGCGGGTGGGGAGGGAATGTGGGCACCACTCCAAGGTGGGCACCTCTGTGTGGCACATCCGGGATGGATGGGCTGTGCCAGGCTTGAGGGTCTGTGCCATGCCACCCTCAGCTCCATGGTGACACTGTGCACGATGTGCTGTGCCAGCCTCACCTGTAGTGACACCATCGACAGTGCATGGGCTGTGCCAGTGCCACCTGCACAGTGACACCATCCACAATGGATGTGCTGTGCCAGCCTCACCTGCACAGTGACACCATCCACAATGGATGTGCTGTGCCAGCCTCACCTGCACAGTGACACCATCCATAGTGGGTGGGCTGTGCTGGGATGGAGGGGCTGTGCTGTGTCACCCTCACCTCCATGGTGGCACTGTCCCCAGTGTGCTGTGCCAGCTTCACCTCCACCCTGTGACACTTGGTGACACCATGGGCAGTGTCTCCCCGGGCAGTGCCCAGCTGGACAGACCCACAGGCACCGTGAGGGAGGATCCCAGTGAGGAGCCGAGGGATTCCAGGTCCCACCAGCCCTGGCTGGGCTCCCTCCTTGGCTGCCCCACCCCACTCCGTGTGTCCCTGCATCCCACCTCTCTGACTGCCTCCAAGGGCACCTGGGGATGGGGGGTGGCCTTCCCCATCCTGCAGTGCCCCTTCTGCCCTGCCTCACCCACAGCACTGCGTCGCTCTGCGATTCCCAATCCCCTCCAACATCCCTGTCCTCACACAGCCATTTCTTCTCCTCACACACGAGCACAGATCCTCTCCTGCCACAGTGATGCCCATCCCACTCCAGCTCCCTTTCCCTCCCTCCCATCCCATGGGAAGCTTGTGCCCAGCTCTGCCTGTTCCAGGACATCCCAGCTGTCCTCAGGGTTTGCTCAGACATCAGCATCTCCTCTCTGCTCCACCAGCACATCACCCTTTCCATTGCAGTGTCCACGTTCCCAGTGCTTTATCCACGCCTTTACCTGTCCTAGAGCTCCTGTCCTCATCCCACCCTTTCCCTTGCAGCGTCCACGTTCCCAGTGCTTTATCCACGCCTTTACCTGTCCTAGAGCTCCTGTCCTGCGCTGGAAGGGCTGGCAGAGACCAGACACGCCGCTTTGTTGCAGCAGTTCGTGGCAGGGTGATGGAAATGCTGCAGCCAGGGGGAAGCTCTGAGGATCCCACACCGGTGAGCCGCCCGCCGTGCCCACCGGGATCGGCTGCCGGCTCCCGCCACCGCTCCTCGCTCTTAATCTCCCCAGCAAGCCGAGAATTAATTATCCAGCGGCTCCCAGGACGCCTCGGAACGTCCGTGCCCGCGGGGCTGTGGCTGCCCCGGCCCGGAGAGCGCGGGCCGCGCCCCGAGGTGCCGCAGCCCTCACTCCGGGGGTGATGGATGGATGGATTCGTGTCCCCTCTCCAGGGAACCCCGAGCGCTGCCACGGGCGTGAATCCCAACCCAGGAGAGATCGGTTCCTGCTGGAAGCAAGAGGGAGCCACGAGGGGAGGGTGGTGGGAGTGCTGGGGTCCCTGGGGAGATCCCTGTGCCATGCTCCATGCCAGGGGATGGCCACAGGGACCTGACAAAGCCACTGGGACAGTGGCACCGGTTCTTCTCCGCGCAGATGGGAACTGGGAGCTGGGGGGAGATAACCCTGGGATAACCCAAATCCCATCCTGGGCAGCTCCACTGAAGGAGCCTGTTGGAGCAGGAGTGGCTGGGAGCCATCACCCCGTGTGCAGCCACCTTGTCTGCGGGGACCTTATGGGGACAGGATGGAGCAAAAACCCCGGAGCAGCCCAGGCACCTCCACCTGACATCCCCGGGTGTCCCAGCTGCTCCCAAGCGTGTGCAGGGGGGCAGGATGAGCTGCACCCCGGGCCTGGCAGAGGCAGGAAGGTGCCTGGAGAGGGTGACAAGGGAGGACCAGGCACCCAGCACCCCCAGGTGACGTTCAGATGGGACCCTGTGGAAGCAGGGGCTGAATCCCTGTTGGGAGACATGAATGGCCATGTTGGGAGATCGCAGGCACCGGCAAGAGGCTTAACTTTAAAAAAAAAAAAAAAGGTTTATTTATTTCAAGATCTTACTTTTTTTTTCACCTTTTTTGTTGTTTTTACCTGTATTTCAAAAAAAGTGGGGCAAAAGTACAAAAAAAGTCAGTTGCGGGACGGCAAAGGTTTAGAAATCACAGCGCGGAACGAACCCAAGCGAGAGACACGGAGCACGAACCAAACACCCCCACGACACGGCCGAATTATTACTGGAATTTTTGTTTTCCTCGGTACAAAACACACCAAAGCATGCCACGGAGCGGGAGGGACGCGGGGCGGGAGGAGAGGCTGCGGTTCGGGGGAGCCTGAGCCCGGCTCCGGCCCCGCCGCCGCCCCGGCCCCGCCGCTCACGTCAGGTTGTTCTGGAGGCAGTTCAGCTCCCCCACGTCCTGCTCCCCTTTGCCGCCGTCGTGCTTGGGCGACGTCGAGTTGTGGATGTTGAACGGCTCCTCGTCCTTCAGGCAGGATTTCAGCGAGTCCTGCAGCTTGTGGGGAGCGCTGGGATCGTCCTGCGGGAGAGAGAGGGGTCAGGGCAGGGCCGGGATGGGGCGAGACACAGCGAGGGCACCCATGTCCCACTGACCCCTCGCAGAGAGCCACTGGGGGGACAAATGTCCCCTCCCAGCCCAGACGGCGGCACGGGGGGGCCGCGGTGCTCGCAGCACAGGGTCAGGCTCCGACCCCCCCGCGGGGACGCCGTCCCCCAGCACAGCCTCCCCACCTCGGCCCCCAAAGCGCCCAGGAGCGGTGCCAGCCTAGGGGCCCGTGCCAGCCTCGGGCACAGCATCCCCCGGGCCACCCGCCCAGCGTCCCCGCCCGGTTCCCGTGCCCAGCCCGGCGCATCGCCTCGTCCCCGCGACAAGCAGCCACTCCCGGCGCTTGGCAGGAGCCCAGAGGGGCTGGCTTTATTGCGGTTCCTCAGCGTACAGCCCGTGCCCCCGCGCCGCCGGCAAAGCCGGGCACGCCTCTTGCCGCCGTTCCCCCGCTGCAGCATCCTCCGCTCCGGGGCCGGGCCCGCACCCCCGGTACGAGCGGCCCCGCCGGCACCGGCACCGGCACCGGGCTCCGGCTGTGGGCGGCGGCTGCGCCCGCACGGTCCCGCTGTGGGCAGGGCAGGGCAGGGGGAGCCTGCCGGGCCGGGCCGGGCCGTGGTGGTTCCGGTGCTGCCGGTGCCACGCGGAGAGCGGCAGACGGACGGGGACACCCAAGGGCCGGCGTCACACAGGGACAGGATCCCCATCTCCTGGGCAGTGACCTCCGGCCAGTCCGGAGCTGGTGCCATTGGCTGCAGGATCCCTCCAAAAACCCCTTTCCGGGGGGGTGCTGACCCTGCTGACCCCTCCTCATCCTCGCAGTGCTGCTGCGTGCCAGGCCCCGTGTGCCGAGCCCTCCAGCCCCGGAGCGACGGGGGATGTGCCGGGGAGCGGCACCGAGCTCATCCCGAGGTGCATCCTCTCGGCAGCGGGGAGGGAGCCGGCCCCGGAGCCTCCTGCCAGGGCGGCTAGGGCTGCTAAAGGCGGTCGGAAGACGGGGAACACCGGCCGTGGGTGGGGGAAGGCTAAAGGGACCTACGCTCCTCCTCCGGCTCCGCAAAGCCCTTCGCTTCTCTCTGTTCCGAGTCGAAAGACAGCAGGTTGGGTCCCGGGGATGCCGGGGGTGCACCCCAACCACGGCAGCACCCGGAGCGTGTCACTCTCCAGCTCCCGCGGCCATCCGCTGCGCCTGCCGGCGATGCCGCAGCCAGGGAGCATCGCCTGCCCCGCTGTCCCCTCCCTGAACACCGGCACGGCCACCCCCGCCACCCTCACACCGAGCCAAAGCCATCGGGAGCTCGGGATGGCGGCTCCCGGGGAGCCGCACAGGCAGGAGGGGACGGGGAAGGGACAGGGGGTGACACTGCCCCCCTGCCTGGCCTCGGCCCAGTGTCGGTCAGCGGGGACCCAGCAGCGAGGGCACAGAGCTGTGACCATGGCAGGACGGGGACAGGAGGGCAGCGCTGGGATCATGGAGGGGTCAGAGGTCACCAGACAGAGCGACAGGGATGGGACAGGAAGAGGGACGGGGGGACGGTGCCACACAGCTCCTTACGTTTGGGTGGGAGCCCTCGGCGATGGTGGACAGGGAGAAGTTGTCGTTGTGCAGCTCGGACGGGGTGCGGTATCTGCGGGGCCAGGAGAGCAGGGTGAGAGCAGGACCCCCCCAGCCCCGCCCGCCTTTTGGGGTGACCCTGGTTTGGGGTGGGGGGTAACTGGTCCCAGCACTGGAGGTCTGGGGGAGTAAATGTCCCCAGGGATGGAAGTCTGGGCTAAATACCCCAGATCCAAGGGCTTTGGAGGGATAAATCTTCCCTGCTCGGGGGGTTTGGGGTTTTGTACCCCCAGATCTAAGAGATTTGGAGGGATAAATCTTCCCTGCTCTGGGGGTTTGGGGTTTTGTACCCCCAGATCTAAGGGCTTTGGAGGGATAAATCTTCCCTGCTCTGGGGGTTTGGGGTTTTGTACCCCCAGCTCTGAGGATTTGGGGAGCTAAATGCCTCCAAGTCTGGGGGGCTTGGGGACTCAGTACACCCAGAGATGGAGGTCTACGGGCTTAAATGTCCTGAACTCTGGAGGTTTGGGGACTCAATGTCCCCAGGGATTGAGCTGGGGCTAAAGGAGACCAGGGTGACATTTTTGGGGGGCTCGGTGCCCCCAGCTCTGGGGTTTTGGGGGTAGCTGGGCTCTGGGCAGGAGAGTGGCAAGGGCAGCCCGGGGCAGGGCTGGAGAGGCAGACCCGGGAGCTGGCACGGAGCCTCCCTGCTAATTACACTTGGCATTTCCAAACACTAATTAACAGCTCATTAGGGACCGGGCTGGGAAGGCTCCCTCCTCCCTGCTCTAGGAGCTGGCCAGCAGTGGTCGGGGCGGGGGGGTGACCCCAAACCCTTCCCCGTCACCCCCCAGCCCTGTCCCCAGCCGGACCGTCCCCGATGGCCGCCCCGCCGCTGTGCCCAGCTCCCGGCGAAGCAGATTAACTGGTGCCAGCCAGGAGCGGCTTTAAGGGATTAACCGCGGAGCAGGAGCCACAGCCACGTCCCCCGCCCCCGGCAGCTCTCCCACCCACCGTCCCCGCGTCCCCAGCGGCACCGGCGGTCCCGGTGACACCAGCAGGGCAGGGGTGTGTGGGGCTGGCCCGGGCTGTCCCCGTCACTCACTTGGTCTTGCGCAGTTTGCTGTTCTCCGTCTTGAGCAGGTAGAGCTTCTTGGCGAAGAACACGGTGAGCATGAAGAGCAGCAGCACCACGAGCGCGGCCGAGCCCACGGCCACGCACATCACCTGGAAGTCGGTGACGATGGACTCGCAGCGCGTGCCCTTGTGCCACGTGTAGTCCTGCGTGTTGCACCTGCCGGGGGACGCGCTCAGAGGCATCCCCCGCCCCAAAACGCGTCCCCCGCCCCAAAACGTGCCCGGAGCATCCTCGGGGGATGCGGTGTTTGTACCTGCGGGGGGGTCTGGGGGGATGGGATGAGCGGGTGACACCCGAGGGGGTGACACCGAGCGAGACGGGGACACCGGGGCAGCCGGGAGCGGGGTCGGGGTCTCCAGACGGTGCTGGCGCCCCGCACCAGCGGCTCCCAGCCCCAGCGGCCGCGGGAGCAGGGAGGGGTCCCCCGCGTCCCCCCGGGCGCGGTGCCAGCCGCGGGGCACACCCGGTGCGTGCGGCACAGCCGGCGTCGCCTCCCGGCGCAATCTGCCGGGCCCGATTAGCGCGGCCGCCCCGCAGGCTCGGCCCTGACCTAATTCCTGGGCAGCCGCCGCCCGGGGCCAGGGAAACCCCCCTGCATCCCGGGAATGGGGCTGCGGGGCACCCAGAGCCCGGGAACGGGGTGGGGAGGGGGTCGGAATGGAGTGAAAAAGGGATGGAAAGACTGGGAACGGGGTGTCAGGGGCATGGAGAGGCCAGGGATGGAGCACAGAGGATGGAGAGCCCAGGGATGAGGAGCACAGAGAATGGAGAGCTCAGGGATGACGAGTATAGAGGATGGAGAGCTCAGGGATGGAGCACAGAGAATGGAGACCTCAGAGATGAGGAACACAGAGGATGGAGAGCTCAGGGATGGAGCACAGGGAATGGAGAGCTCAGGGATGAGGAGCACAGAGAATGGAGAGCTCAGGGATGAGGAGCACAGAGAATGGAGAGCTCAGGGATGAGCAGCATGGAGAATGGAGAGCCCAGGGATGGAGCACAGAGAATGGAGAGCCCAGGGATGGATGAGGAGCATGGAGGATGGAGCGTTCAGGGATGGAGCACAGAGGATGGAGAGCCCAGGGATGAGGAGCATGGAGGATGGAGAGCCTGGGAATGGAGTGTGTGGAGAGGGAGACTGCAAGGATGGGGTGCATGGAGGATGAAGAGATGGGGAGTGGGGCACACAATGGATGGGAACACTGAGAATTCCAGGCCAGGAGGATGGAGAGCCCAGGGATGGGGCAGAGGGAATGGAGAACCCAGGAGTGAGGTACTTGGGGTGGGACAGACTAGGAATGGGGTGAAAGGGGCGGAGAGGGCAGGAATGGGTTGCAGGAGATGGAAGCACTGGGAATAGCGTGCATGGGTGGTGGAGAGCCCAGGGATGGGTACAGGGAGATGAAGAGCCCAGGGATGGAATGCATGGAGTAGAGAGAGACTGGGAGTGGGGGTGCACAAGGGCTGGAAGGACTGGGAATGAGATACACGGGAATGGAGAGCCTGGGGATGGGGTGCAGGGGATGGGAACACTGGGCATGGGGTATGGTGAGCCCAGGGATGGTGAGCCCCAGGATGGGGTGCAGGGATGGTGAACAGGGGATGGTGAGCCCAGAGATGGGGTGCTGGGATGGTGAGTCCCAGGGATGGCGAGCCCAGGGATGGTGAGCCCAGGGATGGGATGCAGGGATGGTGAGTCCCAGGATGGAGTGCAGGGATGGTGAGCCCAGGGATGGTGAGCAGGGGATGGAGAGCCCAGGGATGGGGTGCTGGGATGGCGAGCAGGGGATGGTGAGCAGTGGAGGGTGAGTCCCAGGATGGAGTGCAGGGATGGAGAGCCCAGGGATGGTGAGCCCAGGGATGGCGAGCCCAGGGATGGAGAGCCCCACACTCCAGCCCGCCGGGCCCCGTTCCTTACCGGCAGAAGGCCCCGTGGCTCTCCACCAGGTAGCACTGGCCGCCGTTGTGGCAGTAGCTGGGGACGAGGTCGCAGAGGGAGCGGCAGGAGCTGTTGTGCCGCACGTACCCGCTCCGGCACTCGGAGCTGTTGTCGGGCTGGCCCCGCTC
>JAWMQZ010000118.1:582015-604157 GCA_035584835.1 Tangara arthus
CCCTCTCCAGCTCTCCTGGAGCCCTTCAGGCCCTGCCAGGGGCTCTGAGCTCTCCCTGGAGCCTTCTCCTCTCCAGGGGAACATTCCCAGCTCTGCCAGCCTGGCTCCAGCCCTGCAGCAGCTCCAGCTCCCTGTGCTGGTGGCTCAGGGCTGGGGCAGCTCTGCAGTGGGGTCTCACCTGAGGGGCAGAATCCCCATTTCCTGCTGCCCACACTGGGGATCCGCCCAGGGCATGGGGGGGTCTCTGACCACTCCCTCATCCACCAGCATCCCCAAACTGGATCCCAAAGCCCATCCATGGGACCCCAAAGCCCACCCATGGGACCCCAAAGCCCATCCAATGGATCCCAAACCCCACCCACGGGATCCCAAAGCCCACCCATGGGACCCCAAAGCCCACCCAATGGATCCCACAGCCCATCCATCCTTCTCTCCCTCACTCCAGCTCTGCCCAGCCTGGCCTCGGCAGCTGCTCTGACCATGAAGATTTGAAGCCTGTAAAAAGAAAACTTCCAAACCTGGCATTTATGATTTACCAGTTTCTGTGCATCCTTCAGGAAAATGATCTTCAGGATGAGGAGAAATGACCATTGCTGGGACAAGCCTTGCTGGAATGCAAAGATCCAAGAGCTCCTTCCATTTTCTTCCTGTCCCGAGCAGGAGCAGCTCCAAGGAGCCCTCAAGAGGATGCTCAGGAGACCCCAGCCCTGGAGACCCCTCAGCCTGTCCAAGGAGAATTCCCAGCTGGGAATGTGGCTTTCATGGCATGCCCTGAACCCAGGGACACAGCTCTATCCCCGGGCTTTTCCCTCCCAGGGAATTAAGGACTGTGGGCATTACAGGATGCCTGTAATGGAAGAGGTGCCACTTGTGAGGCAGAGGCTCCCACTGGGCATGGCAGGGGAATGGCTGGAACATCATCCAGACTGGATTCTGGTTTCAGCTTAACCAACCCCACAAGCCCTGCTGCAGCCTGAGGAGCCCGGTGGGATCACAGGGAAGGGCAGGAGAGGCAGCAGGACTGAACCTGGCAGAGCAGCTGGGGGGGACAGCAGTGGGACAGGGCCTGCCCAGCCCAGCCTGGCACAGCAGAGCTGCCCTGCCAGCGTGACCCAAGTGGGAAGCAGGACCCCAACAGCAGGGATGCTGTGGGGCTGCTCTGCTGCAGCCACTCCCTGAGCTCTGAGCCCTGACAGGACCTGTCCCCCAGCACACTCCAGTGTGGGAAGGGTCCGTGCTTCCCCCACAGCTTCCACGCCTCCCCCAAGCCCAGCATTTGTGTTTGCCCCTCTGGAGTTCACACCCAGCCCCAAAACAGCCCAAATCCCACACAGCAACAATTCCCAGCTCTTCCCACACACAGAGGCAAAGGAGACTTCACAAACTCCACAGGCTTTGTACAAAAACCGCTTTTTTTTGCTTTTATTTCACAAAATTGGGTGGCTGCTGCAGGAATCAAACCGGCCCTATACAGAGATCAGGTGAAAAAGTGGGCACAGGGATTATTTATACAGAAACAAAACAGAGTCCAGGACCCAGGTCCTCGGCAGGATCAGCACTAGGACAGTAAAAAATAGTCTGCACCTGGATCCTGGGAACTGCTCACGCTAAAAACAACCTGAGGTTACTCTAAACTGGACTAAGGGCTGCACCAGAAATCCCACGCTCACCCCAAAGAGCCTGGAGGGGAAGGAAGCCTTGGGAAGGGGAATGGGAAGGCCCCTGTGCTGGAAGACCTGGCAAAGCCTGAATTTTTAAATGCTGGAAGCGGTTCTGGAGGTTCCAGAGGTTTTGGGGGCCTCTCTCCTGCCCAACCTGGACAAAAGCCACCCCTGAAGTCAAGGAGCAGCGTCCAGACCCTCGGCAGGGAAACCCCAAACGCTCCTGGGCCAGGAGAGGGCAGAGAACCCGAACCACGGGCAGAAAAGGACTTTTTGCAGGACTTTTCCCCAAGTTTTGGCAGCCTGGAGCTGAGGTGGGGTGACAGGAGCTGTCCCAGCTGCTGCCCTGGCCGTCCAGAGGTAGTTCTGCCATTCCCATCCCAGCCATCCCAACCCAATCCCAAATTCTAGCACTTCTTCGCTACCTACTTTAATTTTTTTTTTGTTTGTTTTCTCCATTTTAAAAAGTACAAAGTATATGCTCCAAAAAGAGGGACTAAAAATGGGGGTTATTCCTCAGTTGGCTACTGCACCAAACTACTCAGGGAAGGTCCAACTACCACCTCCAAAGGCAAAGGAAAGGTAAAAACTGGAGCAAGAGAACTCCTACCATTGAGTGGTTTTATTCTGATTGATTCACTCCTGGTTTCACTGCCATGGATCAATATTTCCTGTAATAAGTTAGAGGCAGCTGTGGCTGCAGCCACCAGGAATCCCTGCAGGCAGAGCTGCTGGGCTGTGCCTCTCCTGCTCTGCCCCAAGCTCTGGTTTGGCCTCTCCTCTCGGTGCTTTGCTGTGCCCAGAGACCCCAGAACACCCAATCCCCCGGGGTGGGCACGTCCTAAAGCTCAGCTCCTGCCCTAAAACCTGGATTGTTCCACCCTTCAGGAGAAGCCCAAAGCACCAAGAGGAAGGACACCAGCGTGGAGCTCTGCAAGGCAAGCAGGCCAAGGGGTAAAGGACTTCCCAGCAGCAAGGTGGAGGCACTCCTGGCACCCCCACCTGCAGCCTTCCCTGGGGACACCGAGCTCTGGGGCTGCAGGGGGACAGGGGACACCAACCGTGCCACCAACCGTGCCCACGGCCGGGAGGGGAGGGGACACCTCCCCAGGGACAGAAGGGAACTGAGGAATTCTCTTTTGGTCACCACTCCGCTGCTGTGGAAGCTCCTCCTCCTCCTCCGGGGCTGCCTTAGGGAGCGGCTGAGGCCGGCGGGGCCCCGGCCGGGGGGGGGGTCACTCCTTCCGCGGGGGGCGGGGGCTGCGCCGGGCCGGGGTCTGCGGGGACACAACGGGACAGTCAGGGACGGGGGGGACAGGGGGGGACACAATGGGGACAGGGGAGGACAGCAGGGGGGCTGCGCCGCGCCGGTGTCTGCGGGGACACAACGGGGACAGAACGGGACAGCGAGGAACACAACGGGGACAGGAGGGACAGGGAGGGACAGCAGGGGGGCTGCGCCGGGCCGGGGTCTGCGGGACACAACCGGACAGTCAGGGACAGGGGGGGACACAATGGGGACAGCGAGGGACACAATGGGACAGGGAGGGACGTAGCCGGGACAGTGAGGGACAGGGAAAGACACAAAGGGGACAGGGAGGGACATAGCCGGGACAGTGAGGGACAGGGATGAACACAACCGGGACAGGGGGGGGACACAACGGGACAGTGAGGGACACAACAGGGACAGGGGGGGGACACAACGGGACAGTGAGGGACAGCAGGGAGGCTGTGCCGGGCCGGGGTCTGCGAGGACACAATGGGACAGTCAGGGACAGGGGGGACACAATGGGACAGGGAGGGACAGCAGGGAGGCTGCGCCGCGCCGGGGTCTGCAGGACACAACGGGACAGTCAGGGACAGGGGGGGACACAATGGGGATAGGGAGGGACATAGCCGGGACAGTGAGGGACAGGGACGAACACAACCGGGACAGTGAGGGACAGGGGGGGACACAACGGGGACAGGGAGGGACAGCAGGGGGACAGGGAGGGACAGGGAGGGACACAACGGGACCGTGAGGGACAGCAGGGGGGCTGCGCCGAGCCGGAGTCTGCGTGACACAACAGGACAGTGAGGGACACAACGGGGACAGAGAGGGACACAACAGGGACAGTGAGGGACAGCAGGAGGGGCTGGACACAGAGAAAGGACCCAACGCCCGTGTGTCTCCAGCCATGGGACAGACAGTCTGCCCAAGGGCAATTCTTGCAGCCAGCACCCAGGAATGGCTCCTGAAGCTCTGCTGCACCTTCGGTTTGCTTTCCCACCACCCAGCACCGCATGGACTTGGTGAAAGAGTAAAAAACTCCCATATTTTTATGGACAAGATGCTGGGGATGCAGCCCAGCAGCTGGCTAACCCGTGCCAAGCAACTTGCAGAGCTGGAATTGGCGCCTCTCACCTGCCAGCTCTGTGTCGAGCCCAAATTACAGCTCTTCTCTGTTTAAAACAGACGGAACAATAGGTTTGGTATCAACAGAGGCTGCTCCTCCCTCTGAAGGATGGATGTAGGTTAAAGCAGAGCAATCCACAGATGCAGTGAGGAGGGGAGGAAGGAGGGTACAAAGGGCCAGCCCCGTGCCCAGAGAGGAGATGCTAATGGAACATGACTGACTTGTTTAGCAGGGGAGGAAAAAAGGAGAAATTAAGGCAAGGGAAGAGAGCAAACAGGAATACAACCTGACACAAGACATTCCCGGTGGTAAAGGCTCGGGGAAAAGGAGGGAAAAGTAAGGCTGGGGAGCAGAGAACAGGAGCAGTGCCCAAGCAGAAATAGCACAGAGCTCTCCTGCTGGGGCTGGGAACGCCCCTGAGTCACAGCTCACAGCAGCTCCTGCTGCTGAAGCCAGAATCTAAAGGGCTTTTCCCAATTATTTTTTGGGAGAGGTGCTACAAGTGATGGCAATTCCTGCTCGTCTGGTGAGAACCACACTGAGCATTTTGGGGTGAGGATTGCTGAGCAGCAGCTGGGCCAGGCTGCAATTAATAATGGCAAATTTATTGAGGAATTCCTGATGGAGAATTCCTCAGTCACTCCTCCCTGTGCCAGCTTGTCTGCTGCCTTCTGGGCTTGGCCACACTCTCACTCTCATTCAAGCAACTCCCACACCATGGCTCCTGATCCAGCTGCTTTTTTGGCTGCCATAAATCAACTCCAATTTTGGAGGTACTGATTTTATACTGGGAATGTTCTTCACATGGTTTATCCTCTCCTTCTTCCTAGTCATGATTTCCATGCTCCAATTCCAGGGTGCCAAGTTTTCAGTACGGAATTATTGAACTGGATCCTACTCTGACCTCAGCTATTTAGAAATTATAGTTAATTCCTGACCCTCCACTAACGTCAGGAGAGGCTTTTGATCATCACCACCAAGCCTCTGTATGGTTATAAATAAAATAAGGGATGTTATAAATAAAATAAAGAACGATGGAATGTGTTGGGATGCCCAGAGGGCTGAGGAGCACTTAAAGCTTCCAGCACATCCCTGGCAGCACTCTGGGGCTAGTAGCCTGCTCAGATCCTGATATTCCCACAGGAACCAGCAGGTTTGCAGGGTAGGGGAGCCCAGGACCATCCCAGTGTGCTCAGATCCTGCTATTCCCCCAGGAAGCAGGGGTTTGCAGGGCAGCGGAGCCCAGGACTATCAGGATTACCCCTGTAGGGCTGCACTTACACAGATTCCACTACTCCCACAGGAACCAGGGGTTTGAAGGACAGGGGAGCCCAGGACCATCCCAGTGTGCTCAGATCTCACTATTTCCACAGAAACCAGGGGCTTGCAGAGCAGGGGAGCCCAGGACTATCAGGATTGTCCCTTTCAGGCTGCACTTACACATTCCATTGGGGGCTGCCAGGGGGTTTGCAGGGCAGGGGAGCCCAGGACCATCCCTGGAAGGGCTGCACCCACTATTCCCACAGGAAGCAGGGGTTTGCAGGGCAGGGGAGCCCAGGATTATCCACCCCATCCTATCCCACCCCTGTCAGGCTGCACTTACACATTCCATTGGGGGCAGCCAGGGGGTTTGGAGGGCAGGGGAGCCCAGGATTACCCATCCCATCCCTTTCAGGCTGCACTGACACATTCCACTGGGGGCTGCCAGGGGGTTTGGAAGGCAGGGGAGCCCAGGATTACCAGGATTACCCCTGCCAAGCTGCACTTACACATTCCGTTGGGGGCAGCCAGCGGCACTCGCGGCCCCAGCAGGTTCCCGGCCATCGGGGCCATCCCGGGCGGGGCCGCGCCGCCGCCGCCGCCGCCGTGGATGCCGGCAGGGATCATCCGGCCCGGCAGGGGCTGGCCCGGCAGCAGGGAGCCGGGCAGCTGGCCTGCAGGGAGGGACACACACGGTGAGAGGCCGGGCAGCGACGGGCAGCAGCGCTGTGCCCCCAGCGTGGCACTGCCCTGGGGCACAGGTGGCTCCAGGTGCACTCCACACCCCCAGGAAACAGGGGTTCAGCAGGAGACACCCCCAGCCTATCCAAGGGGGAAATCCCTTCTGATCCCCAGCACACCCCAGGAAATCCCTTCTGACCCCCCGCACACCCCAGTAAATGCCTTCTGACCCCCCAGCAAACACCTTCTGACCCCCAGCACACCCCCAGGCAGGGCCAGGGGCACCTGGAAGCTCTCCACAAGGCAGAAGTGTGAGACAGCACAGGCAAACCCACTGCAAGCAGAAAGGGCATCCCTGGAATCCACGTACTGGATAGCAAATGCAGCAACAAGGCATGAGAGGAAGAGTCCTGATGGAAAGGAGTAGCCATGAAGCCTCTTCATGGATAAATTTGGTGGGAGAACTGAAATCATACAGTTAAAACTGGGCTGCACAGGAATCCCTGCCATGATTCCCTGTTTTGCTGTGAGGGAGGATTCAAGGCTCTTCCTCACAAACCAGCTCTGTGGGACACCTCCCTGTTCCAGGGAAGGAACAGGTTTCCCATGCTTTAAAACCTCACTTGAGGGATGGTTTGGCACAATCCAATTCCATTTCCTTCATCACACTTGCATGGAGGGACAGTATTTTAATGAGACAGGGATGGGAGCAGCTCCTTCCCCCTAACCCCCAGGCAAAGGGGGAAGGACCTGAGAGCCAAAGGGGCTCCAGGAGAGCTGGAGAGGGACTTGGGACATGGGACAGGACCCAGGGAATGGCTTCTCACAGCCAGAGGAATGGGATATTGGGAAAATTATCCAGTTCCAAGCTCCCAAAGACTCAGAGGCTTTGCAGCAGGAGATATTCACAGCTACAAGGGGTGTCATTCACTGGCAAAATAAAGGGAATAAAAATATAAAAACTGCAACAATACAGCTGTGTTTGAGAGGCCCAGGAAAGGTGGGAACTGGGAAATTCCCAGCCTGGGAGCTGCCACCTGACAGGAGCCTCAATAATTTGGCCATCCCTGAACACCACAGGCCTACGAGATCCTCTCTCACTAATGAAGTGATTAATATTAAAATCCCTCTTCTGAAACACCTGAAGCTGAATCAGACTTTACTACACACTGAGTGGCTTCAGTGAAACTCCAGCACTGGGCAAGAATTCCTTCAGGGAAAGGCTGCCAAACCCACAGGGACGTGAAGATTCAAGGATGTTTTATATGCAAATCAACCCCAGTTGAGCTAAAACCACCACTGAACAGAAATTAAATCTACTTTATAAAGTGTCTTTTCTTCATAAATGCAAAATGTGCCCCCTCCCTGGCAGTGTCCAGTGCTTGGAGCAGCCTGGGACAGTGGCAGTGTCCCTGCCATGGCAGGGGTGGCACTGGATGGTCCTTAAGGTCTCTTGCAACCCAAACCAACCCCAAATGTCCCAGCAATGCTCACTGGGAAGCTCCCTCCTCCCTGGGCCATGGAGTGTCCTGAGCTTTTTTCCCTGTTAAACCTTGGAGGTTTAAAACCAAGCAGCTGAAGCTGAAGTTGTGCAGAAGCTGAGAAGCTCCTCTGTGTGGGGCTTTGGCTGCCCCTTTTTTCCCTTCCTGACACAGAATGCAACATTTTCATCCCAAAATTACCTTAAGGAGCTGGCAGAGGAACAAGCCCATCCCATCCCAGCTCCAAAACACCCAACTGAGAGCACCCAGGCACTGACCCCATCCTGAGTGGGATTAACCAGGGGAAACCACTGCTGCCACCATAGCACAAGCACAGCCCTGCTCCCACAGAGATGTTTTCCTTTTTTTCCAAGAGAAAGCGCTCCAAGACAGCGGCTCAAGCAGAAAATGTGCAAGTGTGACCTACATAGGGGGGAGAGCTGAGGAGCAGCAGCTGCAGGAAGAGATCCAGCCCAAAGGTTCAACACAACGAGATTTAACTGACTGGAAACCCCTCACACGGAGGGGCAGGGCAGGCTCACCTTCCCCTGCTGCCAGTGCAGCTCCACAGCCCAGGGAAACGGGCAGGAGCTGCCTTCAGAGGCTCTCCAAGGTATTTATCTCCATTAAAAAGCCTCTCCCTCTATTAAATCAGCACTTGAGGAGCACTGGGCTGATAAGCAGCCAGAGGGGTTTTGTTTTGATGCATGAGGCTTGGAGCTGGTCCAAATCTTCCAGCACCTCTCCCTGCCCAGCCTGTGCAGGGAGAACCTGTGGACACAGCCAGGGCTCCGTGCAGGATGGCCTTGGGAGGGCATGGAGCAGCTCTGGGATGAGCCTGGCTGACACCCTGCCCTGTTGCTGAGGAGCTGCTTCCCAGCCCTGACACGAGAGAGGCAGAGAACAGCTCCAGGGAATGCCTGCTGGCATCCCAAAGTGTGCTCCTTCCCACTGGGAACAGGTTCCACAGGCTCTGGCAATCCTGGAATGGTTTGCGTTGGAAAGGACCCTGAAGCTGATCCCATCCCACCCCTGCCACGGGCAGGGATATTCCAACAGCAAATCCACCCTTCCCTCCCCCTCCCCAGCACCAAGCAGTGTGAATAATTAACCACAACAACTCACTGAGCCTCGTGTCTGGGGAAGGAGAGGCAGAGTTTCCACTTCACCGGCACCAGAATTTCTGTTCCTGCCCCTCCCTCCAGAGCCCTCCTGAGCCAGAGCCAGCCCTGCTTGGGGCACCATTCCCAGGGGCACCATTCCCAGCCCCTCTGGGGCACCATTCCCAGGGGCACCATTCCCAGCCTCCCTGGAGGCACGTAGGAGACACTGGAGCATCTCTGGGGAGCTGCTGCTGTCCCTCTCCTGAGGGAAGGATCCTGTACCCAACATCCCGAGGAAAGGATCCCCCATCAAACACCCCAAGGAAAGGATCCTGTACCCAACATCCCAAGGAAAGGATCCCGCACCCAACATCCCAAGGAAAGGATCCTGCACCCAACATCCCAAGGAAAGGATCCCCCCCAAACACCCCAAGGAAAGGATCCTGTACCCAACATCCCAAGGAAAGGATCCTGCACCAAACCCTCCCAAGGAAAGGATCCTGCACCCAACATCCCAAGGAAAGGATCCCCCACCAAACACCCCAGGGAGACCTCAGCCCTCAGGAGGGGAGGGGAGGGCAGTGTTGGTCCCTCCAGAAGAGTTGCTGTCGTGGGGTCACCCTGACTGACTGCTTGAGGCCAGGAATTCTGTAATGTATCAGATATTTACTGCTTCTGTTCACTCTCCAGCCCCAAACAGCCCAACTGCAGCAGAGGGAGCCCAAGGTGGTGTCAATGTTCCTGTGTCACAACCACCCTGACAGCTCCAATCCCAAATTACAGCCTGCTTACAAGGCCATGGATCAGCTCCAGCCCCTTTCACCACCCCCTGACTTGGATTTCCTTTCATCCCACTGCTCTCTGCACCTCCCCAGCAAGCTCTGCACATCTGATGGAGAAATGGGAAGCACTGACAGCTGACAGGGAATATTTACCTAAAGGAAGTGAACTCAAAATCCTTCTCTGTACCCAAAAAGCTCCCTGGAATCATCACCAGTCCAATAAGGAAGCAAACAGCATCCAGCAACTCAATTTAAACCCACAAATAATGAAATGCTCAGCAGCTGAAAAACCCCAAGCCCAAAATTCCTGACAAGGTCCTTTTTTGAGTATTTCAACCATTGACAGAAAATGAGGTAAAATCTATCAGGGAAAAGGTTATTAAAGTTGCTCATCCAGCTGTGGTGGGAAGTGTATCCTGCCCTCCTCATTCCATTTCTGCCTTAGGTCAGAAATTATTTACCAGCTGAAAATCCCACCTGAAGGAAGAGTTAACAATGACAGCTACTAATTCCCAGCTATCTCTCTTCCTCCAAGGATTTCCAGAAGTTTCTCCTATTCCACACCATGGGTATCACCAGAACCAGCTCTCATCCCATTGATCACCAGCCCAGAGCTTGAGGAGAAATCAATGGAGTGCCCAAAGTGGTACCATGGGAAGAAACTGGGAATTTGATTTCCTATTGCAATGACAAGGGGCAGCTTTTCACAGTGAAATTGGAACCCAACTTTATTTTCCTATCCTAAAAGTTTTCACTCCTGGGCAAAGGGGAGAACAAAATAAGCTCAGGGAAAATAAAGTCTATGGTGCAGCAGAACCAGACATGGCCATGCCAAGGAGAAGTGGGTGACCCTTGGCTGGAGATGCTCTCCAGATGGGTCCAGCACTGGAGATGTTCTCCACCACCACATCCAGACTCACACCTGAGCTAAAATCCAGACTTCTGGGAAAAGCCTCACTTTAACTTTTAGGTAAGAGCTTGACTTCACTGCTTCTGCCCCTAAGCAGGGATTTATCCTCCTCTCTTCCCTCTGCACTCCTTTCCTCCCTTTGCTTCCCACCATCCCTTCAGCGCCTGCTGAGCTCAGAACCTGTCAGGAACCAGCACTGAGCACCAAGGTGAGGTCTGCAGTGAAACCTGGCAGGTATTCCCAGCCCAGCTGCTCCATGGTGCCCCTGGATCACTCTCAGAGGTTTGGGGGTTTCTCCTCTCCATCCCTGGCAGTGTCCCAGGCCAGGCTGGAGGGGCTTGGAGCAGCCTGGGACAGTGAAGGTGTCCCTGCCATGGCAGGGGTGGCACTGGGTGACTTTCAAGGTCCAACCCAAACCATTCCAGGACTCCATGATCTCCTCACACTCACCAAATTTTGGGATCTCCACAAAGGCTGCAGGAGACTCAGGGGCAGACCCACTGAGGGAACTCACAGGTGTGGGGTGACCAAGCTGAAGTTCACCAGTTTGCCATTTCCTCTCCACGCTCCCAAGCTAGAATAACTCTACTGTGCAGCCAAAGGGCTTTGGCATCCCTGGGCTTGCCAGGCATTCCTAACAAACTTCCTCTGGAGAACCCAAGGCAAGGAGCCTCCTCTGCTTTCTAGGCAAGATCAGCTGGGCTCTGGCTGGGGACACAGAGGGGTTTGCTCCAAACTTAGAGTGGGCCTCAGTTCTTCCCTTTACAAAAGCATCAAAGCAGAGAACTGTCAGAGGAGGTGAGGGCAGATCCTGGTCCTGAGGAATGAGACAGCTCTGGATGCTGCTGGGAGCCAGGAGAGCTGAGCCTCAGCCAGGGGAGGTGCTGCTGGGAAAGCCAATCTATTGAGCAGCTTTAATCAAACCTGGGAGAGAGATGTTCTGGCTAATGAACACCACACTCCCTGTCCCTGCTCTGGGAATGCAGAGCCTGGATGGCTGTGAGGGGCTGCAGTAACACAGGGCTGTGTGAGCCAGGGGAGCTCTCAGCCCCCAGTGAACAAACACTTTAACCAATTAACAAATGCTTTAACCTTGTCCCAGTCTCCACAGCAGTGTGGGAGGCACAGCTGTGTGTGGATGTGCCAGGGCTCCCTCCTTCCCTCTGTTCTCATTTGCCAGTTGTCCCTTTCCAGGTTATTCCTTCATGTGAGCAGCCCTGAGCTGTGCTCAGGTGTTAAATCTGAGTCTAAAACTACACCCTGTTTTATCACACTCCCAATCTGATTCCAGCAAAAACCACACCAGCTCCCACACAGTCCTAGGGATTTTTGTCCACAGTAAACCCAGGAACTCCCTGAGCCTTAAAAGCAGAGTGAGCCTGAGCCTCACCAGACACCAGACCTCTGCCCCTGCTGAAGGAACCCATTTTGATTACTCTGCAGATCCACTTGGATTAGTTCCTTCCCATTTTCCTGCTCACCTGCAAATCCCACCGTTTTCCTGGGCCCTTCTGCTCCCTCCCAAACTGAACGCTTTTTGTCTCAAGAGGAAAACCCAAGTTCCTGCAGCTTCTCGTTGCCATGTTCTATGTGGATTATGACACCCAAACTTTCCAGTTTCTCCAGCAGCTGCCTATGAAAAATCTTCCCAAATATTTTTGGCTAATAACTGATCAGGCTTTCTTCTGGAGCAGGTTTTGGTCAAGCTCCTCCTTGGCTGTATCCAGTTCCACAGCCAGGTTCCCACATGCCAGGCACCATTATTTGATTTTAAATTACCATTTCAATAACTTTTAGCAAGTGAAAGCTGTCAATTCACATCCTCACCTGATCACCCCACCCTCTGGAATCAGGAGTACCCACCCTTGGAGACAGCCAACCTCAGCAGGACAGGGCCCTGCCAGCAGGAGAGGCTGCACTGGAGACTTCCAGGTGACCCCTCTGACCAGCACAGTCCTGTGACCCTCCCCTGGCACCAAACCACCCAGGCAGGACACAGGAACCTCTCACAGCCAGGTCTCCTGCCAAAGAATGTCCTTAAGGAGTTTCCTGCCCCTGCTGCTCCTCCCAGTCCTTTCCCTTAATTTCTGCACATTTGGTGTGCCACAAACTGGAGAACTGGAGGAGTGATTGTTTTTGAAGGAGCATCTGCTCACATCACCCATTATAAAACAAGTCTAAGGAAATACAAATAACCTAAAAACATCTGGAAGTGCTTGGGGCAGCTTCATATTTCACTTTACTTTAGAGTTTGACTGTCCCAGGCAGGGAACTCCCAGCCCTGCTGGACAATCTGCTCTGGGGCTGGTGAGTCCCTGAAGGAGAAAAGTGTTTTCCTGCAGCTGGAAGGAATTTCTGCTGCTGGTGCCCACTGCCTCCCACCCTGGCACTCCCCCACTCCTGACTTTTGTGGTTCCCCCCTCCCCACACCTGGAACAGGGGTGGGAGCTCCACAATGAAGCTGCAGAACATGCAAAGCTCATCTTTGCAGTAAACTGTGTCTGACATTATAAACCAGCAACCCAGAGCACCCAGGGGCCCCTGGGCAGCCCCCCTGGCAGCTCCTCTCCCTTTGGACTCACTCCTCAGGCTCAGGGCAGCAATTCCCTGCTCCCAGCTCTTACCTGGCTGAGGTGGGTGAGGAGGTGGCATCTGGTGGTGCATCATGGGGTAGGGTGGGGGCTGCTGGTGGGGCAGCAGCCCCGGGTGTGCTGGTGCCCCCAGGGGGGTGATGCCAGGCCCGCTGGGGTGCTGGTGGGGCTGCTGGGGGTTCTGGCTGTGCTGCTGCTCCATTTGCTGGCGAGCCCTCAACTCGGCATACTTGAGCTGCTCCATGTGGAAGTTCTGCCTCTCGGTCAGCAGCTGCTGCCTCTGCTGCTCCAGCTGTGCCAGGACAGGACAAAGGTGAGTTAGCAATGGTGCATTTCAAACATCTCCTGCCTCTGCTGCTCCAGCTGTGCCAGGACAGGACAAAGGGCAGAGATCAGTTAGCAAAGATGCATTTCCAGCTGTGCTGCTGCCTCTGCTGCTCCAGCTGTGCCAGGACAAAGGTCAGAGGTTAATCATGGGTTAGCAATGGTGCATTTCCAGCTGTGCTGCTGCCCCTGCTGCTCCAGCTGTGCCAGGACAGGACAGAGGGCAGAGCTGATTTAGCAATGGTGCATTTCCGACATGCTCCTGCCCATCAGTGGGTTGGGTTGCAAGAAGCCTCTCATCCCAACCCCACCAAACCCAAAGGAACTGCTGTCCTGTGGATGTTTGCAGCAGGTTCTGGGAAAGGCTCTGGAGCTTTTCTAGCTGGGACACATGAACTCACCTCGTTCTGTCCTAAAAGCTCTCAGCAGCACAGCTCGTTACTCACTGAGCTCTGCACTGAGAACTCAGCCCTGGCACAGCTCTGCAAGAAACTGTGGTTTTCCTCTCCATATTCTGCATGTTGGGATGAGGGGGAGCAGGAACCTCAGGGGATTTCCTAGGGAAGCCTGAAGCAGAAGGTGTGTGCAGCTGCAGGAGCTCAGGGATCACAGGCAGGATCCTTCTCCATCCTCTGAGTGCAGGAATTGGATGTCACAGCAGCCAGACACAGATTTGCATTATTAAGAGCTTTATGTAAAAAACTCACATCATTTAGGCCAATTAACATCAAATAGGCTTTGATTAATTATGAAGTCACATAGAGAGTGAGACCTGAGCAACCTGGCCTAGGGAAGGTGCCCCTGCCCTGAGTGGAACTGGATGATCCAGAAGATCCTTCCAACCCAAACCAGTCTGAGGCTCCATGAAAACACAAAAAAAGCTACAGAAAGCATTTCCTACCACTGGGCATCTCTATGATGGGTCAGGGTCCTGGTGAAGGAAGTGATGTTTGACTTATTTCAGGAATATTGACCCTTTCCCACGTTATTACATTAATATATACAATAATATATTGTTATATCCGTGGACAGGCAGACCGGGGCTGCGTGACTCGTGTACAAATACTGAAGCAGTGTTTTAAGGTAGGCTCCACAGCTCAGCTGAAAAGCAGGTTGCCAAGGAGACTCTCACCTAGCAGGAGTTCTCCAAAAATCCCAGAGCTGCCTCAGTAGCGGCGCTGGCAGGCTGGCTGCTGACGAGGCAGGCAGGGCAGGGGGAGGCCGCTCACAGAGGCGCCTTTGAGCAGCCCCAGCTGGGCCGAGCTCATGAATTAAACATGAGCCGGCCGGGGGAGCTGCTCCCGGCCACAATGGCATCATTCACGCTGCCCTGGCTCCTTTCTGCTCTCATCTGCTGAGGGAAGCACCCGATAAATCCACCCCACCGGGGAAATGGGGTGTGTGGGGAAACATTCCCGAGGGGGCAGACAGCTGGGAGAGGAATTCCTGCAAATGACCCCAAACAAAGGCTCAGGCAACACTTTTTTGTTCCTTTGAGACCCTTTTGTGGCCCTGCTTTGCTCTCTTCGTGGCACCCCATCCCGTTACAGTTTAAAAGAGTCTTTACAAGGATGCCCAAACAGCAGCCAGTGCCTGAAAATTCACATTGGAGGATGAAACGCAGGGAAAACTTCCCTTCTACACAATCTCTGTGCTTGGGATGAGGAAAGGCAGTTGGACAGAGGAAAAAAGGCACAGAAAGACAAGTTATAATGTGAGCTGGTGCTAAAGCTGAGCTAAGCTTAAGCTTGGGCTCTAGTGCAGACCCAAAGCCCTGGCTCTGCAGCAGGTTCTGTCCCACCTCAGACACAGCCCCCAGCTGTTCCCCCAGACTGGCACTGAAACAACTTCTTTAAATAACACATTTCCAGTGGGAACTCCATCAGTGACCTGCAGCTGCTCTCCCACCTCACACATTCCTGCAGGAATGGCGCAGCAGCAAGGCTGAGAGCCTTCACAAGGCCAGCTCTGCCCCAGAACCCCGCAGTGCCTGGGCTGCGAGGGTCTGGATGTCACCAGGGCAGCCCCCTGCCAGGGCAGGGTCCCCTGGGCTGTGTCCAGGTGGGTCTGGGATGTCTCCAGAGAGGAGACTCCAGCCCCCCTGGGCAGCTGTTCCAGGGCTCTGCCCCTCCATGGACAGAGGCTGTTCCTGCTGCTGGGCTGCAACTGTTGTGCTTTGGTTTGTGCCACTGCTCCTGGTGCTGTCACTGAGCAGAGTCTGGCACCTTCTCCTGGCACCCAGTTTGAGAGATTTGTGTGCACTGATGGGATCCCCTGGGAGCCTTCCCTTCTCCAGGCTGAGCAGGCCCAGCTCCTGCAGTCCTGGTTCACCAGAGATGCCCCAGAGCCCTGAACATCTCTGTGGCCTCTGCTGAACCCTCTCCTGCAGAGCCTCCCCACACAAGCCCACTGAGGAAACCAGCTGGAATTCAGGGAGGTGGTTCTGGGCGTCACAGGTGACAATGACAATATCCAACACCTCCTTCTGTGCTGCACCAGGAGGGGTAACTGCAATCCCTTAATGTCCACTCCTATAACAGATCAGTGTGCCACAGCTTCACCTCCAGCACAGAACTTCCCTTCAGGAGAATTTCCCCATGGAAAGGGTGCTCAGGCCTTGGCAGGGGCTGCCCAGGGAGGTTTGCAGTGCCCATCCCTGGAGGTGTCCCCTGGAGGTGGCACTCAGTGCTCTGGGCTGGGGACACAGTGGGCACTGGGCACAGCTGGGACTCCATGGGTTGGGAGGGATTTTCCAGCCTCAGGGATTCAGGAATTCCTCCCTGAACAGAACCAGCAAAGCTTCAGGTGCCATTAGAAATTCTGGGTGGGCCAAGCTCCACCAACAATCCCCCAGTTTCAGCACTGCTGACACTGCTCAGCTCCAACACAAATAAAATAAATGTGTTTTGCCTGAGATGTAACACCCTGCAGGCTGCAGCACTGACTCCTGTCAGCACTCACAGCCCTGCTCCCTCCCTGCAAGGAAAGTCAGGGCAGCAGGAATGACAGGCCCAGGGTGCAGTGGCAGCAAGGAGGCTTTGCTGCTTTAATTATTCCACTAAATATCCACAATGACAGGTGAAAAGAGCGAATTTAACCACCAGGAAGCCAAGGGGAAAATCTGTATGCACATTTTTAAAAAGGGAAATGTCATATGCCTCAAAAGGGAGGAAAAAAAAAACCTCCCTGTCACTAATGGAATATATCCCCCAAAGAAAGAATCTGCAGGGAACCTTTCCAAAAGAGCTGGGTCCATTTCCTGAGCTGCCACTCAAACACAGACTGAAACACAGGAGGATGTGGAGCAATCCAGAAATTCCTGCTGACATCCTGCTCCAAGAGAAGTCTACGTCTTGTCAGACTCCATCAGTGTGATTAGGGGAACTCTGGATTGGAAAAGGTTCTGCATGGATGCGGCCATGGCATCAGGCCTGGCAGGGCTCAGGGAATGCTTGCAGGATGCTCCTGGTCACCTGGCTTAGTTTTGGGTGCTATGAGGAGCAGGAGTTGGACCTGGTGCCCTTTCCATGAATGCCAAATGGGGTTGTAATTCCATTAAATTCACACAGAAGGGCAAATGCAGAAAATTCCTGGAATTATGAATCAGCATAACCCAGTTTGAATCTTCAACCCATCCATAGTAACTGTCTACTCACAACAATGAGGCAGTTACACACAGAGAAAAGAAATTAAAAACTGATAAAAATGAGATTTTGATAAAAAATGAGATTTTGAGTCATCTTTCAAGCAGCTGCAGAGGAAACACTTCTCCAAAGCCTCTAGCATGGCACGTGACACAACTGCTGGTAATTCCTGAGTAATCCAGGCCCAGACAGCTCCTCTCCATGTCCTGACCTCACTCCCTTCCCCTCTCCTGAAGCTGCTGCTGCCTCCCCAGCTCAGGCAAACCCATCCTCATCAGCACAAAGTGAGGCTGGCACTCTGAGCATTCCCCTTCCACCTCCACATCCCACTTCCAGGGCTTTCCCAGGAGCTGCTGAGTGCCCCCAAAACCCTGAACTGTGTCCTTGGAACCCCTTGGGTCAGGGGAAAGGCACACAGGGCTGGCTCCCTCCCCCAGGGAAGGGAGGGGTTCACCCCTTTCACTCTTGGCAGGGCAGAGCTGCTCTGAGATCAGACACAATCCATGTGAAAGGGCCACACGAAGCTCAATTCCACGTTCCTGCTCAGAGCAAGGATGAGGAAGCAAATCCAGATACCCCAGTGTGCTGCTTATGGACCAGAGAAACAGTGGATGGAGCAGGCCAGGGCTCAAATGCCACTGTGGGAGGGAATTGTGGGGTCCAGGTGAAGGAGAGGGACACAAAGGAGAGGAGAGGAGCTGCTGCTTTTCCAGGTGCTGGCACACAGAATTTGCAGGGAGAGATTTGATCCCCAACTGCACTTACTGCCTCTTTCTCCCGGTCCATGATGGTTTCCAGCTCCTCAAAGTGGCGAAGTTTTATCTCCAGCTTCTTCATCTGAGTCTCCACCAGAAGGGCCACCAGGGACTTGATCTTCCTCTCCTCCACAGCTGCCAGGTGCTGGGGATGAAACACAGGGGGTGTTGTGTGACACTGGGCACAGGAAGGGGCTGGGAGGGAGGGAATCAGCCAGCTTCAGCCACCCTGCTCCGCTGCTGGCAGGAAACAGGGAATTCTAAATCTTATGCTGGGAACCAGAGGCTCTTGGAAGATGATTAAGGTTTAATCAAATAAACAGGTGTGAAGGTTTCATACAAGAGGTGTGGAGGATGCTCAGAGCAATGCAGCTCTGGGCACAGGGAGCCCTTCCAGTGGGAATGCAAATGAGGGAGAGGAAGGGGTTTGTCAGTGGAGTCAGCTGAGGGTCACCCAAAAAGCTCCCAGCAGGACACACAGAGGAGGCTGTGACCCAGAATGACCCCAAACCAGGGAGATGGCACTGCCATGTCTTGGCCATTAAAATAGATTTTTCTCAAGCAGAAGGCAAATTGATTTTTATAAGGATTAGCTTCGTGCCATTTATATCCACACATAAATAACACCAGAGATCTGTGTATCTATATCTGATCCATGAGGCAGCCATGGAAGTGTTTCACACCCTCAGAGTGTGACAAGGGTGCTCATGATGCCTCTCCCTGTTTCTGTTAAAACCTGAGCTCAGCAGGAGAAGCCCCTGAGATGCAGCTTGGGGGGCTGTGTGCTCACAGGTGTGTCACAGGACATGTCCCAGGGCTGGCTGGCACAGGGAAAGGTGAGGGCTGGGGGGAGCAGGGGACAATGAAAAGCTGGAGCTCATCCAGCTCCAGCTGCAAACAGACCCCTGCTGAGGGAGCTGGGCCCCAAACTGGGACAAACACAGAGTGGAGGAAAGCAGCATTAGAAACCTCCCTGGAACCCTGAGCAGAATCTGAATTTCTCAAACCCATGGGACACCGTGCCATTGACAATGTTCACCTCCCTGACCCAGCAGCAGTGAGGGAGGGCTCAGTAAATGTGGGTAAATGGACTCCTGACTCTTTAAAGTGAATTTCAAATCAGGTCTGAGAGAACCACAGTGACCCCAAGCTCATCCAACACCACATCCCTGAGAAATTCCAGCAGCTGTTCCAAAACTGACCAAAGTGCTGCACACAAAATAATGAAACAAAGCTGACAGAACAGGAAATTTCACATTAAATAACACTGTTCAGTGAAATAAACTTGTTTGTATGAAAATTCAGAGTGAGGGAATCACCTGGGGATACACAGTCCTCTACCAAACATTACACTCTGTTTCACATGTGCAATTTTAATAATGAAATGGGATGGACACCTGATCAAAGCACGTGATTAGGTAAAGGACAGGTATCCAAATACACCTTGGAAAGGAAATGATTCCTGAAGTTTTTCCTAGACAGACTCAGAGACTCAGCCTGGCACTACCCAGGGTATTCCATGGGCAAAGGACAAATCCCTGCAGCTGAGGAAAATCAGGAACACAAATTCAGTGGTAATCTGAAATGTCTGATAAACCCATCACTGCACCAGCCCGGAGTCAGAAATGAGCAAGTGATCCTAAAGGGCTTTTCCAACCTAAATGATTCTGTAAAAAAGCATCATGGAATACATGAATGGTTTGGGTTGGAAGGGACCTTGAGGATCATCCAGTGCCACCCCTGCCATAGGCAGGGACACCTCCCACTGTCCCAGGCTGCTCCAAGTGTCCAACCTGGCCTTGGGCACTGCCAGGGATCCAGGGACAGCCACAGTTGCCCTGGGGATTCTATTCTAGGGCCTCCCCACCCTCACAGGGAACAATTCCCAATTTCCAATCTCCCATCCATCCCTGCCCTCTGGCAGTGGGAGCCATTCCCTGGGTCCTATCCCTCCACCCTGTCCCCAGTCCCTCTCCAGCTCTCCTGGAGCCCCAATAGGATCAGCAGCTTCCAGGAATGATCTCTCCAGTCCCAGGCACCTCCAACAGGGATTTGGGGAGGCCACAAGGTCAGTGTTTGGCAGGAGGTGAAACTGGGACCAGAACAGCTCTGGGGAGGGGAAGAGATGGATCAAGAGCAGCAGTTCTGCAGCCCAGGCCCAGCTGGAGCAGAGCAGGAGCCATCAGGGAGACTTCTGCACAGAAAGGAAAACCAGCTCACATTGGGTGTCCGTTGAGAGGGAAGTGAGCAGAAGGTACTTAAATTCTAATGCTGTTTGTTCAGAAACCAGAACCTGTGCAAACACATCTCAACTGTTGGTCTGTATGAAATGCAGAGTCTCACCCTGAACATTCATGTTCACAATTCCTCAAACAGCACAACTCAACTTCTGGAAGCCACTGATCCCAAAAGAAAAAAAAACCACCAAAACAAAATAACCCAAAAAACCAACAACAAGGGAAAAAAAATCCCCAAACAAACCCCTCATTTCAATCCCTTGTCTTTAACCCGATCTTCACTCAGAATCCAACTGCAATATTGCTCTGATATGAAATCCTAAGGAAAACAGCTTTTCACATGGCCAGGCCCAGAGTTTATGATGAAGAGTTTAATTACTCCCTCAGACACAGACCACCCAAAGCTCCAATATTGTCTGGCTTTTTAAGGGAGTGGGAAGAGAAATCCCTGCTGAACCTGAATTCTACTCTGAAGTGTCAGCCTCCTAATTACAATACATTATTCCCTGCAATGGGAAGCTGAAGCTCTTCCAGAACATTATTACTGCCATAATGAAAAGTGCCATCAGCCAGGCCCCTGCTCCCTCCAACTCCTCATCTCCAGAAAAATGGAGCAGCAGCCCATCTTCACTTGGAGCAAGTGGCCTTCCATAAAACACAGATTAAATCTCATGTCTCCTCACACAGATACAGGTTTGTCCACCTTGGCTGATGATATCTGTGAGTCTGATGAACTGAGAGTCACTTTGGGCTCTGCACTTCACCAAAACACTGAACTTCAGCTTTGCTGCAATTTGGGATTTTAATGGACAGGGAGCTGTCTGCCATGAGGGATTTCACAGCCTGGTTTGAAAGGTAAGAACTAAAACATCCTCCATCTCCTGGGTTCAGAAGGAGGGACTGCACAGGACATCACCCACCAGCCTGGGGGATGCAGCTGGGGAAGAAGTCTGAAGTGTCAAAGATCAGCGTGGAAGAGTTAATAGAACACACAACACCTCATTCAATCCATGGAAATCCATCAGGAATAAACACCCAAGCCTTGCTCTTGGTTTTATAAAGCAGGTGCAATGTGATACTGAATCCAAGAGCGATTAAAAAACCCAAATTAAAACTTGAATCCAGAGGAATTTGTAAAGAGAAAACAGATTTGAGAAAGATACTCTAGAAGCAATGAAAGCAGTGTGGTTCCTGCAAAAGGAAAGGCAAGACAACGTGCAATTAGTAATTACAGGGTAAAGAAAAGCTGATTCAACACAGCTCATTAGAGACCACACACAAACAGGAGTTAAGGGAACACACCAACGTGCTTTTAACCCAACACAGGATCATTAAGGTGTCTGAAAGCTGCAGTGCCAGGAGTGAACATCCCCCTGTGTCTGCCCCAGCCAGGGCCCAGGGGTTGGAGCGGAGCCCTGGGGCAGCAGGAGAGGCCAGCAGAGGGTTTGTGCCCCCCAGCACCCCCATTGGGGATTACTCCTTAGGGATGCTCATCCAGTTCATCATCACCAAGGAGTTCCTTAATTAACCCTGTTCATTATCTCCCCCAGGGGCTCAGGCAGGAGAGATGCAGGCAGCACTGGTGCTCCTGTGAGGGGTCAGGGATCAGAGGGTGAGCTCCCAGCTCTGGGAGCCAGGGGCACTCCAGGCCAGCTCTGCTGCCCCTGGCAGGCAGGCCCAGGCTGCTGGCACAGCACCAACCTTGGCTTTGGTGGCAGCAGAGGCCAAGGCAGCAGCTGCAGCTGTGGCCACGTTTCCTTCCGAGATCTCATGCTCCACTTTCTTCTTCCCAGCCTCAGCTTCTTTGTCCTTGCTGCCATCAACGTTCTCCTTGTTCTCCTCTGCCTCCTTTTCCTCTGCAAGACACCCAGCCCAGGCTGTCACACGTGTTCCCAAGATGGGAGGGCACCACACTAATTAGTCAGGCACTAATTAACTCATCCCCAGCTCCAGCACTGCTCCCCATCCAAATGCTGACAGGGGAACCCCAGTTCGAGAGGATCTGATCCAACAAATGGGGCAACATTAAATGCTTTTCATTCCCATCCTTTCAGTTCAGCACCTGCCATCAGCTCCCCCTCATCATTTCCACATCAACTCCATCAAATCCAAGCACTCCTTATTCTACATGGTGCTAAAATTTTGAATCCTGGATTGCAGGAAAAAAGCAATATATCCATTCCCATCCCTGGCAGTGCCCAAGGCCAGGCTGAGCAGGGCTGGGAGCAGCCTGGGACAGTGGAAGGTGTCCCTGCCATGGCAGGGGTGGCACTGGGTGGGTTTAAGGTCCCTTCCAACCCAAACCATTCCATGATTT
>JAWMQZ010000118.1:604257-616087 GCA_035584835.1 Tangara arthus
TGGCAGTGCCCAAGGCCAGGCTGGGCAGGGCTGGGAGCAGCCTGGGACAGTGGAAGGTGTCCCTGCCATGGCAGGGGTGGCACTGGGTGGGTTTAAGCTCCCTTCCAACCCAAACCATTCCATGATTTTATGAGACACAGGGGAAATGTCAAAAAGAATAAGGTTTTATGTAGATGTTGTTACTCCTCAGCCTGTCAAAATCCAGGCTCTGCATCACTTCCCAGGGAAACTCAGCTGAAATATTAACTTCCAATAGGAGAAATGAGCAGAGAATCCCAGAATGCTTGGGCTGGAAGGGACCTTAAACCCATCCAGTGCCACCAGAAACACCTTCCACTGTCCCAGGCTGCTCCCAGCCCTGTCCAGCCTTAAACACCTCCAGCAGTTCCACTTCCTTGCACCCAAAATGATCAAATGTTGTGGAATCTGGGCAAACCCCCCATTTCTATGACCCACAGGCGTTTGGGGGCTGCAGCTCCTCCTCCATGCCCAGGGCTGGGGAGCTCAGGGAGGGATTTGGTGCCCGAGCTCTGCAGGGAGGCTCAGTGGAACCTCTGTGAGCACAGAGCAGCCCAGGGGAACGTTCCCAGCCCTCTGGGGAGGAGCTGAGCAGGGCGAGCTCTCCTCACCTGTCTTGGGCTCTGCAGCCCCCTCACTCTCGGGCTCCTTGTCCACGTTCCTCTCGCTCTCCCCTTCCGGAACCTTCTCCCCTTCCTCAGGCTCGCTCTCGGCTTTGCTCTCCACCTGAGGGGATGGGAAGGTGGGACAGTGGCAGGGAGACAAGGCACTCACTGTTAACTCTGGGCATGGCTCCCCATGAATTCCTTACCACACTGGAAGGGGTTACATTTGAAAGGGTGGCTGCTGCCTGAGCCAAATTTGACAAACCCAAAATGTGAATAAAAGTAAATGTAAACTGGGTCAAAAACAGTGACCTGGGCCAAGCTGGGTTACTTTGTGGGCACAAAAACTCTTGAACTAAGGTCACAGAATCATGGGATGTCTGGGAATAGGCAGATTTCCAAGCCCTGAGTGAGTGTTCCCCACTTTTCTCTTCCCAAATGTCCCTGTT
This sequence comes from Tangara arthus, assembly GCA_035584835.1. NCBI lineage: Eukaryota > Metazoa > Chordata > Aves > Passeriformes > Thraupidae > Tangara > Tangara arthus. The sequence goes on from JAWMQZ010000118.1 coordinate 605,330, forward strand.
GATCAGGGAGGCAGAGGAACTATCTGAAAACAGAGTGGGAAATAACCCCAATGCTGATCAGCCCCAGATTAGTCTGAACTCCTCATCTGCTGAAGGAGGCAACAAGAAATATCTCCTGTTGCTGCAGACTCCAGAAAAAACCATCTCCATTTACTTGTCAGGAATGTAGCAGGAATTAAATAATAAATAATCAAAAATTTAAAAATCAAATTTACATATATAATTAAAATATTAATGTTATTAAAATACATATTAAACATAATTATATTGATACATAAACAAATAAAATAGTAACAATTTAAATATTAGAGTAATTTAGCAGTAACTAAACTGGTATCCTGGAATTCCTGGTTTAATCCCAGCTCAAGTCTGAAACACCCACTGCAGTTTGAGGTACCTGTCTGTGGACACAGCTTATGAAAAAGCCACATGTGTGTTCTTGTGGTCATTATAAACAGGTTGAAGGATAATAATAATTAGTGATCTTTAAGGGCAGGGTGGGTCACCCCCAGCATCACAAACACACCCATGCCCAAGGGCCAGCCCAGAATTCCTGTGGGGAGGATTCTCCTAGAGCAGCTCAGCTGGAGGCCCCTCAGGCAGAAATGGCAGTGAAATAACTGAGAGTGTCCTGAGAGCCCTGGGGGCAGGCATTTGCCCAGAGCCCTGGCCCAGGAGCTGCCCAGAGCCCCCCAGGTGCAGCTCCAGTCCCAGCTCCCACAGCATCCCCTGTCCCCATTCCCTTCCAGAACCCCCCCTGCTGCCTCACTGCTGTCACTCCACACTCCAGCACTGAGCTGGAGCTCTGTGGAGGCTGGGAACTGTCCCTGTGGGGGCACAGACTGTCACAGCTGTCACCTGTGTCACAGGCACCCTAAAACTCCTGGATTCAGGATTTAAGTGCCAGGAGCCTCCTGCCAGCAGCCCCAAACTCACCTTCTCTGCTGGCTGCCCCTCTGCCTCTGTTTCCATCTTCTCTTCCTCAGCTCCATCTGAGAAACAAACAGGGAAGGTTTTAGGGTTTTAGGATTGTCCCCACAGCCACCCCCCACAGTCCCTCTCTATTTTGGGCTAACTAAAACCTGCTGTTCTCCACCAGTGCCTTCAGGAAAGGGCCAGCACTGAACTGCCACAGCCCAGGCTGCTCCAACCCTGCCCTGGGGCACTTCCATTCCCCCCAGCCCTAAACCAGAGCAGACAAAGCCCAGCTGGTGTTGAAATGAGACCAACATGAGGACAGAAGAAGGAATAATAAAGATGAAGATTAAGGAGTCTCTGTTCCAGGTGCTGGATGGGTGCACCTCATAGCAGGAGTGCTGGAAGAGTTGGGAGTGCATCCTGTGTTCAGGACACAGCCCTTGGAAATTCATTTATTGCTTTATAAAACACTGATTTAAAATGTTCCTGTAATGACAGCTGGTTCTGGAGATCAGGAGATAACAACCAGCCATGGAAACACCGTGGAGGTGCCTGGATAATGTTCTAGAATCTAGAATATTTTGTGGGATTGTTTAGAAGTTCAAGAAATCCTAATTTATCCACAGCTCTGCAAGGAGAAAGAAGAGGAAGCACAAGCTCATGGTCCTGGTCAAGGATTTCACAATTTATCTAGAGGCATTAAAGGAGCTTATTTAGATCCTGGACTGGGGTGATGCAGAACTGCTGGTGACAAGCCCTGATCCATCTCTAAGCTTCTGAAGACATCAGCTGGGGCTGGGGGTTCATTTTCAGTAATCCTCATTTTCCTGCTAATTCCTGTGTGCTACACTGAGAAAAACAAGGTACAAAGTGTTGTTCTTGAACAGCAACAGCTCTGTAGAGAAATTTTTACACAAGTCCCTTTCATATATAAGAAAAACCAACTAAAATGTCTGACTGAAGGGTAGTAGTTTCCCTCCTGGCCTATTTTAAGATGATAAACCCCCTTATCTGAACTATCTGCCACCATAATTCAATTTAGGGAGACTGGGGACGTTCTCCCTCACAGGTTTTATCTCAGAGTTAGGATTTAGTGACCCAATAATGTCACAGGGAAAATCTCGATTAGATTTTGTCAGACAGCTCTTTCAAGTCTGGAAGCAGAGTTCCAAACTGGGCTGGAAAGTGTCATTCCCCCAGGAAAGGGAAGGGTTCACAAAGAAAGCTGGATTCAATCCTTTAAGACAAAAAAGGGGAGACAAAGTGCAGAACACTCTGAGTGTGCCCAGGTTGGTGGAACCCAAACAAAAAAATACTGCATAGAAATATCTAAATTTACATTTTTGGGTGGGGAGGATCACTGAGATCATCCCATTGCCACCCTGCCATGGCAGGGACACCTCCCACTGTCCTGGGGTGCTCCCAGCCCTGTCCAGCCTGGCCTTGGACGCTTCAGGGATCCAGGGGCAGCCACAGTTGCTCTGGCCAGGAGACCCCTCCATGGACCACGGGAGCTGCTGAGGGACTGATGCTGCTGCTGCTGTGGAGAAATTCACAGGAGCCCAGGATCCCTGAGGCTGGAAAAGCCCTCCCAGCCCATTGAGTCCACCCTGTCCCCAGCCCAGAACACTGAGTGCCACAGACTGAGTGCCACATCCAGTCACTCCTGGGACACCTGCAGGGATGGGCACTCCAAAGCTCCCTGGGCAGCCCCTGCCAAGGCCTGAGCACCCTTTCCATGGAGAAATTCCTCCTGGCGTCCCTCCCCTGGCCCAGCCTGAGGCTGCTTCCTCCTGTTCCTGTTCCCTGGGAGCAGAGCCCGACCCCCCCTGTCAGGTAGGAGTTCCAAACAAACAGGGCATCCCAGAAAGACAAACTGCTTCCCAGCCACTCTTCAGGGAGGATTTTCTCAAGGAAAAGCACACAGAGCATCTCCAAGTGCCCTCAGATCCTCCTGGGCGTCAGGACACATTGATGGACACCACCCAAACCCAGGTGCTCCTTCCCATGCCCAGGGACGCCTGGGAAGGAAGGGACCTGTGACACCAAGATTATTCCAACATCCTGATTTAACTCACTCCTCTGGTCCTGGCTGCAGCAGCCCTTGTGAGGTTGAAATGAGGCTGACAGCTTCACACAGGTTGTGGTCAATGGGTTGTGAAAAGTGTTTTCCTGCATCAGCTGCAGAGCCCTGACAGGCAGTGACAGCACAGTGGCTGCAGCTCCCAGGGCCACCAGGTCCCACGGGAGGGACACCATGGGACAAGGGACAACAGCTTCAATTATCCATTGTCAGTCTCGGGGAAGTGAGTTTGCCTGGGTGGAAGCAGGTTTTGGTTCTAATCACAGGCTGCTCAAAGGATCCCAGGGTCATTAAGGCTGGAAAAGACCTCCAGGACCATGGAGGCCAAGCTGTGCCTGATCCCCACCTTGTCCCCAGCCCAGAGCACTGAGTGCCACATCCTGGGGCACCTCTGCACTCCACCACCTCCCTGGGCAGCCCCTTCTGATAAATCTAACACCCTCTCCATGAAGAATTCCTCGAAACAGTAGAGTCTGGTAAAACTTAATCCCTAATACCAAAATGAAGGGATGACACAAAGCCCCAAACACGCCTGACCTCCTGCACAGCCACGGCAGAATTGCCTCTGGCCCTGGCACAGACACAAACACAATTGCACTGATTTTCAGATGTGAGCTAATGAGCTTAATGAAAATACACCCCAGAGGAATTGATCAGCCTGGGACAAAGGGGGAAGCCTCGACTTTAAGCAGAGAGCTCCTGAAATCCCCTTCACCAAAGATGCTCCTGAACTCTGTTCAGCAGGGTTGATACTGCACCTTGCAGGATGTGGGAATCAGGGATCACAGAATCCCAGAATCATTAAAGCTGGAATTCACCCCTGAGACCATGGACTCCACCCTGTGCCAATGCCCACCTTGTCCCCAGCCCAGAGCACTCAGTGCCACCCCAGCCCTTCCTGGGACACCTCCTGGGATGGGCACTCCAAACCTCCCTGGGCAGCCCCTGCCAATATTTAACAACCTTTCCATGAAGGAATTCCTGCTGATATCTACCCTGAGCCTCCCCTGGCACATCCTGAGGCTGCTCCCTCTCCTCCTGTCCCTGTTCCTGAATGAAAGGACATTTCTTAGGTCAGGAAGAGGCAGATGGTTGTGAGCCACCCCAGGACACCTCTCAAGAGGGAAAATTCACGGGGAGATGAGGAATCATCACCTCTCCAAGCCCCTCTTTCCACCTGAATCAGCAGGTGTGCTGTTTCTATGGAATTTTTTGTTTTTCACATTATCTCCAAGAACACTGAGCCCTTTTTACTAACACATGAAGAACTCAGAGCTGACTTCTGCCCAAGCCAGTGACTTCACAGAGAACTCAAATGGACTTTAGGTCAACAAGGAAACCTGTGAAACATCTCCCTCCTAAGAACTCCCTGTGTTACCAAAGAGATGCAGGAGCAGCAGATCTGGAACCTCTGCTGTAGTGAGAGGAGCAAACAAAGCTCTGCAAACAGCAGTGGAGTCACCTGCCTGAGCTGCAGCTCAGCAAACAGTTTAAGATGCCCTCCAGACAGCCCAGACTCCTCTGCTCTCACTGAGGCAACACACAGCCTGTCACAGCCAGGCTGGGACATGAATATTTAATTGAAAGGAAATCCACGATAGCTGAGGAAATATCCCAGCCCTGGGTATGATAATGATGCTGTTATCTAAACCATCATTTACATTTCCCACCATAAATCAGGGCTGCACAGCCACCAGAGCTGCCTCTGCTCCTGCCTCACACAGCCCGGGGGCTCAGCAACAGGGGGGCTCCAGGGGAAGCCTGGGGAGCTGGGAATGCTCTGGGGGAGCTGGAAAAGCCACAGCAGCTCCTGTGAGAGCCACAGAATTCAGCAGGAGAGGAGTGATGGGCTCAACCCCCAGGGGTGCAGACCCAGCCTCTGGGACACACTCAAAGCTATATTATTATTATTATATTGTAATATTAGTACTATATTATATTATTATAATTATTATTATATTATTGGCACTCTGGAATCCATTGGTTTAGGAATGCTTCCATCACCTCAGAGTTCTCACCATGGATAGCAGCAGAGGAATCTCCCTGCCAAACATGACTAAAATAACTGGGTGTGTGTGCCCTCCTTGTGTGTGGTTTTCTGGAGTGTGTGTGTGTTTGGGAATGAATCAAAGCCATGTCCAAAATGGTGAATTTAACCCTCTCCTGACACCATTTACTGGTGTTGGGATGCAGGAAATCCAAGCACAGTTTCTCATTCAGTGGCACAGAGCAGCTCCAGCTGAGGCCCCCAGGATGGTGTCAGGGTAAATACCTGTGGGACTAAGACCTGAAATGCTCAGGTAGCTCCAACAAAGCCCCTGCAGAGGCTGCCCTGAGAAATCAGTGTCGTTAACCATGGAAAGACATCAACAAAGACTTCCTAGAAATTATTAATCACCACAGGTGTGCTGCATATTCCCCTTCTCTGGAGTTGAATCCCAGCCCAAAGAGCTGGATCCTCCTTTGCCCAAAGAGGGCAAAGAAAGGGGGGGATCCCCGTTTGCTCCCCTCAGCCACTGCCACAGCTGCAGAGCAGCTCCAGTCATTCCTTCCATAGCCTGCACTGGGGCAGGACTCAAAGCTCTTGGTATTTATTGGCATTTACTGTGGGGAACTGTTTTAAAACCTCGGAGCAGATTGTGCAGAGCAGCTGTGGCTGCCCCTGCATCCCTGGCAGTGTCCCTGCCAGGCTGGACAGGGCTGGAGCAGCCTGGGACAGGGGAAGGTGTCCCTGCCGTGGCACAGGTGGCACTGGGTGGGTTTTAGGGTCCTTCCAACCCAAACCTTTCTATGACCCTATGAAAGCAGGAGACAGAGCCCACCACACTCACCACAGCATCTGAACCACTCCAGTCTCCTCGTAACTCCACTGAAGCCTCACTTTATCAACTTAAAAGGAATTATCACCAGCTCTTAGAAAACCTAACAATGAAGACTTAGAAGAGGAGATTCTTGGGTATTAACTTAAGCTCCTCCAATCTGTTCCAGTCATTTTCCCTTTTCACATTCCATATTGACTATAATTCACTGATATTAAATAGTTTTAAAATTATTATGGACCTCTGATATAATTTTACTTTTGAAATATATCAACTAATGAACTTTAATTCTAGTATGGAACCTTAGGCAGATAGTTGCATTGCAACCATGGTTGCATTTAAACATAAAACCAGCATTCTGTGGTTCCATTACAGAATGGATGGAGGGACAGGACACAGGGAATGGCTTTGAAGAGAAAGAGGGCAGGGTTAAACTGGATATTGGGAAGGAATCGTTCCCTGGGAGGGTGGGGAGGGACTGGACAGATTTCCCAGAGCAGCTGTGGCTGCCCCTGGATCCCTGGCAGTGCCCAAGGCCAGGCTGCACAGGGCTCACCTGGGACAGTGGGAGGTGTCCCTGCCATGGCAGGGGTGGCACTGGATGATCCTTGAGGTCCCTTCCAGCCCAACATCCTTTGATTCCATGCCAATATAACAGCCAGTGGGCTTTCATTCCCATCTGGAAGCCCCAGCAGGTGTTTCCAGCCCTGCCCAGCTCTGGGGTACAAACCCCAGTGTCCGAGCACAGCCACAGCCCCGGGCACAACCTCTGCCACGGACACTGGGGGTCCCTGTGCCCAGCTCTGGGGGGTGGGAGGCACCACAGATTGCTGAGTGACCCAGTTCACTCGGGCTGAGCAGCTCCCCCAGGGAGAACCATCTGCTCCTGCCCTAATTTATTCCATTAGTCACAGCCCAGCACAAATCGCATTAACGCCGCCGGGGCCGGGCCCAGCTCCCCTCGCTGCTCACCCAGAGCTGCTGGGGTGGGACTGCCCTGAGAGCCCCCGAGACACTGACAGGCACCTCACACCCCCCCTGCCAGCCTGGGCCCAGAGAAAGGGCCACAAAGGGCCAACCTGCAGCCTGGAAACGGGGAAAACTCCAAGCAGCAAACGTGTCACAGGGGGACATGTTCAGGACAGGAGGGAACGGCCTCAGGATGGGCCAGGGGAGGCTCAGGGTGCACATCAGCAGGAATTCCTTTGTGGAAAGGGTTATTAAATATTGGAAGGGGCTGCCCAGGGAGGTTTGGAGTCCCAATCCCTCGAGGTGTCCCAGGAAGGGCTGGGGGTGGCACTGAGTGCTCTGGGCTGGGGACAAGATGGGGACCAGGCACAGCCTGGACTCTGTGACCTTGGAGGGCTTTTCCAACTGAAATAATCCTGTGAAGTCCTTAACAATCCACAGTGACACCTGTACTGGGAGAATATGGGAAAGGGGAAAAAAGACTGGAAGAAAAATTTAACTTAAGCTGACCTTCTTTTAAAACAACTATGAAATTAAACTCAGCCCCAGATGGAGTAACATGGAGATTTGGTTTATAGCTGACTTGTAAATAAACCCAAAGCTCGTCCTTCCAGCAGAGCTTCAATGCCTGCTGTCAGCTCTGAGGAGCAGGGAGCAGCAGATGTTCCAGATGTTTCTCTTCCCTTCCAGCACCATCCCAAAGCACCGAGCTGCCTCATGGCAAGTCTGTCCCACTGAGTGCACAACTGAGATGTGTGACAGAAGGACTGAGTGGTTTGTTTGCTTCTTTTCTAATTAAAAACTATCTTGGTGATTTAAGTGGCATTTTGCAATCTAATTTACTGGATAGTTTTGCAATGGACATTAAGAGCTATAAATAGCAGCCCTCTGTGGGCAGCAGTTGATAAGTGAAGAGCAGCGAGCACAGCCCCTCGTGATGCCATCCCACAATGTGGCACCTTGCTCGTGTCCCTGGACAGGGTGACAGCAGGGTAGCTCTGCAGGGCAGGAGCACATCCCAAAGCCAGCCTCCCAGTCAAGCTCCATCACATCCTGCTCAGCTTCACCCAGAGCCAGACGTGCCTTTTCACGTCCAGTCGCTGGAGTCACTGAAATCAGTTGTGATAAGCTGAACAGAGCAGGAGCCAACAGGGCTGAGAGAAAGCAGCAGTGACAACATTGTGGATCTGTAACCAAATGAGGAGAGCAAAAGCCCTGGGGATGGAGTAAACACTGTCTGCTCCTCCTGCTGGGGAGAGCCACCTGGGCCAACAGAGAGGGGCACACAGGGCTTCACTTCCCAGGGAGCTGCTTTGACACTCCAGAGCAATCAGGAACCAATCTGCACCAGCCAGGATTTCAGAGGAGAGACTTAACAGCAGAATATTTGCTGAACACCACAGAAATTAAACCAGAGCTTGTTAACACACACAGGTCAGCAGAATTCCAGCCCAACCAGAGTCAGGGCTGGATTATCATGTGCCAGTCCAGCACTTCATCAGAAATGCCTCTGCTGCTGCCTCCACAGTGAGCAACATACTCAGAGTACCAGATCCACCCTAAAACCCACTGCCCAAATCCCCCTGTTTGCTTTAACACCACAAAGGCAGAAACAAAACTGCAGTTACATGCACAGTATCATAAGGAGACAACATATTTGTATTAATAATACAAATTAATTGCATTACTTTAGTAGAATTAATAGTAAATTTAGTGACTTTAGATTGAAGGTCTCGCACAACTTTCTATGCAAAAACTCCATGACTATCCTTTTGTCTTGAATTCTCCAACACCCAGCCCATGGAATATCCTGCTCTGGTATTTTTGGTCAGCCCACTCTGTGCATCTCAAGCCACAGCATTTCCACACAGTGAGAGCAGGAGAACAAACTCTAGAACTCAAGGTAGCCCTAAAATCCTTAGTTCAGTGTCTGAGTCAATCCTGCAGTGAGCAGAACAACCCATCCCCTTCTCCTTTGCCACAACTTCCATCTCCAGCTGGAGGAGGTGAATTTGGAGGAGAATTTGGTGTTTCTCAGGACTCAGAGACAATGCCCCCAGGGGATGCAGCACTCACCCATCTTCTCAGGTTCCTCAGGGCCTGTGCCAGCGATGCAGCTGCTCTCCAGCCCATAGGTGGGATCCACCTTCCCAGAGGCTCGAGCTGCTTCCTGCACCTTCTTCACGTGGGCCTCCACCAGCTCCAGGGGCACCTCCTCTCTGACCCGGGAGAACTCCTCTGGGGGACACAACACACAAAATGAGAAATCCTGGGGCTTTTGCAGCAAATTAAGTCACATTTTCTCTGATCCATGTGCAGGTAAACCCTGGGACAAAGGGAATTCTCAAATAGCTGAGTTCCTTCCTGTCACACGAGGTGGTTGATTCTGTCTTTCAGGTGTGGTAGAAGAACCCAATTACATAAAATTGTGTTTTATGTGGAAAAACAAGGCAAAAATTGAGATGAACTATTTTATTAAGTGGACACATCCAATGTCCACTTAAGACTTGAACCTTCTAGTGCAAGATGTCCCTACCTATTGCAGGAGGTGGAACAGGAGGTCCCTTTAAGGCCCCTTCCAACTGAGTCCAGTCTGGGAATTCTAGGATCTCTGGCAAATAATTTCACACAGGTAAAACAGGAAAACTGCAAGATCCACACTGAATTTACCCAGAGTTGCACTGGCGACAGCGCTCAGAGGAACACCAATCACCAGGTGCAAACACATCAGGAGCAGTGAGGGCAGAAGGCAACACCAGCCATTCCTGGGCATTCAGTGGCCTTCTGGAGCCACTCCAACTTCACACAGAGTGCCTGGGCTAGGAGGGTCTGGATGCCACCCAGGCCAGCCCCCTGCCAGGGCAGGGTCCCCTGGGCTGTGCCCAGGTGGGTCTGGGATGTCTCCAGAGAGGAGACTCCAGCCCCCCTGGGCAGCTGTTCCAGGGCTCTGCCCCTCCATGGACAGAGGCTGTTCCTGCTGCTGGGCTGGAACTGTTGTGCTTTGGTTTGTGCCACTGCTCCTGGTGCTGTCACTGAGCAGAGCCTGGCACCTTCTCCTGGCACCCAGTTTGAGAGATTTGTGTGCATTGATGGGATCCCCTGGGAGCCTTCCCTCCTCCAGGCTGAGCAGGCCCAGCTCCTGCAGTCCCTGCTCATCAGAGATGCCCCAGAGCCCTGAACATCTCTGTGGCCCCTGCTGGACCCTCTCCTGCAGCTCCTTGGGCTGAGGAGCCAGAGCTGGACAGGACACCCCAGCTGTGCCTCACTAGGGCTGAGTAGAGGGGCAGGATCCCCTCCCTCACTCCTGACCCAGCAACAGGAGATCTGCCTCCTGCTGAGGAGGGAACACCAGGAAAAGCTGCCTGGATCACTGGGGGGGACTGCAGCAAAACCTCCCAGTCAATTCTGAGGAGCAACACTGATGTCCCAGCGTCTCTGACTCCTGCCATCCCAGGGCTCTGTGCTCACACAGCTCCCTCTGCTTTGTCTTGCAGATCAGCAGCTCCTGAGGACTGAAGAACCTGCCCAGGGAACACCTGCTCTGAGGTAGGAACTGATTTTCTGCTGACCCAGCAGAGATGTTTCATTGAGAAGCAGGGTTTGGTACAGCTGTGCTGGGAACTGCAGCCCCCGGGCAGAGATGGGAGATGGGAGCTCTGCCTCTGGGAGCTTGTGTGCAGCAGGCATGGCTGGAATGCACTCACCTTCCATTCTGTTCTGATAAACCTTCTACTTACTGCTCCTTCTACATCCTGCCAGTTAAAATCCTTCCAGACAGAGTCAGAGAAAGGTTTGGGTTGGGTTAAACCCACCCAGTGCCACCCGTGCCATGGCAGGGACACCTCCCACTGTCCCAGGGTGATCCAAGCCCTGTCCAGCCTGGTCTGGGCAATGCCAGGGATCCAGGGGCAGCCACAGCTGCTCTGGGAATTCTATTCTAGGGCCTCCCCACCCTCCCAGCCAGGAATT
>JAWMQZ010000118.1:616187-632094 GCA_035584835.1 Tangara arthus
CTTCTCCTGGCACCCAGTTTGAGAGATTTGTGTGCACTGATGGGATCCCCTGGGAGCCTTCCCTTCTCCAGGCTGAGTAGGCCCAGCTCCTGCAGTCCCTGCTCACCAGAGATGCCCCAGAGCCCTGAACATCTCTGTGGCCTCTGCTGGACCCTCTCCTGCAGCTCCTTGGGCTGAGGAGCCAGAACTGGACAGGACACCCCAGCTGTGCCTGACCAAGGCACCCTGGCTGCAAATGGGATTTCAGGGAAGTAGAACACAAACCTGGGGGGAGCAGAGTTTCTCCTACAGAACCCACACCCCCAACTCCTGTGTTTTGCTGCTCACTGAGGACTCTGCACCCCTGTGGCTGGAGGGGCAGGTAGACACAGGGTGGGGGATGTGGGGTGAGGGGGACAACGCAGGGGTGAGGGGGAACAATGCAGGTGGTGAGGGACGTGGGGCAAGGGGCGAGGGACGTGGGGCAAGGGATGCGAGGCGAGGGACGTGGGGCACAGGGGGCGAGGGACGTGGGGCAGAGGGACGTGGGGCAGAGGGACGTGGGGCCAGGGTTGTGCCATACCGAGGGCAGCCTTGGCTGCAGCCGAGGCCACACGCGGATCCACCACGGACGCCAGGAAGGCCACGGTGCTCATGACGGGGTTGCCTGACTGGCTGAAGGGCACGGGCTGGTAGGCCAGGGGCCCCAGGGAGGCGTCCGAGTTCTCCAGGTAGGGATCCTCGATGGGCAGGCGCAGGAAGTGCAGGATGCACTCGTCCTGTGTGCGGCTGCCCACGTGCTCCGACACCTTGTTCCAGTCATCCTTGTACATCTCCAGGGCCTGCAAAAGGCAAAAGCGGTGGCTACTCAGGGAAAGCAATGCTGCTGTGGGCAGAAGGATTATCCATACTGGTTACTGTGTGATGGAGCAGTAAATGGGGATCAGACAACTACTAAAAATGGTTTTTTTCTGGCATCAAAATTATCTGAGCAAGAAATGTGAGAATTTCCCTGGGGTATCAGTGACGTTGAAGCCACAGGGATCATCACAGGAGTGGATGCTGTTACTGTATCAGAAAGAATTGTCAGAGGACTTGGGATTTACTAATACTTGCACAGTAGGTGTTTCTCCATTTTGCTTCCAGAGAACTAAATCTGCCTTTCCTACTAAGTCTCACAATCCTTTAATTCCCAGCACTCCCCGCAAGGACTCTTGCTCCCTCTCTGAACACAGGAAGCTCTTTGGGGCACGAACAGGATCTGTTTCTCTATTTCTATTTCTAAATGTGGGTTGGCTGCAATGGTGAAATCCAGCCTTTAGATCCAACAGATGCCATGGAAGTGGAAAAGTATCAAACAAATAGACCAGGGGAAAAGAGGGAAATCTATCCCACACCCTGAAGCCAGGAGAGACCAGCTCTGCAGGAGCTGTGCACAGTGTGATTTCTGTTAAAATCAGGGCTAACAAATCATTACTGGCTAGATAAGGCGTCTGATAAAGTAAGAACTTGCAGATCATATCAAAGAAATAATTTTGAATTTCAGTTATTTTTAAACTTCCTCAAGAAAAGTCCTAAAACAATTCAACAGCAAGGAGCTACTGAAGGCCCTGCACTAGTTCCTGAAAAACCAACACATTAATCCTGTAAAACCCTCCTAGTCGCAGCCTAATAAATTATTACTCCTTAACAAGCCATTTTTTCCCCTAAAAATTGTTTTAGTGCAGTATCTGGACAGTATAAAATAAATACTGACATATCCTGAATCATTAAATTTCACATTTCTGAAAGGATTCATGGTGCAGTCAAGCCAGAAAAGGCAAAAAACCATTTGAGTTTCTGGCAAAAGATGTTCAGTGTGAAAATGAGTTTTCCCAAGTAAATCTCTCCCACAAGGCTGAGAACTCCCAGAAATCTCAACCTTCCAGACTGACTGAACTCTCAGAGCAGGGAGGGAGAACTCAGAGCTGGATTAGCCGGAGGTCCCGAGGAGAACATACCCAAGGTGGGAGAGCAGAGCACAAAGGGACACAGTGTTCCTGTGCTGGGGCTTCAGCACTTCCCAGGGACAAGAGGAAGATCCAAACTGAGCCACCAGCCTGGTGCTCAGAGTTCCTCCATCTGGGAAGGGCCCAGAATACACACCAACTTCTGTGGAACACCAGGACCAGGCTGGAGGGGGCTTGGAGTTACCTGGGATAGTGGAAAGTGGCAGGGGTGGGGTGGGATGAGCTCTAAGGTCCCTTTCCAAACACACTGCTGTCTTCAGAGCAGCTCTGAAGTGTTTTAGTATTTGTTCAGCTAAAACAGAAGCTCTGAGAATTCCTCAAGGACAAAATATTGACCTGCACGGGGCTCTCAGGCACATTGTGGCTGCAGAGGGTCAGCTGAGGTCAGGAAAATGTTTGCAAAAAATGCTCCTGTTTACAAAGATGTGGAAGCAAACTGGCTACAAGGACAGATAATTCAATCCAACAGCAGCAGAGATCCAACATGGATCAAACTGGAGGGACATGCCCAAGTTGCCTCAGTGGGCAGCACTTCCCAGAGTGATTTAAGCTTAAACCTGGTTGAAGATCCTCTCTCCCAGCCAGGTCTCACTGCTTAACTTGGGTGGGAGCAGGAAACACCCAGCATGGCTCCAGAAGGCCTCTGGCTCCCTGCTCCTTCCCTCCCAGCAGCAGGTGGGGTCAGCTGGGAACGCCCAGCTGGGTGGGGAGAACACCCAGGAGCTGCTGAAGACCCCGAGCAGCACCACCAGGGATTGGGAGAGCTCCAGGGAGAGCCCTGGGCTTGGGAATGACCCGGGACAGGCTGCACTGGCCAGCCTGCTCCCCACCAGGGAATCACCATCCCCAAGCCCTGCTGTGCCCTTCTCCTGCCCCTGGGACCTTCCAAGGGTTTGAGCAGAGGACAGACTGCTCAGCTCAGCAGGTCACACTCAAGGGAGACATTTATTCTCTGCTCAGCCCTTATTTCCCTTTCCCTAATTTCACCTCTGGGCTCTCAGTCCCCATCTCCATTTTTAACCCCACTGGCACACGAGATCAGCTCTGCTTCTCAACCCCCAAATTTCTGCTTTCTGCTCCTCCTCCTTCCCCGTCTGTTGTTTTCCTGCCAGACAAACCCTCGCTCGCAATAAATGTCCTTCCTAAAAATAGCTGAAAATGCATTTAACTCTGCCTGAGCCGTGGGGACACAGACAGGGCTGTGCAGGGAGGCTGCTTTGGGGAGGAAAACTCTATTTCCTCCCCCAAATTATTCAGTCAACAGGCAGAAGGCCAATAATTATATTTCAGATATGATTTATTATTTGGAACTTCGCTGCCTATCTATTTGCCCAAAGCTACCCTGAGGATTTAATTGGACTGAGCTGGCTTGTTACAGCAGAATTACTTATGCTTGAACTGATATACTCTTTACTGATTTATTCATGGAGCAAGTCCATGAAAAAGGAGGAACAAAAACATTATTAATTTAAACTCATTAAGCAGAATTGCAATCTCAAGATTTAGGGGGGTTTTGGTTTGTTTTAAACACAGAATATGTCACTGGATTATTTCATTGGGCTATAGCATGCAGTGTATGACCATAAGCTGAAAACATACAAACCAATGAATTTTAAATAATAGTACTATTAATATTAAATATTTAAATAATATATTTAAATAAATAAAAAAGGAAAGAAGTCAGTATATCAAGGCAGTAGCCTTGTTTCTCCTTACAAGAATGCCATGGAAAACAGCTGTTTACACCCTATAAGCAACATTTTTCCATGTGCCAATAGAAAAATATTGTCTAAACAGTGAATTTCAACCTAAAATAAATAGGAAAAAAGGGGAGATTTTGGCTGTTTGATGACCACACTCCATATGTGTGAAGACTGAATCACAGCTGCTCATTTGGCACTGACACAGGTCCATCCTCCAGGCTTTTCCCCAGGAAATTAACTTTTCAATGGGTTTATTGACACATGGGAAGACAAAAAAGCTGTAACAACCAGGCAATTGCAGTTTGCTCTGAGCTCTGCAAATAAAACCCAACAAAAACAGAGCCCCAAACTAGAATTCTCAGAACTCTGAATTACTTTAAAAGAAAGAAATCAGCCATGCAGCCTCTACATCAGGAAAATGTTCCTGTGAAAGCAAAGCTGGGGAGAAGATATTTTCTTTGCAGGAAGTGGCAGCACTTTAAATTATTTCAGGCCACTGAGACTGTTCTTCTGCTGAAGCACAGAGAGACTGCCCTGATGTGAGAGCCCAGAACCCTCTGCAGCTCCTCGGAGAGTACCAGCCCCACTGCAGTTCCAGAGATCCACCCATCCCCATGTGCTCCAGAGCCTCCCTGGAAGCCACCTGGGGACACCAGCCTGTACCATAAGGCACCTCATGGAGTCATCTCAGGATTTTTTTTTGGTAGACTTCCAGAAAAAGCTCAAAGAACACCCCAAGTGCAGTTACAGGGAAAACAAGGAGGAGACAGATGGGATGAAGGAGCTACCAAAGAACTTCCCTTCTCCGTGGCCTCAACTGTTTCCCAACCACTTCAGTTTCCAAAATAAGCTGTTTCCCTGAGCTATGGCACAGTTTGGAAATCAAAATTTCCAAGTATTTATCTGAGGGCCTTTACGTGAATTATTTACAACTATTTGAATTAGTGACAATCATTTCACACTGTCAGTGAGTCCTGCTGAATGAAAGCACCTCTCTGCACTGCAAAACCTGTTCTTGATTTATATAAAATTGTTAAATGCTTCATTCTGACTTGCATGTCCAAGTTAGAAGCAAACCTCAGACACAGGCAGCCCCTCTCTCACAGAGATGCTCCTGCCATCTCTTTTTGGTAGCAACACTCTTGTTGCTATGATGGCAGTCATCCTTTAACTCCAAAAAAACAAACATGTGGATTTTTTAAGGCTGATCTACCCCTCCTGGCTTGGCCTCATGAACTCACCTCTAACAGCAGCAGTGTCTCCTGCTCTGTCCATTCTCTGCCAGCACTTGCACCTTTACTCTACAAAAGACAGGAGGGAAAAAAAGAAGGTGAAACACAGGATTTCTTGCACAAAACCTTGTAGAAGAAAACACTGAGGAGGAAAAGAGAAGAAGCTGTGATTTGATCCTCCCAAACCTCCTCCCTCCAGCTGGTTACCCCATGCAGGGGTCCACGATTTACTCCTCAGTGAAGGTACAGCTCGGTTTACACACCCCAACTTCCACCACGCCTTCTGAGCTAAAGCAAAGGGATCTGCACCCTCCTCTCACAGTGATCTGTGCCTGCACACACAGTTGAGAGGGTTTTCCTGAATAACAAACCCCCTCTGAGCGCTGGAGGCAGAGTGGGCTGGGCACGGTGTGGGCTGGTCCAAAATAAGTTATCTCCAAGTTCATCAGTCACTCAGTAAAGAAATAACAACTCTGTACAAGGGGATGAGCTATGTGAGGAGGCAGAGTAATTCCAGCAGGATCATCTGCTCCAAGGGCTGCTGCTCCCAAATCTGCACCTCCTGGTAAACTGCTCAGATTGGAGAAAAGTTCCAAATTCATGGTGGAGCTTCCCCTCCTGTGACACCCTGACCCAGCACAAAAGCAGCTCAGGACCTGCTCCTAAGGAACATCAGCCCCACTGGATGGCTCCGTGCTAGACTGAGAGGAAGAGGCTATTTAGGATAATAAATGTTATCTCCAGATGCATTTCAAACAGGCTCATTAACCCACACAGAACATTAATCAATGTGAGTCACCCAACTGCTGCTCTCCACAGCCAAAAGCCCCAGCACACAGAAACCAAACAGGGCAATCTGCCAACAAACCTGCTCCAGTTCACAGCCCCTGTAAACAGAGCCAGAGCCCAGAACCAGCAACAGATTTATCAATTTGGGGAATATTTATACCTCCCCTAACAAGTGAAAAAATCAATCCATGAAATTTGAGATGGACCCACCTTACAAAAAATACCTCGAGAACTGGTTTGGGTTTGTGGGGTTTTTAAAGGATGGTTTGAAGTGGTAAACAGTGTTTAAATAGTTATTTTTTAGGTTTAAACAGTGACCTCTGAGGACAATGAACCAATGGCATGGAATTAGCCTGATGCCACCCAGGAGGGGCACTGCCCAGCTCTGGAGAGTCCCAGTTCCCACTGGAGGCTGTGCTGAGGCATTCCCACAGCACCTCCAGGGACATTCCCACCCTGGCATTCCCACAGCACCTCCAGGGACACACAGGGAGCAGGGAAAAGCAGGAGGCTGTGGAATGAACACACCACTGCAATGATGCCCCCCAAGTTTCATTATCCTGTGTGACACTCTGCAATGACAGTGCCCAAACACCCCTGCAACGGCCCCAGGACACCCAACCAGTGGGCACTGGGGTCCCTGAATGCCAGCCTGGGAACCAGGAGAGGCAGAGATCCTGCTGGAAGCTCTCTGTGTCCCAAATCCTTGTAAAGGATCCTTGGGATCCTTGGGTGGTTTGCTGATGCTGAGCCATTCCAGCAGGACATGCAGGGACACGGTGAGCTTGGCATCTGAGGCTGACAGTGTGGACTGCTCTGGGAAGTTGTCCATGTCTTTATTCCCATGAAATCAGAATTCCAGCACAACCTCCCACCGTAGTGTCCTGCACAGGGATGGGAGACACCCAAACCAGGAGTGGAGGAGGAACACAAATCACCTAAGGGACACCTCAGGGTGGGGGACACCTGAGGACCAACAAAGCTCACTGGGAGCTGGAGGGGACACTTGCCTTGGCCAGAGTCTTTTTGGAGTAGATGTCTGTGCGAAGGCCAAAGTTCTGCAGGTCAGTTGGCTTCTCCTTGTTTTTCTCAGGGAAGCTCAGCATCTGCTGGGCAGCTGGAATCTGGGAACAAACGTTACAGGGGAGAGGGGCAGCAATTGACAGCTACCCAAGGTTTCCAGACCAACACCCCACAGAACATGGACTGAACAGAGAAGCTGAACACAAGCCCAAGACACTGAAACAACGTCTGAGCAATGTGGGAGTGGTTCTGCACAGAACTGTCCCAGATGCTGGGCCCAGCTGTCGGCAAGGGGATGTTTCCCCAGATGTCCAGCAAAGGGGACACTTCCCCAGCTGGGCAGACAGGAAGGGGACATTTCCCCCATCTGGGCAGACAGGGGGACACTTCAGGCAGGAAGGGGACACTTCTCCAGCTGCTCAGGCAGGAAGGGGACATTTCCCCCAGCTGCTCAGACAAGAAGGGGACACTTCTCCAGCTGCTCAGGCAGGAAGGGGACATTTCCCAGCTGCTCAGGCAGGAAGGGGGACACTTCTCCAGCTGCTCAGGCAGGAAGGGGACATTCCCCATCTGTCAGGCAGGGACATTTCCCAGCTGGGCAGAGCCCTGGCCAGCAGGGGCAGCCCCAGGCTCACCTGCGGGGTGCGGATGTGCAGCGGCATCAGCCCCGAGGGAGTGTCAGCCAGCACGTTGAAGTGGGGGGTCGGGGGGGGCCCCATGGCCATGGGGCGGCTCTCGGGGTCCACCTGGTAGTTGATGAGCCCCCACTGCTCCAGGAAGGCGTGGACCCTGTGAGGAACAGCACAAATCCAGCCTTTGCCATCAAAGGTTTGCTTCGTGTGGGAGGGGACAAAGGACGGAGCTGATGGTGCTGGATCAAATCCAGACCCAGGAGCTCCTCCAGTCCTTCGTTAATCCCAAAGAGCAAAACAAATCCCAGAGCAGGAGCTCTGTGCACACCTGAGGGCATTGCAGTGTGATGGATAAACCAAAGCCTGACTGTGTCCAGTTCTGGGCCCCAAAGAAAGACCCTGAGGGGCTGGAGTGTGTCCAGGGAATGGAGCTGGGAAGGGGCTAGAGCCCCAGGAGTGGCTGAGGGAGCTGGAAAGGGGCTGAGGCTGGAGCAAAGGAGGCTCAGAGGGGCCCTTGTGGTTCTGCACAGCTCCTGACAGGAGGGCACAGCCGGGGGAGTCGGGCTCTGCTCCAGGGAACAGGGACAGGAGCAGAGGGAACGGCCTCAGGCTGGGCCAGGGCAGGCTCAGGGTGGACGTCAGCAGCAATTCCTTCCTGGAAATTCCTTCCATGGTCATCCAGACCTGGGCAGAGGTGGAGTCCCCATCCCTGGGGGATTTAAAAGCCCTGTGGATGTGGCACTTGGGGACACGGGTCAGTGGTGACCTTGGCAGTGCAGACTTGATGATCTTAGGGATCATTCCCACCCCAAATGATTCCAGGATTCTCTCTTGACCTGCCTGCTCTCCTTCAGAACATCCGGTAACACCACTTTGGGCTGATGGGATGACCTCAGGCCGTGGTGACCAGAAACACTTTGAGGGAAAGTCAGGCACAATCTCCAATAAAAGAGAATTCTGCTCTCTTCTCTCAACACTTCCGTGATTTAAACCAGGCCTAAACTCTGAAGGAAGCTCTCAGGAGCAACCATAGCTCAGAATATGACCTGAAACCTGACAGTCACCAAACTCCACAGAATTTAATTTATTTACCTTCAAAAAATGTTACCATTCTCTTTTTTTGTTTTGCTTTCAGTACTTCTTTGACATTTTGCCTCCTGGTTTAAGTTACACCAGAAAACAGCAGATTGTGATTTACTGGGGCTAAACTTCAAATTTGATAGATCACTGCTCACTGGAAGGCAGAGAAGTGACTTTTATTTAAATCAGCTGTGGAATCATGGTGACAAATGTAAACAACCCAAAATAAAGGCAGATTTTATGAGTGAGGCTGTTCTTGTAAGATTTTGGAACCCATCAGGTGAGAACAGACTGAAATCAATTTGCAGCTGATTCTGTGGTGTGGATGCATTGATGAGGCAAGCTGAAATTATGGAAAACATCATTTAAATCTGTAGGGAGGCAATCTTCCAGTCTGGATACAGAGAATATTTGTTTAGGGAAGATAAACAAGGCAGAAGTAAAAATTGAATCCCTGTTTGATACACGGAAATTTCATCTGCCCTTTTCTGAGCACAGACAGCAAGAATTCAGCAAAATCCTCTCACAGACTGAGACACACACATTTGTGTGTAATCCCAGGAAAAATTACTTCCCTCTGGGCAGATCCAAAGACCTGGAGAAGCTGATAAAACTCAGATTCTTCTCTGAGTTTTTTGGCCTGGCACCACTGGGTGATCTACATTTGGCTGTCACACAAGATTGGTGTGTTGGTCACAGGAGCTCAGGTCTGGTCCCACTGCCATGGGCAGAGTCGAGTTTTTAAGTGCAAAAATTGAGGTTTTAAGCCCAAAAGTTGAGGTTTTTAAGCCCAGTTGAGTTGAGGTTTTAAGCCCAAAAGTTGAAGTTTTTAAGCCCAAAGTCAACAGCCCAAAGTCCTGTCACCTCAAATTCCTGGGAATCTGGAGGTGGCTGAGCTGCCGTGCTGCAATCGGGGATGCAGAACAGAAGCTTCAATTGAAAAATTGTAATATTGTTACAAAAACCAAGGCCTGCCCAGCTGCATCCTTCATCCAAACGTTACAAACACAAGGAGGGATTCCCACCACTTCTGTGCTGTCTCTGGGAATGAATCCATGGAATCCAAGGCTTGGAGAACTGCCTGCAGCTCCTCTGTGAGCTCCCATCGCACACCACTGGTGGTACTGGTCAGCTCTGGGAGCCTCCTCTCTGATAGCCCCTTCTAATTAAATCTGATGTATTTCTGGGGGACTACCACCTTTTCATATTTGAAAAGGGATTTTCCTATTTTTTTTCCCTTTTTTTCCCCAATTTTTTCCCATTTTTCCCCAATTTTTTACATTTTTCCCCCCCATCTTTTCCCATTTTCCCACCTTTCCCCCACTTTTTCACATTTCTGGCTCCATCCTTCACATGTCCCATCACCAGGCACCCAGCCAGGCACTCTCATCTTCTGGAGTCTTCTCCACGATCCTTGTGGGGCACTTCCAGCTCAGGAATTCTGTGATTCCATGATCCCACGACTCCATGATTCCATGATTCTGTGATTCCATGATTCCGTGATCCCATGACTCCATGATTCCATGATTCCATGATTCCTGCTCTCCCAGGATGAAGTCAGTGGAGACCAAGCCTTGTCCTCCTCCCACTCAAGTGCCCATTTGTCCCCACATCTGGCACTGATCTAAGCCCAGAGTGGCCACAAAAACACGACATCCTCCAGCCCCACACACGCACAGATGGCTTTGAACTCCTCCTGATTTCTTCCCTGTGTTTTGGTTTGGGTTTGCTGCTCCTTTTTATTGTTATTTTGTTTAGACAAACCTTTTCCAGGGACTGTGTTCTTTGTTATCCCTGTGGGAGAGGGACAGTTGTTTTTTCACCCCTTCCACAGCAATTTTTTTTTCCAGGCTCTGCCCCGATATGGAATTTGCACATGTTTGAAGCAGAAATAAATTATTAACATTTTTTTTCCCTTTTCCCTTTTTTTTTACCCCTTTCTTGGAGCTGGATGAAGGTAAGAACACGGCATCCTTTCCTACAGCCATCATGTGCAAGCGATTACAGAGTTGCCCTTAACTTGTACCATATCCCCAGTCAGCCCTAATAAAAAAGACACAAGAAATATGAATTCCACCAGATTCCTGTATGGAATCAATCCCTGCTGTGTTGTTAAAACAGCAGAGGAAATTTGGTGTTGAAAGAATGAGAATTCAGGGGGGGAAAAAGCCACTGGATAAATCAGGGTTCTAACACCAGAAAGACAAACCTAGACTGGTTAAAATCTTATCACAAGTGCTGCCCCTATTTTATGGAGTTGTTGGTCATTACACAATATTTGAATAAATCTGCTAACCTCAGGCTTGAAAAGAGTAAAACCTTTAAATAAATATTAATTAAAAGGGCTCCTGCACGTGGAAATGTTGGAGCCTGGATGGACAAGGATTAAGCTCAGCTTCAAAGTGAAGAGCTTGGATGCTGTGAAATGAGTTTGGGCTGATTTCAGTTCACTTTGTCTGTGTAATCACCCCCTAAAATCACTGTAGAGGAATAAATATATCCAGAAAGGGATTTATCCTCCCTCTCAGGATGGGAAATAGCTTGTCTCTCTCTTTACCTCCACAGCCAAGCTGGATGATTGAGGTTTAAATAGCTAAAATTAGGTAAAAACATATTCACAGATATTTCTGATGTTAAATGGTCCCTGCCACAGAGCCAAGATCTCTTTCCAGGATTTTAGAGGTGCTGCTCAACATCATAATCATGATGCCATCCTTTCTCACCCAAGACTCAGGTGGTCTGCAAACATCCAGGATCTCTGGAAATTGCCATGGAATCACAGAATCATAGCTTGGACTTGATGATCTGAGAGATCTTTTCCAATTTAATGAATCTGTGATTCTCTGAAAGGGACACTCCTGTGAAAGGAGGAACTGAGCAGGGAAAAGGGAGTCACAACCAGTGGTTACATCATTATGTAGGAATATTTTTGGGAAGAATATCCCAAAATTAGGGATGCATGGGACCTGTTAGATGACGTGGGAAGGTGAGTGAGAGGTAGCCGTGGCTCTGAAACTCAGAGAAGTGAGGAATGTCCAGCACTGACTGGCTGCCAACAGAAGATTTAATGACCATTCCTATTCCTGATTCCCCATCCCAGAACCAGAGGATATCTGGAATTGCAGAGGCATGAAAAGAGCTGTAATAAGGGAGTAAAGCATGGGAGCAGAGCATCAGTTTTATTTCCTTTTCTAACCCATCCAGGAAAATGATTTCCTCAGATCTGCCAATCAGATCTTTCTGGTTCTGGTGAACCTTGGGAATATCCTGAGTTGGAAGGAACCCACAAGGATTCCAACTCCTGGCTCTGCACAGGACAATCCCAAAAATCTCTCTCTGTCCAAACCCTCCTGGAGCTCTGGCAGCCTTGGGAATGTCCCCATTCCCTGGGGAGCCTGGGCAGTGCCCAGCACCCTCTGGGGAACAACTTTGTCCTGATATCCAACCTAATCCATCCCTGGCAGAGCTCCATGCTGTTAATTTTTATTTTAAAAACATTTCGCTCCCATTTTCCAGGTCCACACAGTCCTTGGGGGATCAAAAATAATCAAGTAATTTGTCTGCAGGGTTTGGGAAAGTGCTGGGGTGTGGAGCAGGCTCTGGGATGCTGGGAAGGGTCAGATTTTCTATGGGATGAGGAATCCCACAGGATCCCATAAGGGGAACTCCACCCCAATGCCTGACCCAGCACCTAATTCTTGCACAACCTCCCTTTTTTATATTATATTTCATATTAACATCAACCTGTACATTCCTGTTGGCCAAAACTCTCTTCTTCCAAAAAAAAAAAAAAAAAGAGGAAAATCCACAAAATTCCTTCCTGGAGAACCTCCTTTGGTCTGAGGTTCCTTTTTCTCAGGATAAACACCAGGCTGGCTCTCCTGGTTATTCCCATATTTCCATTATTTTCATCTGTAAACAATTTCAGCCATAGGATGGAGAGGAGATGAAATGTGAAAAGCAGAAAGTCACTCAAGTGTCTCAAAACTGTGACATTCCTTTCAACTGAGTGGCCTTGGAGAACAATTCCTTTGGTTTATGATGATCCCAAGGATTTTCAGCTCCCTGCTCCCACACTGAGCCATGAAGAACAAAAACTCATTTTATATGAGACCAGCATTTCTCAGAAAACAGATTTCAGATTTTCTCTGGAAGGTACCACCAATTATAAATTCTGAAATGATGAAAGATGAAAGGTTTGAAACACTGAAGGGCAGCTCTGGTGAGGTTTTCTCATTCCCTGTGCTCAGCATCTGTGTCCTGCACAGCTCCATTCCTATCCACATCTGGGAACAACATTGTCCCTGGAATCCAGGCTGGGGCAAAGTCTCCCTTTAGTTCAAACATTCTGTCTTCTGATAGGAAAATTATCCCCAAATTTGTTCGTGTGTTCCTGAAGGGAAAACATCCCTTAAATCAGCCAGGCAAATTTGCTTTCGTGTCATCCAAATTAAGTGTTCTCGCAATGTTTTCCAAATAGTTTATCCAAGGGAAAAAGCAAATAAAAGCAGGCGGAGAAGGAAAGACGGAGGGCGAGGATGGAAAATTGCTCTTTGTTCATTTGATTTATTTTTGTCAAGACCTGAAGCCACAGGAGAACATTAATGAGTCACTTCTGAGAGCTGGGATAAAGGAAAACAAGATTTTATCTCATTTCTGCAGAGCATGAAAAACTGGACATGGATGGATGGTGTGAGGAAAAACTGGTTAGAGTAGAGTTGACACTTTCAAGGGTATCCAGAGCTTTGAATAATTGTAATAAATTAATAATAAAAGGATGGCCAAGGAAAATGTGTGCCTGTTTCTGGGTGGGATGGGTGATTTAGAAAGAGCTGCCACAAATAAGGCTGAGATACCCAACCTCTTCCATGCTTTAGTCTTCCAACAGGATTCCCAGACCTCTATGACAAGAGGTGGGGGGAATTCCATGAATTTCACGGGGAGAATTCCATGAATTTCATGAGGAGAATTCCAGCAGTGGATAAAGGTCAAGTCAGAGATTCCTTGAAGGATCTTCCTGTTCAATTCCATGAATTTCATGAGGAGAATTCCAACAGTGGATAAAGGTCAAGTCAGGGATTCCTTGAAGGATCTTCCTGCTCAATTCCATGAATTTCACGAGGAGAATTCCAACAGTAGATAAGGACCAAGTCAGGGATTCCTTGAAGGATCTTCCTGCTCAATTCCATGAATTTCACGAGGAGAATTCCAACAGTGAATAAGGGCCAAGTCAGGAATTCCTTGAAGGATCTTCCTGTTCACTTCCATGTGCAGAGAGGACTGATGTCCTTAAAAACCTTATCAGGTCATGGAGAACACCTTGTTCACCCTTATAAAAAGGAATTTCTTCCCAATATCCCATCTAAACCCACCCTCCTCCAGCTTAAGGCCATTCCCTGTGTCCTGTCCCTCCATTCCTTGTCCCAAGTCTTCTCCAGCTCTCTTGGAACCCATTTAGGTACTGGAAGGGTCTCTGAGGTCTCCCTGGAGCCTTCTCTTCCCCAGGCTGGACAATCCCAACTTCCCCAGGATGTTTTTATAGTGATCAATTGGTGGTTCTTGTCTGGAGATGTAGTAGAGGAGACAGATCATTTTCCCAAGGAATATTAGAGATATTATCCCAAAAGATTTCATTCCACACAGCTTAAAAACAACAACAAAAAAACTCATTAAATGAGTTTAAATCTTTAACCAGCTGATTCCTGACTTATCCTTAAGGATGTGGCTTGTTTAGCTTCAAAGTTAATGGAAATCCATGGAACAACTGGGTTTGCCTTAGGACCTCCAGTAGGGTGGAATTAAAGAGCCCTTCCCAAATAACTGCTCAAGACAGGGAGTTGGACCAGATGATCTCCAGAGGGTTGGAACCCTGGACACTGAGAATTTCAGATTTCTGTGCTGCCAGGCACTGACCCCCAAGAGAACACTGCATTGACCTGAGGCCATGGAGAAGCTTCCAAAATGGAATGATAGAACTGGGATTGTGGGTGTGGAGTTTGAATAGAAATATGTGATATCACAGGGTGGAAAACTTAGAGTTTGAGGTTTTAGAATCTAGTAATATAGAAAAAGCAAGATGGAGGTTTTAGGACAGAGGCTGGTCCTTCTTCTTCACCTTCTTCTTCACCTTCTTCTCCTTCTTCACCTTCTTCTTCTCCATGGGTTTGGGTGGTTTTGTGTAATTGGATAAAAAAGTCCACATTGTGGGCCATGGGTGGTTGGTTATTGGGTTAAAATTAAAAATAATTTAGGTGTAATTTCTTAATTGGACAGTTTATCCTTAAAAGGCCTTGTAGAAAGAGAGAGATGGGGTTCCATTTTTAGTTTGTTAGAGTGAAGTGCTGTAGAACTCAAGGTTTGTGAGACTGTGACATAGATAAGAGCAGATAAACATCAAGAAATACTGTCTTGAGTGCTTTCAATCTCAACCCTGACAGAGGCAGAAAAGAAGCAAAAGAACTGACAATCTGGCTCTGTCTGACAGCCCTGCTGGACCAGGACAGCTCCTCCTCACTGAGTGTCCTCCTGAAGCCCTCATGCCTGGAGGGTTTGAGCATCCTGAGCCCTCATGGGAGGAGATTTTCCCTCTGTTCCCTCTGGAAAAGTGTTTCTGTGCTTTTTGCATCCCACTTGTTGTTGTTTCCTAAGTAAGCAGGAGGGGCCTGGCTGCTCCAGGGTGGCTGATTTTTGCCAGCCCCCACCTTCAGAGCTTTCCCAGCCATCAGAAACTCAGCCAGCTCCAAACTGCACTGTCACCACAGGGCAGCACTGGAAAGTTTCCTTCTCCTCTGTTTTCCAGTGTGGGAGCCTGACAGAGTGATTTCCTTGGCCACCAGGAATGGCTGAGCTCCCATCTTTCCCGACCATAAACACTCCTGGCACCTCTGAATGGCCAGAATTAATTATTAGGGTTTTAACTTCCCATGCTCCAGCTTTTCCTCCATCCCAGTACCTCCCTGTGATGGGGCTGGGCAAACAAGGGTGACTTTTTGCACTCAGAAATGACTTCAGGCTTGGAAAAATTTGCTGTCGGAAGTGTTTTGTTTTCCTTTTTGCCTCTTTGCAGTCCACGTGGGCTTGGAAAAGAGTGAATCAGAGGGTGATTTGCGCTCACTGTGGCTACAAAGCACCTGGTACTGGGGGCTGGAGGCTCTGATCCTGACCTGAAAGGCACTTCCAGGAGGAAAAACGTGTCCAGAGCTGAGGGTGGGGTGGGGTGTGAGAAGCTGGTGGTGCTGCGGGGCTGGACACTGCATTTCCTCAGGGATGTCACTCTGGACAAAACCAAAACCACTACTGCTGGGAAGGATGAAAGTTTGACAAGAAAGTCTGACAGATAGGTCTGCTTAGCAGAAAGATTTTTGAATGTAGAATCTGAAGAAAGAATAGAGATGGAAGCAAGTTTTGATATAGAAGAAAAGAATTGTTGAGCCAGTCTTACTGGATAACCAAGGAGGCAA
>JAWMQZ010000118.1:644158-674482 GCA_035584835.1 Tangara arthus
CAGCCTGGCCTTGGGCACTGCCAGGGATCCAGGGGCAGCCACAGCTGCTCTGGGCACCTGTGCCAGGGCCTGCCCACAATTCCTAATTCCCAATATCCCATCCAGCCCTGCAGCTCTCAAGTACCAAACCCTGCAACCCAAACCCTGAGCACAGAGCCCAGAGAAGCATCACAGGAGAAACCCTAAGGATGTGAACCTGCATCTCCAATCCTTGCAGGAATTTTGGGCTGTATGACCCGGGGCTCAGAGCCTGAAACACACACAGGTCTGAGCCTGGTGCTTCCAGAGGGACAGACACAAACCATCCCTGATCCCTGCTGGAATTTTGGGCTGCTCCCCCAGTGGGACCTGGGGCTCAGAGTCTGAGACACACACAGGGCTGAGCCTGGTGCTGCCAGAAGGACAGAGCTCAAACCATTCCTGATCCCTGCAAACTGCAGGGAGCACTTCCATCTAGTGGCCAGCACAGGCCAGGGAATGTGGGAAAGGGATTTCTTTATGTCTGTGCAACTTGGGCTTGAGGACAATGACCCCCCAGGTAATTAAATTTATTTAAGATGAAAAAGGGAAGAAATATTTTTTGCTATTTGCAGAAAGAGGCAGCTGTGAAATTGCTTTTTTTGGACCTTGCACTTCATGCAGGCAGAGTGAACTTTAACACAGCCAAGGCTCATGGAGGAGCTCTCCTTGCCCCCCACACACAAGGTTTGTACCAGCATTCCCTACAGAATCCCTGGAGAGCCAGAAACTCAGAATCAGGGGATTGCTGAGGTTGGAAAATCCCTCCAAGATCAGAGTGCAGCCATTCCTCAGCACTGTCCCGTGTCCCCAAGTGCCACATCAGCTCTGAAATCCCTCCAGGGATTGGGACTGCACCCCTGTCCTGGGCAGGAGGAACTCTCCCAGTCTCCAGCCTAAAGCTCCCCAGGCACATTATCCACAATGTGCAAGTGTCCTCAGGAGCAGGCTGGGAACAGTCCTGGTGAACACTTCCACAGCCTCTCATGGCACTCATTACAAGAGGATTCCCACTGAAAAGCTGCCACAGAACCTTACCATCATCCACTGAGGTAGGACTTGGATACACGTGGTGGGTGGCCTTGGATTTCTCTTCAGTGACTGTTCCCTGTGGGAAACACAGAGAAACTGCATGAGAAACTCTCAGCACATCACCCCAAAACACAGCTGGTGTTCAAAACTTACATCCCATAAACGTGTAAGGGATTGATTTAACAGCACAACGAGTCGCAGATCCCATCCCTGGATGGCAGCAGCAGCAGGAATAGAACAGCATTGTGGGGTGGGATGTGGGATACTCTGGGATCAGGGGCTGAAGGGCAAGAGCTCCCACAGCTCAGGAAAGGGACAGGGCAGCTCTGGAAGGAGCTGGAAAATAACAAAAATTGGAGCAGGGAGGACTTGGGACAGCAGGGAGCCACAGGCACTGGGCTGGGGTAGCGGGGAGACGACAGCAAGGGGTTAAAAAATGAAAATAAATAAGATAGTGAGGAAGCAAAGCTAGTGACAAGATGAGAATTCAGAGGCAGAGCAAAGGAAAGCCCAAAAAGCAGAATTAGGGACAATTTCTGTTTTCATCTCCTCACATCCCTGTAGAGACAAAGCTGCTTTAAAAATCCCTTAAATCACTCACGGATACCGCGCGGAGCTCACTACAGACTTCCTTTATGAAAGGAAAATTAACTCATTCACTCTAATTTGAGCAATAACACCCATCCTGAATCAGTCAAATAACTAAGAGTAACTTGTGAAAATCTGCCCAACTGAGGCTGAGACAATGGTTCATAATCACAACACAGGAAATACATTAAATCTGGAAAAGAAACTCTTTGGCTACAGCTGCGACTTGTCCTGACACAAAAGCCACCAGACCATCCAGAGGTCACATTCCAGGGTATTTCTCTGCAGACAAGTGAGAAGACTGTTTATGTTTTTAAGGATGAAGTCATTAATCTTGCTCAAGTCATCCTGGAATTATGAGGGCAAGGTTCCCTGAGGCTGCCTGGGCTCTGCTCAGCACCAGCAATCTGAGAGGGAAATAAAGCAAAAACCAACAACCATTCCAGAGTGAAGCCTCCTTCTGCTGTCCCACACATCTGGAACAGCTGTCTCACTCCCTGCTTCAGACCCAGGTTTGGACAAACCTGTGCTGAGCAATAAATCAGCTGGGGCTGCCCCAGCTCACCCAGAGCCACCTGGCAGCAGGTCCAAGTGTGCTTTTAGAGCACAGTCAGGACTCAGCCTCCATGGGAGGGTAAAAACCATTCCCCAGGGGAGCTGGGCTGCTGCTGTGTGCTCAGGCAGCCCCAGGGCTAAGGCAGGGTGTCCCTCAGGGCTGAGCAGCCCTGGGTACAGCTGTGCTGTGTGACACTCACCTGGTGACGCTTGACAATGTCCTTCAGCTTGTTGGCCAGCTTCAGCTCCATGTCAGGAATGAGGTAGATGGTTGGTCTGCTCAGACAGTTGTTCTGGGAGAGAAGAGCAAGTTGAACAAGGAATTAGGAGGTATCTGTGGCAAAAATCAGAATATTCCTATAAAATCCCCAGTGCTGGAACTCCAGTGGAACCCAGACCAGAGGGTGACGCAGGACAGTAACCCCGGCTCCAGGAGCCCTGGGACAGGGACATTCCCTTCCCACAGCTCCCCAACAAAGCCCTGCCCAGGTTTTTATCATGCACTGAAACCACTGTACATGGGCAAGGGTTTTTTGTAATAAAAATATTGTTGTGTTTTGCTGTTCTTCCTGTTTCCATTGCTAATGGACACCTGAAAGTTATGTTTTGACTACATCATACACTGAACTTGGCTTCAGAGTCTGAAAAAAAAAATCACACATTATTCCCACTCAGCAGTTAAAAAACTGAACTTCAAATGAGACTCCACAGAGCTGCTTAATGGGTACAGATAATAACTTGTTTGGTAAAGTGAGAGTAAAATGGATCCTAACCTGAAAAAGGCCAGTTTAGATCAAACTGGAAGCCAGCCCTGGAATGGGTACAGGAGCAGTTACTGAGCCCCAAGGGTGCCACCTCCACAGGGACATGGGGACACCTGGGATGTTTGCTCTTTCCTTACAGCAGGTTTTCCTCACATAAATAAATAAAATAAAAACCTCACACAAATAAATAAAATAAAAAGCTCTGCATATCCACACATGACCAATGGAAATATTTCACATTTTTCAAGTGAAAATGCAGAATTGTGACTGAGCTGGGTGGCAGAGAGAGGGAAGAGTTCCCCATTGCTACAGAGGGTCAGAGTGAAGTCCTGCCCTGAGTGCCCAGGAGTGGGGCCTGCCCTGGGCTGGGTCTCTCCTTGCCTGCACCAGTGTTTTCTCAATGGTCATGAACATCTCCACGTTCCGGTCCATCCGGGAGGGATTCTGCAGGTCAAACCTCCTCCTGTCGAGGGAAATGATTCACAAATATTAACTCCACATCCCCAGTTGCCAGCAGTCCAGAACCTTCCCTGCTCCACACAAACTCTGGATTGTGGCAGGGGTGCCAGGACACTCCAGCACAGCCACAACTATTTCTGCTGCACTTGGCACCCTCACCAGCAAGAAAACCACAATGAACCACATCAAGAAATGCAGCTGATTTGTGAGATGTTCAGGGAGAAAAAGGAGGGTTGACAGTGTCCACCAGACCCTGCAGCAGGGCTGTGCATTCCACCACAGTCACAGGGAGTAATTAAACACACAACCACCATGGATTTCAACATCAGATGAGAAAATTCACGGATGAGCTCTCATGGTTCTCTTACTTCTATCTGCCCCGATCCAGCAGTCCTGGAGTCCAGAGAAGCAGCAATTCCTCTGCCTGGTGTGAGAACAAACCACCCCCAGGACACAGGCAGCCAAAATTACCCATGGCAGCATTGTATCACCACCTTTACTAGACCCTGGTGCTTTAATTTTGTTATTTCACAGACAAATCACCACAATTATTGCAATGCTACTGGAGATCTGTCCATCAGAGATGAGGGAGGACACAAAACCTGAGAATCCTCCTGGGAAGCAGCATGAGAGCCCCCAGACTCCCTGTGCTGTGTCCACCTGACCGCTGAACACATCTGGAACTCACAGATGGGCCAACCCAAATGAGGGATTGAGGTGGTGACACCAGAGCCTGAGGAGGGACAGCCCCAGCCCCAAAACAGCCCCAGCACTGCCCCAGGGCCCAGCAGCAGCAGCAGGGAATGCCACAGCTGGGGCTGAGCCCTCAGGAACCAGCGTGTCCCAAAGCTCCAGCAGGTGCTGAGCCCTCAGGATCCAGCCTGTCCTGTCCCAAAGCCCCAGCACCTCAGGATCCAGCCTGTCCCAAAGCTCCAGCAGGTGCTGAGCCCTCAGGAACCAGCCTGTCCTGTCCCAAAGCTCCAGCAGGTGCTGAGCCCTCAGACTGTGTCCCCCAGATGCAGAACATGACCTGGCACATGACTGCACCTCCAGGTTTGGGAACAGGCTGCTGCTGCAGTCTGGGAAGGCTCCCTGGGGTGTGTGGGGGGCGCCAGGTGTGAAACCCAAAGTTTTGCACACCCAGGGCAGTGGCAGTTGTGAGACCCAAAGCCCTGCACACCCAGGGCAGTGGAAGGTGTGAATCCCAAACCCAAAGTTTTGCACACCCAGGGTAGTGGCAGGTGTGAGACCCTGCACACCCAGGGCACTGGCAGGTGTGAGACCCAAAGCCCTGCACACCCAGGGCAGTGGGAGGCTGGCACACCCTCCCCACGAGGCTGCAGTCACCACCCAGCTCACACCAGCCATTCCCAGCCAAGGGCAGTCCCCTACAAACACACCCCTGTCCCAGCCACAGATCCCTTTTGCCAGTGCACACAGGCTCAGAGAAGGTTCAGGAAAGCAAAGCTCAGCGCCAAGGCTTTTAGCCCCAAGCCCTGTGACCCCACTAAATCAAACATGACCCCAGTTGGGACCTCCACGATCTCCTCCAGGGATTTTCAGGAGGGAGGAGCCCAGGCAGGGGGTTCTGTGGAAACACCTGAAGTGCTGGGCAGCTCCACCAACACCCTCTGCCAGGGGGATGGTTTCTGTCCTAAAGAAATTACCCTTCACACTGAGGACATGGCAAACAAATCAAATGTAAGATCCTGGCACATTTACTGGAATCAGCCTTTTAGAGAGGAATTTATGACCTTGTTGTGTGCTTTGGGAAGTTCACCCTGACTTGCAGAAGCATGGTCAGACATCAAGGCAGTCAGGTCACTGTTAATAAGGTATTTTACACCTCTAAAACAGAGGATTTTTGAGTCAAGACTGAGCCCCTTCTCCAGTATTCAGCCATGGTTTGTATCCAAAACACCCAGAATGGCTCTGTGGGAGACAAATGCCAAATAAACACCTACAGACCTCTTGGTACCTGTGACACAAAGACACCCAGGGCATGAGCAGAATGTTGCCATTTTTAGCTCAAAACCTGCACTGTGCATCCATGGAATGCTGCATGCCCCAGCTCCCTGCCTGCTCCAGAAAGGCAGAGAAGGACATGGATAATGAATAACAGCACTGTTTCAGCTGCCCATTTGGATAAAATGGCACTAACTCTTCCTGGGCTCAGCTCAAGAGGCTCCCTGGCCAGGCTGGGCCAGGGATGTATGTCCAGCTCTCAGACATACCTATTGTGGCGAGGAAGGGGACTTCTCCTATAAGACAGATCAGTCACAAACAGGTTAAGCAGGAGCGACAATGCAGACCAAAACAAAAATCAAATCAAGCACAGGGCAGGCAAACAGCACAGATCACTTGGCAGAGTCAGTGGGGACACATTCCAGGCTCTAGGGCTGAGCTCAGAGTTAAGTGCAGGATTACTGCCCACATGCACACACACGTCAGGCACTACCCACCTAATCCTGGGCAGCAGCAAGGCAGGGACAGGGGAGGAGGCAGCTCCAGAGCCCTGCTGGGCTGGGCAGCTGGCTGCAAACCACATTTTCTTATTGAAAATAAGAAATGTTCATTCAATTCAAACGTTCCTGAAGTTGGAACCGTTTCATTCCTGTATCTTAAGGCAAAGAAGTAGCAGGACACTGCTGATAAACCACACTGCAGAGAGGTGCCTGTCCCAGGTGCTGGTAAGATTGGAATAGGAAAGCCCCTGAGAGTGGTTCATTCCTGATATATCCACCTCAGACAGAGCAGATATGAATATAAATAATTCCTAAAAACAACCAACCATCCTCAAACAACTTTGTTTTGCCTTTTAAATGGCTCTTGTGTGGAAAAACAACTGAGTCAATTCCAGGAATGCTGCTACAGATTGGAAACATCACATCCAAACTATTGAAATTCGTGGACAGGAGCAATCTCTGCTTAATTTTATTGATTGTTTACATTTATTGACTTTTCATCCTCATTTTTTTGCCCAGTGCTCTGAAAAATAGTGATTTCAAGGCCAAAAATAGTGATTTCAATTGGACATGGGGGCTTGGAGCAGCCTGGGACAGTGGAAGGTGTCCCTGCCATGGGAGGGGGTGGAACTGGATGACTTTAGGGTCCTTCCAGCCCAAACCATTCCAGCATTTTATGATCCTATGCTGCTGTTCCCTCGGGAAGAGGATTATAACTTAAAAACACCCAGGTTAAACCACTCCTGGGATGTCACAGGGATATTTTCATGCCAGTACCAACAGCTCCAGGGGCAGTTTCTAAGTGCTCACACTCCCCATTTTTGGGGCGACAGAGATCTGAGCATTTACTAGGATCTGCAGTGCCTCATGCTTTCCCAGTCATAACTAAACCAAATAATCAATACAGTAACAAAGATTTATGTTTCACAGATGTGAGACTGATCCTGGTTCACTTTCTCAGTCAGACAGCAAGGAAATAAAAAAGGAGCCTCAAACTTGTAATTAAGTCCAACTACAGGCCCAAAACCTTCAACTTGGCCAACTCCTCTGTAAATTTAGAAGTGTGGGGGTGTGTCTTAAAAAAGCTACCATAAGCAAAACAGGAAGAAGTTCCCTCTTCCCATCTCCGCTGCCTTGCCTGGCCCAGTCTCCAGGAAGGATTAAACTTTAGGTAGCTTGCATAAGCAATTCATGTGCTTGGTTTCATGCAAAAGGTGTATAAATAAAATAAAATACAAATAAAAACTTACCAGCCCTGTTCATTCTTATATTTGTAAGCAGCACCAAGAATGTGACATAATGTACCTCCAGCTTTGAAATCCATGAAGCACTTTGCCTGGAACCCAGAAAACAAGGAAAAACAGTGACACTGACTTTTATGCAATTATTTTAAACAAATGCATATTGGTTAGCTGAGCTTTAGACACAGAACATATCAAATGAAA
The DNA here is from genome assembly GCA_035584835.1 of Tangara arthus. Taxonomy (NCBI): domain Eukaryota; kingdom Metazoa; phylum Chordata; class Aves; order Passeriformes; family Thraupidae; genus Tangara; species Tangara arthus. The sequence goes on from JAWMQZ010000118.1 coordinate 651,485, forward strand.
AGTTAATTTTCAGATGAAACATTTCTGGAGTTTGAGGTTCTCCTTTCAGAATGTTTCCTGAAGATTAAATGTATTCGGATTAGGCAGAATTTTTTTGTTTGCAAGAACTTGATGTATCTGAAAGCTCCAAGTAGAGCTGTAAAAATCCAAAGTACTCTTTGAACACCCATTTCATAGTAAATTAAACCTCACATCGTAGCTGTCAGGGAAGCAGCTCTTCATCTGTGTGAGAGCATCAAACCAGATCATCAGGAACGAGCAGCTGAAGCAGAGCTCAGCTATTCCACACTCCATCCCTCCCTCCCCCAGGGAAAGCTGTGTGTCAGGAGCTGCACATCTGCCCTAAAACACCAAACCCAGCTCATTTCTGCCCTCTCAGCTTCACCTGAGTCACCCCTTCCCAAAGCAGGAATCCCACAACACTCAAACGGGGTTGGAAGCTTCAGAGCTCCCCCCAAGTCCTTTCTCTGAAAGGTTATTAAGAAACTCCTGTTTCCTGAACAAAAGCTCAATTTTTCTGATAGATTTGAGTCTGGAATGTGCATTTTTCCTGCTATCTCTGGCCAGGAGGGCTGTGGCTGGGAAAGGCAGCTGCTGTCAGAGTCCTCCTGGCAATGGAGACAGGAGGATGGGGCAGCTGCAGGCAGGACAGGGAGGGCAATGCCAGGATCTGCTTCGGTCCTGGATTATTCTGTGCTTCTCAGTAAATATAAAAAACATGTACAAAGCACAAAGCAGAATGTGGGGAGGTGTTCAGGGGCCAGGCTCTGGTTATCACCAGAAGCTTTCTGCTGGGAGAAGGAGAGACACCCCCAAACAGCAGCAACTCCTGAGGATGCACAGAGGAGTTGTGTCCTGCTGGAGATCCAAGGGCTGTAAATTAACCTGAGCAAATTTGGCCAGATTAGAGCTTTGAAGCAGTGAGAACAAACACAGGAACAACATCTTTATGATGCCACTGCAATGTTTATTGCCATTTTTAAGATAAGACAAATTGATTTAAGGCTCAGGGGCACTCCAGTGGTTTATGCACTTGAGGAATGTAGGCAGGTTTATGGTTTGTGCTGCCACATCCAAATAAAGCCCTGCAAAGCTCGCCCGGTCCCTGAAGCTTCCCACTATCACTGAGGCATCAGGAGAGGTGGTGAGATCCTAATGGCACCTTGGGCTGCTTCTGGCTGCTCTCCAAAGCACCAGGAGAGTTACAAAATCCCAAAATGGTTTGGGCTGGAGGGACCTTAAGGTTCATCCAGTACCCCCTGTGCTGTCCTAGGGACACCTCCCAGTGTCCCAGGCTGTTCCAGGGTCCAGCCTGGCCTGGGACACTGCCAGGGATCCAGGGGCAGCCCCAGCTACTCTGGGCACCCTGTGCCACGGCCTCACCACTCTCAAAAGGAAGCATTCCTTCTAAAATTCATCTGGGAAATGTTCTGGGATTCACCCCATGAGTGAAAACCCTTCCAGTGAAGGAGTGTGCACACCCCACCCTCATGGAGAGGTTACAGGGGCAGAACACCTGGGGGAACCAGCAGAGAACAAAACAAGGACTGTCCTGTCATGTGCACCCACAGCCACAGGAGCTCTGCCAAGTTTTCAGGCCAACTTCAGCTTCAATGGGTTTCAACCTCTTCACTGGTTACAAATGGTTCCAGCTTTGTGCTCCCACCCCAAAGAGCCCCAGAGGCACAGCCCCAGTGGCAGCACACATCTGTGCCAAAGCTGAGCACACACTGACAGGATCAGAACACTGTCCTGGCCCACAGACCCCCTAAAACACCCAGCTGGCACCAGGTTGGCACCCCTGCCCTCCTCCCAGCTCTGTGCACCTCACCCTCCCCAGGACAGGACCCCTGGGTGTGGGAGGGCACCAGGCTGCACTTGGGGAGCAGCATCCTCACAATGCTGATATTGTTTGGGTTACCTGGATCCCAGGGGACTGAGGATCACTGCCTGCTGTTGCTGCAGAACGTGGCAAGGGCATTTCTCAGCCTTGGCAACCTCCCAAGTCTGGAGTTTAATAACCAAAACACCTCATGGCAGCTTGTTTGCCTTGGAGAGTGCATTTTACTCACTCACTTTAGGATGCACCAGTCCAGATTTGACTTAAAACTGATGAATTACGCTGAGTTTTAGCAGAAATTAAAATGTTCCCACAGTATTGCAGAAATAATTTCAAATATAGAGAGAAGCTGTATTACAGCGCAAATGTGCACTAAGGAGGGGTGTGCTCCTCCAGCCCCTCCAGAGGGTGCACCAGGAGCCTGGGCTGGGGCAGGGATGTCCCAGTGCCCTGGATACATCCCAGGAGCACACACAGAGCTGTGCCAGCAGTGAGAGCCCCAGCAGAACACAGTACTCACAGGAAGCTTTGTGAAGGCAGGATTGGTGACATGTTTTCCAAAGGCATCTTCCTGGAATTGCAGCAGCTGCACCACCAGCCCCGCCAAGGTTTTATTGGTAGGAGCATCTGCCTGAACGTACTGCAAGACAAGAAGCACAGTTTGTTGGGACAGGGAAGTGCAGGGAGGTTGCCTGGGGACACCCCAGCTCCCTCCTGCACCTGCAGAGCAGAGCTGGAGCATTTTGGGATCCTGAGTGGCTGGGAAGGGCTGCAGGGGGGTTTGCACAGGAGGAGCACCCAGCAGAACCATTTTCCAGCTTCAGGCTGAACACCCAGCACTCACCTGTGGCTGAGTTCCCAGCTGGCTCCAGACAAGGATTAACCACTCAGGCTGAGCTCAGCCCCTAAAAAAGGACCAGGCTTGTGCTGCCCACACACACAGAGCCTTCTGCAGCCACCTCACAGCCTCCTGCTCTAATCAACTCCCAATTAATCCTCAGAGCAGCCCTCGGTATAAATAGGATGTCCTGCACAGAGGGAAAAGCTGAGCCATACAGAGGCACTTGTGATGTTCTGGGACAATCTGAGCAGCTTCCCAGGTTCAATAAAATTACATTTACATTGTGAATGTAAAATCACAGCATGGAGTATTAAACCCCTCCCACAGTGCTGAGTTTGTGTCACCCCTGATATTCAGTATTCACTCACTAGATGTCACCTCCTTGCTGTGCCAGGTGACTGCCAAGAGGAGAACAAACATCACTTTTCCAGGTAGAACATGGAGCAATTTGAGCTGCCCCAGTCTCTCAGCTGGGTAACTCTCAGCTTTTCCTCTTCCCTCAAATCAGATTCTTCTAAAACCCCTTAAAAAATTGAGTTTGAGACCCAGACCCTCAAAGTTTTGAAGCTGCGGTAGCAAATACCAGCCAAACCTAACTGAGCTTTGCAAAGCATCAGCTCCAAAGCCAAAGGCACCACAAAGACACAGAGGGAATGGAAACAATTACAATTTCAGCGTCTGACCACCCTGAGATGTGAATTCCCCCAGCACTTTCTCAGGAGCAGGCACATATCTGAGAAATTAAATCTTCCCAACTGAAAGGACACAAATTCCCCTGAGGCTCCTGAGTGTCCTGTCCTGGGTATAAATCCTGAACTAGAAACACGAGCCTGGAAAGAACTGGAGGCTAACATTTCAAAGCTGCATTTCAATTTGCCCTCTTCCCTCCCCTAGGAATTAATGTTTTAATTACATCAAAATCACAGAATATCCTGAGTTGGAAGGGATCCACAGAGATCACTGAGTCCAACTCCTGGCTCTGCACAGGACTTTGGACAAGGGCTGGAGGAACAGGACAAGGGGGAACAGCTTCCCACTGCCAGAGGGCAGGGATGGATGGGATATTGGGAAGGAATTCCTGGCTGGGAGGGTGGGGAGGCCCTAGAATAGAATTCCCAGAGCAGCTGTGGCTGCCCCTGGATCCCTGGCAGTGTCCCAGGCCAGGCTGGACAGGGCTTGGATCACCCTGGGACAGTGGGAGGTGTCCCTGCCATGGCAGGGGCGGCACTGGGTGATCCTTGAGGTCCCTTCCAACCCAAACCAGTCTGGGATTCTATGAACCTCCTTCAAAAAACAAATCCAGAAGAAGTGGTATCCTTGTACTGACTTAATATATATATTTTTTTCAGATACTTTCCTTCAGAAGGAAAATTACATGAGAATGCACCTTGCAAAGCCTATTCTTAGACAGGTGAACTTTTTCAGGCAGTCATTCCTTTTCCTGCAGCTCCCATTTTTACCTCTTGCAGGAGGCACTGACAGCTGGAAGCTATAAAGGAAGACAACACCTTCTCATCCTCCCTTGCACTGCCACTATCCTGCAGATCCTTTTAATGAAGAGCCCATTACCTTGCCTGAGGTTCCCTAAACAATAAGAGGAAAAACCCTTCAAAAAGAAGCCCAAGACTCCCTTCCATTATTTCTGCATGCTAATGAGCAGCACAAATGGGTCTTTAGGCAGTAAAACACAGCAGACAATTTCCCAAACAATTCACAGTGGGTTTGAGGGACCACAGAGGCATTAATTCCAACAGATTTCTGGGTTCTCCCCTCATGTCCACAAAATGATCCTGCAGCAAATAAAGGTTTCTAAGCAGTGAATTCCAGAGGACAGAATGATGCCCTGTTCCATAAGAGGATTTTGCTCTCCTGCTGAAATGCCAAAGCCACACGGACACAGCAGAGTTTTCCAACCTTTCCACAATAATTAGAAACACAAAACCACCTCCAATCTTTAAGCAGAAAATGTGTGGTCAGGAAGCAGAGTGTGAGCAGCAGCAGCAGAGGGAATCTCCGCAGCCAGAGCTGCACTGCAGCTGCCCTGGGAGCATTTGTCACCGAGGGGGGACAGATCCAGGGCTGGCTTTGATGTGGGCACTGACCTCAAACACCCCATCAGCTCTGCTGTGCACACACCTTCCCCACACAAAGGGCACTGCAGCTCAGAGCAGCACACGGGAGCCACAGGAAAACCCACACTGAAAGGCTTTGATCTGGGTCAAACAAACCCCTGTTCCTTTCCAAAGGGGAGAACACAGAAGAGCTGCACACAGACCCCTCCCTGGATCCAATCCCAGGCAGGCCCAGGAGGCTCCTGCCAAGGACAGCAGGGCCACAGCCACTGCCAGGGCAGCCCCAGGGGACAGCAGGTGGTGCCAGTCTGGCACACTGATGGCACAACTGTCCCCAGCAGCTGCCAGTGCCAGCCCGTGCCCTGCTCCAGGATATTCCTGGCAGGGAGAAGGAGATCCCAGCTCTGCCTGGAGCTCTGCCCTGCAGACCCTCCCTGGGCAGCAGGCCCAGCTCAGGGATGTGCTCAGACCCCTCTCCCTGGGCCAAGGGGGTCCCAGCTCTGCTCCAGAGCTCCCCATGCTGAGCCATGCCCTGATCCCCTCTAACCAACATCCCACCTGCTCCTTACAAACCTCAGCACCCTCCTCCTGCCTCCCAAAAATCAACTGCTCCAGCCTTTTTGTCTCAGAGGAGCAGAGCAGTCAGAGCCACCAGAGCACCCCGGGCCAACAGATGGATATGGATCTGGATATTGCCCTGGATATGGAGCTGGATATTGCCCTGGATATCAACAACACACCAGGATGGCTCCTCGGGAAGCTCAGCTGCAAGGCCAAGGCCAGGGGCTGCATCCTTCATCAGGCAGCTGCTAAACCCCTCCCAAACTACCTTAGAAATAGGTCTTACAGACAATAAATAACTGCTTTGGGACACCCCATTTTAATATGAGGGACGTGGCTTACTGAGAAAGGAACTGCCTAAACAATGCACAGTGTTATAGATAAATGAGCATTAATGTAACAAAAAGAGAATTGCCTAGTTTACTTCTGAACTGGGAATTTCTAAGTAACTATGGTGACATCAAGGTGCCCATTACAGTCTACCCAAATTACTCTGAACAAGGGATGGAGGAACAGGACACAGGGAATGGCTCCCACTGCCAGAGGGCAGGGATGGATGGGATATTGGGAAGGAACTCCCGGCTGGGAGGGTGGGAAGGGCCTGCCACAGGGTGCCCAGAGCAGCTGAGGCTGCCCCTGGATCCCTGGATGTGTCATGGACAGGGCTTGGAGCAGCCTGGGACAGTGGAAGTTGTCCCTGGGACAGTGGGAGGTGTCCCTGTCCATGGCAGGGGTGGAATGGGATGGGCTTTAAGAGCCCTTCCCCCCCAAACCATTCCAGGATCCTGTGACTCTGTTTTGTAAAAGTCTGGCAGAAGCCCCAGGACTCCAAACCCATTCCCAGCTCCCAGGGAAGCAAAGCTCCAACATCCCCACTGCACCCACACTGCCTGGGAAGGAGCTGGGCACCTCCTGCACCCCTTGATGCTCAGAAACAACACAAACCAACTTCCAGACATCACACACACAAACTGGGAGCAGGAGGGAGTCTGGAATAAATCAGCTCAGTACAATATCAATAATTTCATTTTCTGTCATTGTGTTTGGTGCCTGTCAATGAGTTTTTCAAGATGCACTGTGAGTCTTCCAAACTACTACTGAAACTTGTTTCATTCTTAGTTGTACTCTGGAGAGAGAGCTCCCCAAGAGCTGTTCCTGTCCAGAGACACACAGAGCTCCCCAACAGCTGTTGTACTCTGGAGACACAGAAAACTCTTCAGTATTAAAGTCTTGTCTAATCTAGAGACAAAATGAGTAGCTCTCCCACCCTCCCTGTCCCTCCAGACCTCCGGATCCTGACTGAGCTTGGTGCTGCTCTGGGATTCTCTCCAACTGGTCCCCAGTGCTCTTGGAGCTGGACACACCAACTGCTGCTGACAGCTTCACCACTGAGATGTACAAACATCTATTTTTAAGAGCATAAACTGGGCAAAGGCCAGTTATAATCACCATGTACCTCTCTGGAAGGAGCCATGCACCTACAGCGGGATGAAAACAGAACAAGATGAACCAGAGTCCATTTACAGCACATCCAAAAGGGAACCAGCCCGTCCCTCTGGAGTGTTAAGGCTCCATCTGTAAGCACTGGTATCAACTTTCTTGTTTCCCCAAACAAAAATCACTTTTCATTTTTTAAAAGGATTGTCACAGCAACATTCCAAAACTCACTCACCCTACAGAGCTTCCTTAGCCTAACTCCAGAGCCACGAGAAATAAATATCTATTTCTATAACAATCTATAATATAATAACATAAGTTCTATAATAATATAATTTCTATAATATAATTTTAATTATTATTATTATTATTAATTATAAGCAATTTGAAAGGAAGGGTTTTCCCTTGGCTCTCATTGCTGCACCACATTCCCCCTGCCCAGCCAGTACAGAGACCAGCCTAGCAGGGGGTTCAGAGCCACACAAACACTTTCTGCGCTCAGCAGGGCACCTGGGCCCTGCTCAGAGCAGCGATTTCCTGGGATCCCGGAGGTGCCCGGCCAGGGTAGGGAAAGGGAAAACCACAGCTCCTCCAGGGCGTGGGACAGCACCGCAACCGGAACGAGCCAAACTGCACAAATATTCTGTTACATTGCCCTGTCAACACAAAGAGCTCGAGCTGCTGCTTCAAAGCGCACCCCACGCCCCGATCCGAGCTGGAAGGAGCTGGAAGGACTGGAAAAACAAAAACACACCCGAGCCCCAGCTGCCTTCACCCCGCAGCGCCCCAGCTCAGATTCCCGGCCTCAGATCCTCCGACACACAAAGAGCCCAGCCAACAGCCGGGGCTCCTCCGTGGGTGACGGACACCGGGCCGGCCCCGAAACCGGGGGAACACCGAGATTGTGCAGCTGGGGCCGTGCAGCATCCCCGGGCACCGCTCCGGCCCGAGCAAAGCTCCTCCAGCTCCGCTGCAGCGCCGTGCGGACCCGCTGCAAAGTTACACCCGGGGCATTCCTCACGGTACCGAAATAAAGTTATAAAATCAGCACACGCAGAAAAAACCAAAACACATAAAGAAAGCGAGGCAGCCGAGGGGAGCGAAGCGTGCGAGGAGGAAGAGGAGCCCAAGGGCAGCAGCGGCGCTGCCGCGGGCGATCTCGGGGCAACACGCGGGGCTGAACGCGGCTCCCGACGGCTCCGGGGGATTTTCCTCCTTTTCCTCCCTTTCTCAGCGCTCCCGACACCGCCGGGGCGCGGCTGGAGCGAAACCCAGCGGGGCCGGGACCTGCCCGCACAGGAAAGTCACTGCCTGGGGCGGGCGGGCACCGGCCGGGCCCCCGCGGGCAGCGGGAACGTCCCGGGGCCACCGGGGCCGCCCCAAACACGGCCCCGGGCGCGGAGGGAGCGGAAGCGTGCCCAGGGCTGCCCCCGGCCCAGCACAGCGGCCGCCGCAGCAGCGAGGCCGCGGGTCACAAAGAGCGGCGGAAACCTCCGGCCCCCCCGTCCCATCCCCGTCCCCCGCCCGGTGCCCGCAGCCCCCGCCGGGCCGCACCTTCTTGTAGTGCTTCCCGAGCCACACGCGGACCGAGTCGAGCTGGGACACGGTGTCGGGGCACTCCCAGAACTTGCCGGCGGGGCCGCCGTCCTTGCGGCGCGCCGCGGCCAGCGCGGGGCCGGGCCCGCCCGCCGGAGCCGCCGCGGGGCCGCTCCCGGGGCCTCCGCCCGCCGCCAGCGCCGCCGCCGCCATTGTCCCCGCGCGCCCCGCGCCGCGCATGCGCCGCGCCCCGGCCCGCGCCCCGCCCACCCCGGGAGCGCGCCCGGGACCGCAACGGGAACGCGGACGGGAACGTGCTCGGGGGTCGGAATAGGAACGCGCACGGGGATGCGATCGCCAGTGTTCTCGGGGATGCGAACAGGAACGGGAACGTGAACGTGCTTGGGGATGTGATCGGGAAGGTCAGCGGGAACGCGCACGCCGCTCCTGTGAAGCCCCGCCCCTCCCGGCCCCGCCCCCGCTCCCGCTGAGCGACCCCGGGGGCTCCGGGTCCCGAACGCGCCGTCCGTGCCCTCGGCACCGGCAAGAGAGCTCTCCGGACCCCGAACACACCGTCCGTGCCCTCGGTACCGCCCGAGACTGTTCCAAACACACTCTCCGTGCTCTCGGTACCGCCCGAGACTGTTCCAAACACACTCTCCGTGCTCTCGGTACCGGCAAGAGAGCGCTTCTGGGCCCCGAACACACCGTCCGTGCCCTCGGTACCGCCCAGGATCGCTCCGAACACACCCTCCGTGCTCTCGGTACCGCTCCGGTGTGCTCCCGCCCCCGCCACGCAGGCCCGGTGTGAAGACCCTGGGGTGCAATTAGGGAATAAATTGGGTGCTGCCATAATTGCCTGCAGGTGTCTGCACCGAGTCCTCGCTGCCGGGTACCTTTGCCTTTCCATAATCACATGTAGACCCACGGAATGGGTCATTAGGAAGCAGTTTCCCCCAAATTCCGTTTACAGAAACCACTTAGTTTTGAGTCTCTACTAATGTTTTATTTGTGAAATGAACATAACAGAGATATTTTTTAAAAAGCAAAAACGTGTATATAACTTAAAAATACAACGCAGTTCAAGCATTATCAAATAGAGCATCAAAAAGTCCATCATTAAAATCACAATGCCCAGTATAAAACCGTCCCTCACATTACTGTAGTTTGTAAATGTTCCCTTGTCCCTGAACACTCCAAATAGAAATAAACATCTGTAGGAGAGGAAACCTCTGGAGATAGAGGGAATAACAAACCCACCAAACATCCAGAAATCTGAACTTCAGAATTTCAGAGCTGCCATTCTGAAAAGGCAGCAGAGTGAGTCCAGCCAAGAATTCCAGAAGGGTTTGGGTTGGGAGAGCCATAAAATCTCATCCCATTCCACCCCTGCCATGGCAGGGACACCTCCCACTGTCCTGGGGTGCTCCCAGCCCCAATGTCCAGCCTGGCCTGGGACACTGCCAGGGATCCAGGGGCAGCCACAGCTGCTCTGGGCAGCTCCCCGGTCACGATCGGGATCGGGACCGGGACCGGGACCGGGACTGGGACCGGCACCGGGACAGGGATCGGGGCCGGGATCGAGATCGGGATGGGGCCTAGCCAGGTCCCACCCCGGGATTAGCATCAGGACCAAGACCGCGACCAGGACCGGGGCCCTAACGGGGTCCACGGCGGGGCCGAGGCTACAGCGCCCCCACAGGCCGCACCGCCCATTGGCTCTGCCGTTGCCATGGGAACAACCATCGCCGCCCATTGGCTCTTTCGTTGCCATGGGGACAGGCTCCGCCCCGCGCCCGCGCCAGGCTTCGCACTGTGGCGCCGCTGGCCGGAGAGAACGCGCGGGCCGTCTCACTTCCGGGGAAGGGCCGGAAGTGAAGCGCGCGCCGCGCCGGAAGCGCGCGCGGGGGCTGCCGGGAGCTGTAGTCCCGAGGGGCGGCCCGGCGGCGGCAGTCGCGGTGCGGAGGTCGGTGCCGGGCGGGTGGGGGTCGGACCGCGACCCCTGGGGCGAACCGGGGGGGCCGCGGGGGCGGGACGGCGGCGGGAGGAGGGGCAGGAGCGGGGGATGGCGGCGAGCAGCGCGGGGCGAGACGGGGAGGGCCGTGCGGGGCCGCGGCCTGTGCGGGCGGGGCGGCGCGGGCGGGGATGCTCGGCGGCACCGGGGATGCTCGGCGGCACCGCCGGGGCCGGGGGTGCTCGGGAGGCCTCGGGGATGCTCGGAGGGGCTCCGGGGCACCGCTCGCCGCGGGCCCTGGTGAGGGGCCGGCGGGGAGATCCCGGGAAGCGGCCCCGGGAGCGCGGCATCCCCGGAGCTCCATCGCTGCCCGGGCAGGCTCCGCTCCGCCCCGCACGGAGCCGCTCTCCCGCCGCCTCTCCCCCTCCGTGCCCGCCTGTGGCTCGCCCCGCTGTCGCCGCCGGGCCCGTTGTGCCCCGTGGCCGCGGGAATTGTGGCCTGCCGGTGCCCGTCCGGCCCCGGAGCTGTCCGGAGCGCGCTGCCACCTGCAGCCCTTCATTCCCTGCCGCCCTGACCGCTGGCAGCCAGAGCCGCGGGGCTGGACCCAACGAGGGCTTCCTGCCCCCATCCGCTGTCCTTTGGCACAAATATCCAAAAGTAAAAATAAATCTCTGCTGCAGGGGCGTGCTGGCTGTGCCCGAGCCGGGCAGGGAGCCCTTGGATGTGCCGGCAGCAGGATTTCCCTGTCCTTTGTTCTCCTCACAAAGCAGTCGGGGCTCTGCCCCTTCCAACACCGCTGGAGTACCCCAGCAGCCAGTAATGACAATTGCTGGGATTTTCCCTGTCTCTCTCTCGGGGATGTGGCTTTCCCTCATGTAGTTGTTTTCCAGTGGATCGAGGAGCCCCCACAAAGGCCCAATTCCTTCCCATCCTTGGGGATTTGATCTGACAGTTTCTGTGCTGCAGTGCCTGGTTGCACTCTTTGCCTGAGTCTGTTCCTAACAAACTTTCACTGTCCCTTGTGCCACCTGGGTCTCTGGAGTTTGCCGGGTGTGAGGCACGAGGCTCCAGGCTCTCATGGATTCTCATCCCAGCTGTGCCACTGCCTGTCCTGTGTCATCCTGGGCCATTTCTTCCCAAATCCAGTGTCCTCAGAGCTCCCACCTCTCTCCTGTCATCAGACAAAATACATTTTGAGTGTTCCAGTGCTCCTGTCCATGCTGGTCCTGCATCCCTGTGCTTTCCTGGGGGCTGCAGCAGCAGCCACAGTTGGACACTTCTTATTTGGGATCAGGATGTGCAGGAGCAATCCCTGGGATGTCTCCCAGGCTGCTGGATGTGCTAAAAGTGATTCCCAGGTCGGGATCCTGGTGTCAGGTTCAGCAGATCCTTTATTCTGCTCCCTGTCCTCCCCAGTCTGGCTCTGACTGGTTCCCAGTGAGGCTCCCGGCCCAGCTGGGGTCTGCAGACAGGATCACACCAACAGCTGGGCTGGAATCTTCCTTAGCCAAGGGGATCTCAGTTGTTCCTCTTGGAACCTCATCCCCAGAGGGTTCTCCATTTTTTATTTCTTTGTTCTTGAGCAGAAGAGACCATTTCTATAAACTTTGTATTGCATTTACCCATTTGGGCTGGAAGGGAGTGTAAGGATCATCCCATCCCACCCCTGCCATGGCAGGGACAACTTCCATGATCCCAAACCCCAATGTCCAGCCTGGCCTGGGACATTCCAGGGATCCAGGGGCAGCCACAGCTGCTCTGGGAATTCCATCCCAGCCAGGAGTTCCCAATCTCCCATCCATCCCTGCCCTCTCTCAGCTCAAAGCCATTTTGGAAGAGCCCTTTTCCCCAGTGTGGGTGAGACATTCCCTGCTCCCTGGATTCCCAGGAGGAATGTTGCAGTTTACCTGCCCCCCTGTCCCAGGACACCGAGGGAGGGATTCCCTGGGGTACCCCACACACAGCCCCCCTGTTTGGTCACAGCTGGGGAGGGGGATGTGCCCAGTGCCCTGGCAGCTGGATTCCCTGCAGCATTCCCTGTCCCATTCCTGGTTCCCAGGGACTGGCTCTGGCTCTTTCCTCTTGGAGCAATGCTGGGCTCACCCAATTCATCCCAAATCCCCCTGGCTTTGGGGCAGTTTGAGCCAGGCTGGGATGATGCCCATGGAAGGGGGCACAGGCTGCCCTGTGCCAAGCTCCAGCCTTGGGCATCTGCCCCCAGGACCACAGAAGAGCTCCCTGACTTTGTTCCCTGCAGTGATTTCTCACACCAGGGACATTGCCCTCCCAGATTCACCACAGCACACGCAGGGTTTCATTTCTGCCAAGTCAATTTGCTCTGTTTTTATTGATTTCATCCTTGGAAAAGGCCGGGTGTGGCCCTGGCAGCCAGGGCAGGTTGGTGTCCATGTGTCCATGGGGAAGGAACCACGGACAAGGTGTCATATCCAGAGATGTGGCCAGAAAATGGGGTGGGTTTGTTTGATGCCTTTTGGTTTTGGTTTTGTTTTTTGCTATTGAAGTAATTTTGTCTTATTGAAAGCAAAAGTGAATAATTGAAATTATAATTGCAGGCTATTAATTGCATGCCCAGGAAGTCATTGATGGGGACAGTTCATGTCCACAGAATCCCAGAATATCCTGGCTTGGAAGGGATCCACCAGGATCATGGAAGTGCAGCTCCAAACCAGCTTTGTGTGTAAATGCTGACCTTCAGTCCTCACCCATCTGATCTGAGGATTTTATAGAAAATCCTTGTTACTGTTTCCAAGAATCCCTGCATCCCCAAGCGTATTTAATACTTGGCATGACAGATAAAACACCCCAAAACAAAGTTGGTTTTCTTATTTGAGTGAAAGTTATAAATAGGAAGTTTAACACAGTTTCAGTAAAGAACATTATCAGAAGTACAGTTCTCTTTCTTCTCCAGTTTTTTTTTTCCTTTAAAAGGAATGATGGCAATAATCTACTTCATCCTGGCCTAAAAGGCTTTTAAAACTCCCTCATTTTCACCCCAGAGCCAAAGCAGAAGCATTTGAAAGGAAATCGCCATTCTAACCTCAGTTTCTTTGTCTCCCTGCTGCTGTCCCAGGAACGCCCTTCCCGCCGGGATGGAGATGTTCTCGCTGAATTCCCTCAAAGGTAGGAGCTGATACAGCCCGGGGTGTTCCTGTGCTCCAGGGGGAGCTGGAGCAGGGGGCTGAGGAGGAGGAGGAGGAGTTCTTGGTGTGAGGAAGGAGCTCAGCTGTGTCCTGCTGGCTGCAGCACGGAGGGGATGTGGCAGGAGGCTGGCACAGGGCAGGATTTCAGGGCAGCAGTGGGACTGGGCAGGGAGGAGCCCTGCAGTGTTATCCACAGACACTGGACATTGCTGTTCAGCTTCAAGTACAGGCTTTTTCCCTTTTAATTTTGTCCTCCTGGATATTCCTGTATCCCTCAGTACCAGCTCCATGGGCTCTTTGTCCTTGGGGTTTGATCCTGTGATACCTGTCACTGTCACCATGGCTCTTTTCCCTGGCACTGCTTTGCCAGCCTTCCTTTCTATCATATTTTGTCCTCAGAAATCCCTCCAGTCCCTGTTTCCTGTTTTAAGTTGTGGATCTTTCCTGAGCTCTGTTACTTGGTCTTAGTGGATAGAATGGACTAAAATATTCCAGCTCTGGTTGAGGCAGAGGGACCCTCCTTCCATCCCAGGGAATTCATCCTGACACTCAGGAAACCCAGCAGTGACCCCACCACTCCTGTCACTGCCCTGCTCTGAGCCACCAGCACTGGGATTTAACTGAATTGAAACTAAAAATCCCAGAATTCTTCCCAGTCTGGGGCAGGAATTGTGTACAGTCACCTCAGCTGGGAGCAAAGCTCCCTCCTCCCCCAAATCCTGCCTGTGGGGTTGGAGAGATGGAACTTCCCTGCTGAGGGCTGGTGGTTTGTCACGGCCAGGCTGCCTGTGGGACTCTGGGATGCTCCAGCCCTGGGGATAAAGGAATTCCTGAATGAAACTTGGCTCCTTAAGGAGCTGCTGCCTCTGCACAGCCTTGGCTGGAGGGGCAGGTCCAGCCCAGCTCCTCCAGGAGCTGCCAGAGCTGGGGGATGGCTCTGGACACGCTGCCTGTGCTGGCTCACGCTGCTCTCTGCAAAATAAAGATACCTGGGATCGGTGACTTCTGCAGTTTTGTAATAAATTGACTCTTCACTGCTGCTTCTGTGCCCACAAGATAATTTTTTATATCATTTTTGGTGACAAACCACCAGCCCTCCTCAGCCCTGACTGTCCCTGCACACTGGGACTGCCTGTCAGCCTCTTTCCCTGACTTTTCCAGCTCCTGTCTATGTTTCCAAGGTTTCCCAGCTTTTCCAGCCCCCTGTTTCTGAGGTTTCCCCAGCTTTTCCAGCCCCCTTCCCATGTTTTTCCATGGTTTCTCCAGCTTTTCCAGCCCCCTGCCTGTGTTTCCAAAATTTTTCCAGCTTTTCCAGCCCCCCTGTCTGTGTTTCCAAGATTTCCCTCCCAGCTTTTCCAGCCCATGCCTTTGTGTTTCCAAGATTTTCCCAGCTTTTCCAGCCCCTTGTTTCTGAGATTTCCCCAGCTTTTCCAGCTCCCTGCCCATGTTTTTCCAAGGTTTTCCCAGCTTTTCCAGCCCCTGCCTGTGTGTTTCCAAGGTTTCCCAGCTTTTCCAGCCCCGTTTCTGAGGTTTCCCCAGCTTTTCCAGCCCCCTGCCCATGTTTTTCAAGGTTTTCCCAGCTTTTCCAGCTCCCTGTGTTCCCAAGGTTTTCCAGCCTCCTTTTCCTTCCAGTCCTCCTTGAAGATTTCATTTCCAAACCACCTCAGTTTATTCCTGAATAAATAGTAAAAATCATGGTAAAAACAATAAAAATAATAGTTTGTGCAATGTGCTGTCACAAGATTAACATAGGATTAATTCCCTTCAGTGGAATGAGTTTTCCTCTTAAGTGGTCTGGGTGATCTTTGGATGATTTTTGAATGAACAATCAGTTTTGAATGATTTTTCCCATTTTAATGGACCAATCCCTTAAAATTTGTAATCCAAGTGCCAGAATAACTTCATGTCTTTCAAAAAAAAAAAGTGGGTTTTTTGTCATCTAGTGTTGATTCAAGATCTGGGTTTGTGTTTCCATTTGGGTTTTTTTTTGTTTGTTTTTTTTTGTTTGTTTGTTTTTTTTTGTTTGTTTGTTTTTTTTTTTTTTGTATTTTTATTTTTTTTTTAAGTAAAAGAACTTCCAAAGACAAATCAGCAGCTCATTCAGAGGTTCTAAAACGAGAACACAGGAGAAGGCAAACTTGATGTAATAAGACTTTTTCTGAGTGTTCAACTCTTCTAAAAGTTTTTTTCTTTTTTTTTTGTTTGTTTGTTTTGTTTTTTCTTTTTTCCATTTTCCTAAAGGGTTTTATTTGATAACTTTGTCTTGAACCTCTTCTCATGGAGCCCAGGCTTTGTAAAACTGAACTGTGCCATTGTATTAGTCAGTATCTTTTGCCTTATTGAAGATTTTTTTAAAAATCAGAAAAAAACCAAAACCAAAACAAAATCAAAACATAATCACCTTTTGCATCATGATGCTTAACCAGCCATTCATGGTAATTTTCACTTTACACACAAAATACTCAGTAATAAAGTCTTCGACATAAAAATGAGACCCTGGTTTAAAGAAATGCAAAACATAATGGTAATCCCAGTACAGCCAGGGCTGATACAGATTAATTGCTTAGGAAAAAAAAGAAAAATCAAATTTAGATAAATCATCCTGTAGGGTGGGAATTTCAACCAGCTCTATAGCTTTAAGAACTTTATACCTGAATTATTGTATGAAATAATTCATGTAGAACTGAGTAACAGGAGGAGTTGGAGTTGGGAGAAGTGGGGAAGTGCTGACTTATTTCATGAAGATTCTAAGAACGTCATCAAAGATTTTAATTTTAGATTGTATAGATTTAAGATTTTATACAGATTTAAGATTTTAAGTTCTTTAAAAGATTTGAAGCTTATAAAGATTTTAATTTTTTCAGTGTTTATCTCAAATATTAGCGAATAACGGGCTGCAGGAGCAGCTGCATTTTAGGGATTTGGACTTGACCGTGAGGGTGGGACATGGCTCTGTGGGCTCTGGTGCTCCCGGCCGCAATTCCCGGTGGGAATTCCCGGGGCTCCCGGCTGGAATTCCGATATTCCCCGGCCGCAGTTCTCGGTGTTCCCGGCTGGAATTCCCGATATTCCCCGGCCGCAATTCTCGGTGCTCCCGGCTGCAATTCCGGGAGCTCCAGGGCCGGAATTCCCGGTGTTCCACGGCCCCAATTCCCGGTGTTCCCGGCCGCAATTCCCAGTGCTCCAGAGCCGGAATTCCCGATATTCCCCGGCCGCAATTCCCGGGGCTCCCGGCTGGAATTTCGATATTCCCCGGCCGCAATTCCCGGTGCTCCAAAGCCGGAATCCCCGGTGCTCCAGAGCCGCAATTCCCGAGGGTCTCCGGCCGCAATTCCCGGTGCTTTTATAGATTCCACCGGGAGTACCTACTTTATTCTTTATCTCCGTCTAGCCTCTGTTTTAAGTCAGCCTTCACAAGGCATGACTCCCACGGCCGGAATTCCCGGTGCTCCCGGCCGCAATTCCCGGTGCCCCACCGCTCAGGAGCCCCGGGAATGGTGCGGGCTCCGGCCGCGGCCAGGACAGCAGCTCCCTGTCCTTCCCCCCGTCCCTCTCCCCCTCTCCGGTCCCTTTCCGTCCCCGCTCCGCTCCCGCCGGGCCGGGCTCTCCGGGGCGCTCCCGGTCCTCCCGCCCGCCGGGGGGCGCTGCCGCCGCGGCCCCTGCGCTGCCCGCGGGCGCGGGGCGGCCCAAGATGGCGGCGCTGGGGCTGCTGCTGCAGGCGGCGGGGCCGCTGCGCCTCTGCCGCGGCCCCCGCGGGCCCTGCGCGGCTCCCCGCGGGCTCTGCTCGGTCCCCCGCGGGCCCGCCGAGCCCCGCCGGGACGAGGAGGACGAGGAGGAGCCCGAGGCGGCGCAGGGTGAGCGGCGGGCCCGGCCGGCGCTCGGGGCCCCGCGCGGCGCTCGCGCAGCGGAAGGGAGGGGCGAGCCCGGGCCCGCGGCGGGGCGGGGGAGCCGCCACATCCCTCCCTCCCCTCCATCCCTCCCTCCCTTCTTCCCGCGGCTCCGCCGGGACCGGGATGCGCGGCCAGGGAGAGGAGCCGCCGAGCTGCGCAGGTACCGGGGGTCGCCGGGGGCACCGCGGAGCTGCTGCGGGGCCGCCCCCGCGGGCCTTTGTTGACCGCAGTTGGGTTTCCCCGGTGATTCCCCTCAAGGTCGCCGAGCCGGGCCTGGGCGAAACTCCGGCCGCCTCCGGTGGCTGACGCGAGAGGAAAATCCCCGTGGAGCTGCGGCAGGAGAGCGGCCGGGCCGGGCGGGCCGTTAGGGCCGTTCCCCGCTCTCCGTGCGCGGCATCCCGCGGATCCGCCCGGGCAGCGGGAGCCCCGGGCAGCAGCTCCGGGCGGGAGCCCCGGACAGCTCCGCGGCACCGGGCCCGGTCCTGCAGCGGCCCCGAAGCCCGCCGGGGCTCACGGCTCTGGCCGCAGCCTGGAAGATCGTCCCGGTTGGATGTCCGGGCTGCGCGGGCCCCGGCGGGAAGGGTGAATGCCGTCGGAGTTGTCGCTGCTGTAAAAGAATGTTCGAAACTCGCGTTTGGTGCCGTGTTTTGAATCGCTTTTTGTTGGGTTATGGAGCGTGGAGAACACTTGGAGCTTGGAGGGATGCGAGTGGTTTTGTGCCAGAGGTTGTGACTTGAACCATTTTTCCTTGCAAAAATCGCTGGTTTGGTTTCAGTTTTCTTTCCTGGGCTGCATTTTAGAAATTTGGAGTGTTATTATATTTGAACGTTTTCTTTTTTTTTCTCAGCCCTCATGCTTCTGTGTTGGGTGTTTTTTTCTCCATGCTCCAGCATTATTAAAGTTATTATTTTCTCAGTAATTTCTGCATTCTTTGGGTCTTGGTTCCATTAGTCTTTCAGAAGCTGCTGAGTTTTATCTCGGAGTTCAGAGTGGGATGGTCTTTCGGTTGTTACATTCAAGCTGTTCAACAGGGCAAATTAACTCCCTGCTAAAGCAAGTGCTGAACCACCCCAAATTATTGTTTAATGAGCTGCTTCAGGTGTTGCCTGAGAAAAGGAATAAACCAGGAATTATTTTTCTTTCCTCTTTTGTACTTCATCCCTCATCACTTTTTTTCTAACGTGTTTTCAGGCAGTCCCTGAGTACTTTTATTTTTGGTCTTCAGTTCACTCATCCTCCCAGTTTGGATGGAGGATTGACCGTGGAAGGCTCTTGATCTTGAGATGGGAGTGTGGTGATGCTGGAGTCGTTTCCAATAATAGATTTGTTTTGGATGAACAAATAAAAGCCCTCAGGGCCTTGTGAACCTGCCCTACCTGTCCAGCTGCTCCTTAAACATGTGGAGATCATAGATGTCATTTGAAAAACCTCTTTCTGAGGTGGGTTCTGAGCCCTCAGCTTGTGGGCTGATGTCTCATTAGATGTCATCATTTGGCTGCTTTGTTATTAGCCTTGGATGCAAATATGGAAACCCACTCAGACCCAGGCCAGCTTCAAAAAGTCACTGTTAGATCCATGTTGTTATCTGAGGCTTCAGGTTTTTGGCTCACACAGTGAGTTTGGGGAGCTCAGTCACTTCCCCCTCATTCCTGAGGCTGACAAGGCAGGCTGCCCCTGCCCTTGGGTTTGCTCCAGGAGCCCTCCTGTGTCACTGATTAAATTTGTCCTGTAGAACTCAGCAGAATTTGGGCTGGAGCTCTGGATCCCTTCCCCCTTGTTCCTGCGGCTGATGTGCCCCTGCCCTTGGGTTTGCTCCAGGAGCCCTCCTGTGTCACTGATTAAATTTGTCCTGTAGAGCCACAGCAGAAGTTGGGCTGGAGCTCTGGGTCCCTTCCTGGAGCAGGGCAGGGTCCTGGGCAGCCCCAGTGGCTCCAAGGGGGAGTTTGGCCGCTGCTCCTTCTCCCCCTCCTTGCTTTTGGAGGAGCCTGCTCAGTGTTCCCTGAGCTCTCCGCCAGCCTGGAGCTGCACCTGGGGTTTATTCTGTGTGTGTTGAAAGGAGCCATGGTCAGGATGGCTGGGGATGGTTTAAAATCCCCAAATTCCCCAAAAGCCATGCTTTGGTGTACTCCAAGCTAAGCTGCCAGGTGGAACCTTCTGTGTCTCCCTCCATCTCTGCAGTGGAACATGTCTGGGCTAATTCCTTGTGAAGTGGATATTGTGGAGCCACAGGGCTTTTTTTCTTCCTTGGGGATTTTTGATGTCTTGGAAACACATTCGGATTTATTACTTGAATTTATCCTATCTTGAGGACTTTTGTCTTTGACAGTTTGTCCTTGGTGCTCATTTGTTGCTTTTCCAGGAAATAGAATTGGAGGGAAGAGAGAAACTGATGGATCTCCTCTGTCCTCCTTGAAAAAGACTTTGGGCTGTTTTGTTTGTGCTCTGGTACCTGAGTGTTTCCACTCCTCAGATCTGTAGGGGTTTGGAGAAGGCTGGGTCACTCCATCTGGGTGTTTTGTTGGTCTTGGAGTCTGCTTTTTGTGGTTTTCAGTGTAGCTTGGAATTATCCTGGACTTTCACAATCAAATTAAGCTAAAGCACTCACTGGCTTTGAGGAACTTTAATTAGTTAATTGGCTTCTTTGATAGCCCCACCCTGACTTGTCTGCTCTCCAAGCCAGGCTTTTAATATTTCTTCCTGCTGTCAGGGCTGTGGTTTGGGTGTCATGTGTGGCTGTTTGGGGAGTATTGGGTTGTGCTCCTTGTGCTCCCACTGACACAATTCCCACCCAGACATCCACCCTCAGCTGTGGCAGACCCGAGACACTCCTTGCTGCAAATCCCATTTGGCAGGGAAGGGAACATTCTGCAGATCCAGTTCTGCAGTTGGGGGCTGTTTCAGTAAAAGCTCCAAGGGAGGGATGGCTTCCTGCAGGATGAGATGCTTTCAGCTCTGGAATTGGGGCAGGAATGGGCTGAAGGTGATCCAGCAGCCCTTGGCACAGTCAGAATGTGCTGCTGGATGTGGCATTGTCAGCTGGGGAGAGAACACTGCACCTTACTGGGAATTCGAGAACACTGCACCTTGCTGGGAATTCCAGGCCTGAGCTGTCACCAGAACTGGGCTTTGTTAGTCAGAGATCCCATTTTCCCCTCTAGAGCAGATTAAATATTTAGTCTTCACCGAGGAGTCACCTGAGACTATGAGAAACTGCCTCTGTCATAGGTAATTGCACTTGGGGGGCATTATAAAAATGTGCTTCTTGCACCTCTTATCACGGAATTTCCCAGGTTATTGTTGTGAAAGAGGAAACAACTGGAAGCCAAATCACCAGGCTGGTGCTGGAGATTTGCTTTTTGCTTTTCTTTTTAATTAGTGAATTGAATGGTGCATTTGGGAGTTGTGTTGCTGCTCCTCCCTCAGCTAGTCCCACCAATGTGGAATGGAATAGAACTGCAGAGTGCCAAAATCTTGGACACTTTTCCAGTTTTCCTGAGCAGGCCAAAGTCTGAGTATAGAGGAACTTGCTTCAGTAGATAGAAATAGCACATTTACTGTATAATTACAGAAAATTGGCTCGTAGTTTTTTGTAAGGCTGAGACCATTTCCCTTCTCCCTTGGCCAATATATAGAAGGTAGTTCATGGACAAATCATGTTCATAAATCAGAGTAATTCCTACATTTCCCCTGGAGTTATCCAAGGCTACTGAAAGCATTCCTCAAGATGCAGGTGGTTCTTCTGTGGTTTGCAAGAGGCAGTTTCAAAACTGAGTGCCACCAGTGCATGTTGTGTGCTGAGCTGTGGGCCAGGCTGCTGGGTTTTGCTGGAGAGGGTGATGGCATCAGCAATGGCTTTTTGTTCTCCTTAGCCAATGTCCAAGGCAGTGTCAGGCCTGCAGTGGCACAGCAGAGCTCTGCTCTCTCTGCACCTCCCGTGGTTTCCCAGTTGCTCCCTGCCAGCTGGGCCCTCCTGGGACAGCATCACAGTGAGCAGCTTCCCAGAGGGCATCTCCTGCACTGCCTGTGGGACAGAGCCTCTCCTGAGCTCTACTTGCCTTGAACATCTCAGGAAGTGTCCAAGACCAGGCTGGATGGGCTTGGAGCAGCCTGGGATAGTGGAAGGTGCCCCTGCCCAGCTGTTAAATAAATGAATGAAAGATCTTCAAGGATCTTTCCAGCCCACACCGTTCTGGGATTATGTGCAGTTCCTGTGTTTGTTCATGGCAGTAACTCCAGAATCAGTTCCCAGCAGACCATGGTGGCACATCTTGGTGCTGCTCAAGTGAGTGACTCTTGGCTCCTCGTTTCTCCTTGCATTTGGTGGCTCAGTTGGAAATTCTGGTTTCTGATGGTACCAGTGATCTCTGAGCTGGCTTCTGATTCATTGCTGAAACTTACCCTGGATTCTTGCAGGGGATTTAGAAACTCTCTGAAAGGGAATGCTCACCCCAGGGCGGTGTGCAGGGAGGTTACCCAAGTCCTGGCTGCCCGGGGAGGGTGTGTGGGATGAAGCTGAATGTGGGATGAGCTGTGCTTGCTCCTGCAGAGGGGAGATCCCATCCCTCTCCCTGTTCCCTTGTGCTGCTTTTGGTACCTGCAGGACTGTGCTGGCTGATTCACTTGTGAGCCCAGCAAAATCGTGTGGGTTTCCTTTTCCTGCCTTGGCTTTCTGTGGGATTAGGGCTGCAGATTGGCTCCCTGCACATCTGGCTTAGTGGGAGTGCTGCAGCCTGGGAGAAGGGGCAGCTGCCCATCTCCACAGCTGGAGCTGTGAGACCTCCCTGTTTGTGAGGTGTAGGAACATCTGGAATTGTTATCACATTGGTCTGATCTCGCTGGACCTGCTACTGCAAAAGAAAGCCCTTCCCAGTGCTGGCCATGGCAGTGGTGCAGGTGAGAGGAGCTGGAGCAGCTCCCTCACTGCCAAAACTGCTGGAGTTGGTCAGGGAGGAGGCTGGGATGGGAGGTGGGTGTGACATGACTCTGTCTGGGGCAGTGTTGTTGTTGTTGTTGTTGTTGTTATTATTATTATTATTATTATTATTATTATTATTATTATTATTATTATTATTGAGTGATTTGCTCTGACCATGAACATCCCCTCCCTGCTGTACCCTGAGCACCATTTCCCTGTGCGGGCAGGGCCAGTCCCACCTGCCCTCTGTCCTGCTGCCCCTGGGGCTGCTGTGTCTCCAAACACTGTTGGAAAACTTCTTTCCAGGAGGTTCTCTGGGCAGTTCAGTACTAAACCACATTCCCAGGCTCTAATCCAGTCTCAGTCATTTCAGGAAGAAGTCCTCAGGCATTTTTGCATGTTCCTCTGCTGGTTGGATCTGATGTGTACCTTGTGAGACCCTGGATTTAACCCATGGCTGGGGGGGACGTTGCAAACACCCAAATTGTGCAAAGTTGTCACTGCTCAGTTGGGTTTTGATATTGAGGAGTGACAAACAGAACTAGTGGGGAAACAGAACCTGCTCCATGCTGGTGACAGCGGCTGGACACGAGCCCAGGGCAGGGATTGTCCCCTGTGCTGGCCCTGCTGAGGGACTCCCTGTAATCCTGTGGGCAGCTCTGGGCCCCTCCAGCAGGAGAGCCCTGGAGGGGCTGGAATGAGTCCAGGGAATGGAGCCGGGAAGGGGCTGGAGAATCCCTGAGGGAGCCGGGAAGGGGCTGGAGAATCCCTGAGGGAGCCGGGAAGGGGCT
>JAWMQZ010000118.1:674736-699909 GCA_035584835.1 Tangara arthus
CAGCTCCTGCCAGGAGGGCACAGCCGGGGGGAACAGGGACAGGAGCAGAGGGAACGGCCTCAGGCTGGGCCAGGGCAACTCAGGGTGGGCACAGCAAGAATTTCCTCATGGAAAGGGGGCTCAGGCCTTGGAACTGCCCAGGGAGGCTGTGATTGCCCATTCCTGGAGGTGTCCCAGGAACTCCTGGAGGTGGCACTCAGAGCTCTGGGCTGGGGACAAGGAGGGGATTGGACACAGGGTGGGTTTGATGATCCTGGAGGTCTCTACCAACCTCAGGGATTTGGGAGCTCAGTGGTGCCTGGAGATGCTGCTGGTGAACCCTGGACCCTCTGCCTGCCCTCTGTCCTCCTCTCTGAGCCAGTGCTGGAACACACCTCTGGATGGCACTGCACAGCAATTGGGAGACATTTAATTCCTCTTCTTTTTTTGTTCCAGATTCCAGAGATTTACTAAAGGAATTTCCACAACCTAAAAATTTACTCAACAGCGTGATTGGCCGAGCCCTGGGCATTTCCCATGCCAGGGACAAGCTGGTGTACATCCACACTAACGGGCCAAGGAAAAAGGTAATCCTTGCTGCTGAAGGGTGGGACAAGAGAGTGGGAGGGGAGTCATGGAACTGCTAATCCTGGAAGTAACTTTCTAGAGAAAATCATAGGAGAGTTTTAATTCCACTTAAAAGTTGTGTGATAATCTTTCAAACAAGAAATATTCTTACTTCTTCCTATTTTTTCTGATCTTCATGTGCTTTAAAGGTGTGTAAGTGCAGGTGCTGTTCCTCTTTCTGTGTGGATATTTTTAAGTGATTTGCTGTATCTGGCCTTTCTCAGCAGAAGGACATACAGTCTGTGCTTAAAGGTGTCCTACTACCTTAAAAAATTAAGATTTAAAAGTTGTATTTTAGCCCTTAGGACCCCTAGATTTGATTGTAAATTCCAGTAGAACAAATTCCGAAGCCTAAAATGTCCAATTGCGAGCAGAAAAGAGGAGTTTCTTTGCCATGGAGGGAGGCTTCTAATAGTACTTAAGAGCAGAATGAAATGCAGCCTCTTTGTTAAATGAAGCAGAGGAATTCCAAGCAAACAGTTTTCCAGGTAGTTTGAGCTGTCACTGGGATGCCCGAGGCCCAAATCCGGGTCTGGGATATGAACTGAGCAGGAATTCTTACCTAATGGTGCTCCATGGTCAGGGCTGTGCCTCCTCCTGTCACACCAGCTCATTCCAGAGCTGAAAACCCTTTCCAGCTGAAGTTTAACTGTAACCTGCATTCCAGGAAAAGACTCAGTTCTGATGGCTTAACATTTTCCAATAACATTCTGTCTAAAATTTCCCAGACAGTTTTTATTGCCACATCCTTTTTAAGCATCCCTGGATTTTAGGGGATACATTAGTAATATTACTTCAGAGTTCTTCATTATTTCTGTTTGTTTTTCTTGCTCTTTCTCAAGCAGTAGCGCAGTTTCCCAACTTCAATTCTGGAATACCGTAGCCAGTGCCTCATCCCTAAAATTTGGAGTACCCCAGGCAGTGCCTCATCACATTAGTTTGCGTAATTGGTTCCCATTCTTGGCAGCACTTAAATAGATAATGTGGAGAGTAACTTCAGATTAAAACAAAAAACTGAACCAGGAAAATGATAAAGGAGATAAAGGAGCCTTGGGAAGAAAATGAGGGTTGGCTCACAAAGGAAAAGCAACCCAGCAAATGTGGGCAGAAGGACAGGTGAGAGCCTGGAGAGCTCTTGTTGGATGTGAACAGGGGCGTTGTGAGCACTTGGCCTTCCTGAGACGCCTTTTTTCCCAGCAGGTCTGTGCTTTCCAGGCTGTGCCCGAGGCCAAACCCATAGCAATTCCCTCCCTGAGCCAGGTTCAGGGGCAGGAAGGCAGCCAGCCAGGTGCTGGGGAGTTAGGAGCCTGTGCTCCAGCCTTGGGGGATCCACTGCTGCCTTTCATCTGTGCAGCACAAGCAGGAGAGAATTCCCTGGGCATATCCCTCTTGGAACCTTGTGGCATCTGCAGGGCTGGGAACTGAGCGAGCTCTTGATTTGGAGCTCTTCTTTGAAGAGGGCAAAGTTCAGCTCTCAGCATTCTTTGCCTCTGCAGGTTTTTCATGCTCCCTTGCAGGAGCTGTGCTGGGGCTGTGGTTCTGCCAGGGTTGGGTGGAGCTGGGTGCTCCTGTGCCCTATGAGTGCTGGGGTGCGTGGGAGCTGAGGCAGTCCTGTGCTGCTTCCATCACAGGGAGGAAGCAGTTGGGAAGATTTCCTGGCTGTTGCAGCTGGTAGGGTTTGGAGAGGGATCTGCTCCAAGGCACGCTCTGGCTGCTGCAGTGAACAGAGGGACACTGGGATGGAATTGTTCTCTAATGTGCTCCTGACATTTATCCCTGGGAGCTGACGCCCTGTGACACCACGGCCCATGCTGGACCCCAGCCCTGCAGCTCCTGTGGGGCTGTGGCACCCCTGTGCCCTGCTCAGCCTTTTCCTGCAGAGCTCCTGCCATGGAGCTCCCCTGATGGAACCAAGGCAGTGCATTGTTCAGTGCTCTTCTGTATTTCTCTTCTTTGCCTGGGGTGCAGAGATGGTTGGTTCCCCTGAAGGAACCAAGGCAGTGCATTGTTCAGGTTTCTTCTGTATTTTTCTTCTTTGACTGGAGTGCAGACATGGGTGGAGTGGGTGTGCTCTGCTGGAGTGGAGAGCTTGCCCAGCTCACCCTGTGGCTCTCCTTGCCTTTCAGAAAGTCACTCTCCATATAAAGTGGCCCAAGAATGTGGAAGTGGAGGGCTATGGGACCAAGAAGATCGACGCGGAGCGGCAGGCGGCGGCTGCAGCATGCCAGCTCTTCAAGGTGAGCTCTGCTGCTGCTCAGCTGGCCAGGCTCACCCTGCACTGTGCAGCCAGCCTGGCCTGCTGGTGGGAGCACTTTCTCTTTGCCTGGGCACTCCCTTAGTGGGCCCCTCTGGTAGTCAGGGATAGAGGGTCAAGACCTGAGTCTGAATCCATTTGAGCTTAAAATCCCACTTGCTCCAGGTAGTCCTGGTCCTTGTTCCTTTTGTCCTGGACCTTAATCAGCTCCTTAGCCTCTACAGTGAGTAGAGTTTCCCTCAGGTGGGTTTGCTGGTCACTAATTTGCACTTCTGCCAGTGCAGATGGGTGTGTTTGCAGTTGTAGGACCTTCTGAGCCTCCTATTTCCTCTTCATCAGTGTGGCAATTACATGTAGTAATTTACTATTACTCTGCGGTTATGCTTTGTTTGGCACTTATTTATGGCTGGAAATGGGTGTGTGCAGCCAGTATCAAACAGGCACAGTAAAACTATAAAGGTCACTCTTTTATAGCTGAGAAAAAGATGCAGTTTTATCTCCAACTCTGCCCCTGGCTGTTCTGTGTTACCTTGAGCAAGTGAGACTGATTTTGGAGTTTCCTGTTAATCTGTTCAGTGGGAACAGGGATATCTCTGTGCTCAGGAGAGGATGCTGTGGATGCTCTGGCAGTGAGACAGCTTTTGATTAGCTTGTAGATCAGAGTGCTCTTTAAGGAAATGGCCAGCCTTCAGAAATTCGGGAGGGCAGTGTGAAAACTCAGCTTCTTCAGCTACTTAAGCTAATCCTCTAATTTTGTGATCAGCAAAACTTGTCTCACTCACTGACTTCATTCCACCTCATTCAGTCAGCATTTGCTGGGAATACATCCTGGTTTTATCCTCTCTCGTCCAGTTCCCTGCTTTCTTTGAGACCCTGGAAGTTTTCAAAGGAAGGAAAATACCCTACTGATACATTTTCCCCAAATTTTGGAAATGGCTGAAATGTATTTTAAAACTTAAACCAAAACCCAAGCACCTGAAACCACAGATTGAACATGCAAAGCTTTCTTTGCCAGCTAAACTGGAACCTGGCAGAAGACCCTTGAGATGGGAGGCCTTGTGTGATCACAGCTATAGAAAGAGCTACAAATGCTGCCTTAAAAAGTCATCAGTTCAAGAAAATTAATAGTGTCTAATTAGTGCAGAGAGTGAATAGCAAGGCTTTGACTAGAACAGCGAACCAGGTGAAATTTGGTGTCTTAGGCACTCGCACAGCACAAAATAATACAGCTTTTTCTAATACAGGGCTATTAAGGCCATTAAATGGCCTACAACTGCAGCTTTTAATTTATTAAAATTAAAGCTAGAACTTATTGCAGCAGTCTGGTAATTTCAAAATGGTGTGTGCTGCACTCTGGATATGTCTGGAACTTCCTGCAAGGTTCAGTCCTAAATGGTGATGGTAGGAGAGTTTTTAATTACTGTAGGCTTGCTCCAGAACCTGACAGGTTAGGGACATTTTCCTGCTGCTTGTACAAATAACTGTTCCTAGGAAATGGAAGGAGATGAACCATTCCCTGAATTCTCACCCTGTATTATGCTAGTTCACACTAGCCTTCCCAAAAAGATGCATTTCCTGCTCTGAAGGTGCTTTCAAAGCTTGAGGGTGCTAAATATAGCCAAGAGTTTGGTGGGCCAGGATTTACTGGGGTTTTACATTCTAAGGAGCTGTGTGGGGCTGAGAGCCATACCCTGGGAAGGGAGGGAGGGCAGGGACCAGATTCCCCTTGGGACAGAGCAGTGGTGGGGGGAAGTTCAGAGCTCCTGCAGGTGCCTTTCCTCGCTCTGTCTTTGCTGGGGGAAGGAGGGGACTGCTCCTGCCTCCAGTCCCCAGCAGGGTGTGGGTTGGTTCCCAGAGCTGCTCTGTCTCTCTGCAGGGCTGGGGCTTGCTGGGCCCCCGGAACGAGCTCTTCGATGCAGCCAAGTACCGGCTGCTGGCCGAGCAGCTGGGCTGTCCCGACGAGCGCTGGTGCTCCGAGGGCAAGTGGCGCTCCAAGTCCGGGCCCTCCCTCGCCGACCTGTCCACCTGCTGGCGCCGCATGGAGCCCGACGATGCCATCCAGCCCATGGAGCAGGGCAGGATGCCCAAAGCCATGAGGAGGGAGGAGCTGGAGGAAGGGGAGCTGGAGGAGGGGGAGCTGGAGGAAGGGGAGCTGGAGGAGGAGGCCATCGATGTCTCGGATTACCTGCCCATGGCGCACCAGGACGCCCGCACCCCCGGCAGAGACGCCAGGTGGGTCTGCCTGGGAATGCTGAGCCAGGCCAGGGGAAGGGAGGGTTTTCCTGTGGCTGGGGAGGGCTGGAGATGGGCCAAAGGAATAGTGGGGCAGCCTGGTCTGGTACCTGGCTGCTGTCCAGGGAATGCATAGACTTGTTCCCTGCAGCTCTGCCCTCTGGAGAGACTGCTGCCAGTCTTGCTATCTACCTGATTCTTCTGTGCCTCAAGACACTTCCATCCCCAGAAGTGGTGCATGTGCACTTACACCAGGTTTTGACCACCCTGGTTTTGAGGGCAATGTTAAATCTGCTCCCTTCCATCTCCATAGCTGCCTGCTTGACTTTATGAGCACAGATCTTGGATTTTTAATTGGCAGCAGGAACAAGATCTGTAAGAGATGTAGGTGATGGTGGTTATTCTGTGATGTGTTTTTTAAATTCAGAATTATTTATTAATTAAATCTGTCTCAATCTGTTGATGCCATCTGGTTTGTAGCCTTGGTGTAAAGGTTTGATCCCTCGGTAGTAGGTGGCTTTGCTGGGCTGGGTGGTTGTGACTGACAGATTTTAGTACCAAGGGACAGCAGGACTCTGCCCATGACCAGAATTACCTGGGGTTTAACAGAGTAGTTTCAGAGCTCAGTAGCACTCATGGAGTGAGGCAGGTCTGAGCACAAGTGGGCATTTGCACATCCAGCTCTACTCTTGTCCCATGCAGCCGAGGAGGGGGTTCCATTGAAATGACAGATGACAACACTGCCATCCGTGCCCTGACGCAGTTCCCACTTCCCAAAAACCTCCTGGCCCAAGTGATTCAGATTGCAACCTCTTCCTCCACAGTCAAGGTAAGATGCTGTCTGACCCCTGCCAGGGAGGAAGCTCAGGGACTCCAATTGCAATCACTTTGGGTGCTTTCTTTGGGCAACAGAGCTGTGGAGAGGAGGGAGGTTAAAACTAGGCCTAGAGAAATCAGTGTGAACAGCAAAGGAAAGACTTTGTGGTGAGAGCTGAGGGAATGTCTTAACAGAACCATGAGGAATGTTGCTCCTGAGGCCAGAGCAGTGGAGGAGCTGCTATCTGAATTAAGGAGGTATTTTCTAAGGTTTCCTTTCCCCATATACCTGCAACAAGCACAAGTTTGTGTTGCTGGGAGCGATGTGTAACTTCTGTGCTGATAGAATCTTTCCACAGCTCCATTCTTGCCCGTATCCGGTGATCTTCCTTCCCAGGATGTGTCACCCACCTCCCAGAGCTCATGTGCTCAGCAGAAAGGAGCTGAGCTCCACCCTGAGGCTCTCAGGATGTTCCCCACAGTTGTCTGCTCTCACTTTGGCTTAGACAGTGCCTTGTGAGCTGGGGGGTGGAGTTCAGTGCAGTAATCTCTTCTAGTACTCCGTTATAAAAATCCAACAAAATCCAACAAATTCAGCAAAAATACCCGTGGTGAAAGGTCAGAGGGACCACACGAGGAGTGGCTGAGGTCAGCTGGGGTTGGTTCAGCTGGAGCAGAGCAGACTGTGGGCAGAGCTCAGCAGGGGCTGCAGCTCCTCCTGAGGGGCAGCTCCAATGTCTGCTCCCTGTGACAGGGACAGGACCCAGGGAACAGCTGGAGCTGGGCCAGGGCAGGTTTAGGTGGGAGATCAGGGAAGGTTCTTCCCCAGAAGGTGCTGGGCAGTGCCCAGGCTCCCCAGGGAACAGGCACAGCCCTGAGGCTGCCGGGGCTCCAGGGGCATTTGAGCACCGCTCCCAGGCACAGGTGGGGTTGTTGGGGTGTCTGGGCAGGGTCTGGGCAGGGGCTGGCTGGTCCCTGCTGTCCCACAGAGCCCCTGTTGTTCCTGCAGGAGTACATGCAGTTCCGCACGGTGGGCACCAAGACCAAGATCTGCAAACTGACGCTGCGCTGGCCCTGCCCCATGACCTTCGCTGCCAAGGGCCGGCGCAAGGTGGAGGCCGAGAACAAGGCAGCAGCTCTGGCCTGCCAGAAGCTGAAGGTGAGTGCCCCTGGCTGCTGCATCCCCTGGGATGTGTCTCTGGACACAGACTCCTTCTGCCTCACTCACTGGCTTTGAACCTGTCAGGGGATGCTGGAAACATCCTGAGCTTTGACTTGTGTAATGAGCTAATGCTTAATGAACATCTGTTTCCAAACCTTGGGATTCACAGCATGCCAGAACCACAGCAAGGTACTCAACAAGAGGGTTTTGCAGTCATGGCTGCTGTTTCTCTGATGGGTCTGCTTGAGGTCTTGCAGGTGTATTATCAGAGCAGGTTGTTGGTTCTGGTGTGTCTGGTCCTCCAGAGCTGGAGTGGGATCATGTCTGGTTTCTTGCTGTGGCAAGAAAAGCAGGAATTGGTGGGTTTGGGATGGTAGGGAGTTGGCCTATCCAAACATGGGATCCAAGTGCTCTGTATCCCAGCCCTTGGTGTGAGCAGCCTCGGACCTGATGGTGTTGTTTGCCTGTTCTCTGCAGAGCCTTGGCCTGGTGGACAAGAACAACAACCCCCTGAGCCATGCCATGTACAACATGACCTCCCTGAGGGAGCTGGGGGAGAACCAGAGGAAACCCTGCCACATCAAAGTCCCAGAGGCCACCCTGCGCAAGATTGAGAACTACCTGAACCACGTAAGGCTCAGCCCCCTGAGGATCCCCTGGGCCTGATCCCTTCTCACTTCGGGAATTGGATGTGTTTGTAAGCTTCCTGTCAGAATGTTGGGGGAATTCATGGTTTGGTTGTTGCCACAAAACCTGATCACTCTCTGCTGCCCTTTGGGGAAGGGAGACCCTTTCTGGGCAGTGGCCTTCTCTTTTGGAAGAGTCTGGGATTCTTAAGGTTGAATGCAAAACATGTGATTGATTAAAAGTTCAGCAACTTTTAATCCCATGAACATCTGGGCCAATGCTTTGATTTGTGTTCTAGACAATTTCTGACCTCTTGCTCCTTGTAGTTCTTCCTGTGGGATGTGGGACTTCAGTTTTTTCTTTTGCCAAGACAGAATATTTCTGGCTCAGCCAAAAGCTTGTGTTTTGCATAAGTTATGTGTCTGGGTGGTGGTGTAACTTGATAGTTTCCAAAAGTTGTCTTTGAGGGGCTGTTGCATTGCAGAGCTGAAGTTACTGGTCTGTGCCTGTCAGTTCAGCAGCAGCACTAATACCCCTCCTAAAATAGGGAATGCAGCAAGGAGCACACAGGGGGCTGCCCAAATTAGTTCTCACTTTAAATAACCTCAGTTCAGCACAAGACTGAGTTACCTAAGATCTGAGGAGACCTTGGCACAGCCTTGGCCAAGCCAGACAGGCTGAGTCTGCTCCAGGCACTTGTTCCTTTCTGTCCTTCTCAGGACCAGCACTAACCTTGCTGTCCTTGCCTGCTTCCTCCCCCAGTACCCCGTGGATATCAGGGAGTCCAGGCCCCGCATTGCCGATGACATGATGAACCTGACCAAGGAATCTGGTGCCATCAGCGACGCCATCACGGGGAAGACCTACATCCCCATGCTGGAAGCAGAGGAAGTGCGCCTTAGCCAGAACCTGCTGGCCCTCTGGAAAAGGAGAGGAGCCTCCTGGCAGGAGAGCCACCCACTGCCAGTAGACCCTCACAAGGACACCATCCTGTCAGCCATCGAGCAGAACCCCGTGGTGGTGATTGCGGGAGACACGGGCTGCGGGAAGACCACGCGGATCCCGCAGCTGCTGCTGGAACACTACATCCTGGAGGGCCGCGGCGCGCGCTGCAACGTGGTCATCACCCAGCCCCGCCGCA
Source organism: Tangara arthus (assembly GCA_035584835.1). Classification (NCBI taxonomy): domain Eukaryota; kingdom Metazoa; phylum Chordata; class Aves; order Passeriformes; family Thraupidae; genus Tangara; species Tangara arthus. The sequence goes on from JAWMQZ010000118.1 coordinate 683,575, forward strand.
TCAGCGCCATCTCGGTGGCCCAGCGCGTGGCACAGGAGCTGGGGCCCAACATGAGGAAGAACGTGGGCTACCAGGTGCGGCTGGAGAGCAAGCCCCCTGCCCGGGGAGGGGCCCTGCTCTTCTGCACCGTGGGCATCCTGCTCAGGAAGCTGCAGGGCAACCCCAGCCTGGAGGGCGTCAGCCACGTGGTGGTGGACGAGGTGCACGAGCGGGACGTGAACACGGATTTCCTGCTCATCCTGCTCAAAGGCATCCAGAAGCTGAACCCCGACCTGCGCCTGGTGCTCATGAGCGCCACGGGGGACAACCAGCGCTTCTCGCACTACTTTGGGGATTGTCCCGTGGTCAAGGTGCCGGGCTTCATGTACCCGGTGAAGGAATACTACCTGGAGGAGATCCTGGCCAAGCTGGGCCGGCACCGACACCGACACTACGAGATCAAGGTGGGTGTGCAGTGAGGGGGAAGCTGTCCCCATGCATGGGGCACTGGCGTCTGGCCTGTCAGCAGGGGGACAGTCCGGGCCTGGGACTGTTCTCACTTTGAATAACCTCAAATAATAGCTCCTGCTTCCCTGTGGTTGTTGGACATTTGCTTGACTTTAACTCCATGCCAGTCCTCGTGAGGTGAAGTCAGCTCGGTAGAACCCCAGAGTATTTTGATTAAATTATGCATAAAGATGACTTAGCATTGGGGTCAAGTTGCTTTTGTATCCCTTTAATGGGAAGTTTGATGTTCGAGTAGGCTGAGAGCTCATTGCTGTGTGTACACAGACACAGAGTTGAATGTTTGCACACCCTAGGCAAGCCTGGCCCAGGACTGGGATGGTTGTGGCTTCCAGCACTGTTACTTCAGTGCTCACCGTCCTGCATGACTGAATTCCCTGATTGCTGCTTTCTGCAGCTGCTCTGACCCTCTGGAAAATGCCCTCCAGACGTGTGCAGTGCTCTGGGTAATGCTACACCAGTCGTGGGTCATGGAGTCACACAGTCACAGAGGTTGGCCAGCATCTCCAGACGTTTTCTGGTCCAACCAGCTGGTCTGGAGTTTGTCAGTCCATTTTTCCAGCCTGGAGAGATCCCTCCCTGTGACTGAGTGAGTGTCTGGAGTATCAGCCACTTCTCCCAGTCCTGGATCATCAGCAAACTTGCTTGGGGTATCCCATTGCCTCCAGGGCATTCTTTCTGCTTCTGCTGTGGCAGGGATTTTATCTGAGCTTTAATAGTCTGTTCCAAATTCCTGAGAGCTACAGAAGCTGCTGCTCAGAGCCTGATGGATTTGAACTCCCAGGTGCATGTGGCAGTTTTGTCCACAAAAATCTCATGGCAATTCTGTTACTTGTGAGGTGGTGTTCAGCAGAGGTGCGCAGATCTGGACAGTGGGAAGGGACTGTACATTCCCTCTGCACAGCAGGGAAACTGGCAGCACTTGTGACCAGAGCAGGCTCCAGATGGAGCCCAGAGCAGGCTCCTGGCTCCAGGTCCTGGGCAGGCTGTCAAGCGAGGCGTTTGCTGCCTGCAGAGGGTGCTTTGACGTGTGCTGTGCTGTGCTGACACCCCCTGAGCCCCCTGTCCTGTCCTTCCCAGCAATCCGACGATGAGTGCGTCCTGGACCTTGACCTGATCACTGACCTCGTGCTGCAGATCGATGCCCACGGAGAGCCAGGTGGGTCCTGCCTCACCCCGAGCTCTTCTTCTGCTGGGGGGAGGGAAAGGGAGCCCCTCCAGAGCCTTTGCAGAGATACCACGATGCTGAACCTCTCCTGCAAGGGCTCCTTGAATTCCTGCTGGTCCAAGTGGTCTCGAGCCATGTGGCACGAGCAAATTATGAGTGTTTAGCTAAGGCAGGGTTATTGGAAATCAGGGCAACCCTGACAAAGGGAGGAATGATGAGGAGGACTTTATTGATATCAGAAGGTTAATTAATTACTTTATTATACTGTATTATTTTATACTATATTACACTGAATCTGTATAAGTATTTAACTCTACTGCCTAGAATTTTGTGACTGTCTCTTGACCAACAGTCTGGACACGCACTTGGCCCTGATAGGCCAAGGAAACAAAACACTATCACTTTGAGTAAACAATCTCTGTATTTCATTCTGCTTTGGCACAACACAGGTGCAGCAAATGAGATAAGAATTGTTTTCTCTTTCTCTGAAGTTCCTCACTATGATTCCTAGCAAATATCCTTAAGAAGTTGTGCCTGCTTTTCTTTGTAAAGAGAAATGTAGCTACACAGGGTTGGACTCCTCAGTGTCCTGGGCAGCTGTTCCAAGCTGTGCTCCAGCACTGGGAGCCTTGTGCTGCAATTACCTTTTCTATTGGAGCCTCATCCCTGTCAAATACCCTTGCTTGGACGTGATGCATTTGGGAAGGAGGCTGGACCCTCAGGTGACTTCAAGAGATTTAAATGTTTCAAAGCTCATGGGTATTCACTGCCAAACTCCAGGTAGCCTGGTGTCTTTCTGCCCTGGGAATGTGTGTCTCCAGCTGGGGAAGAGCGCTTGGATTTAGAGGCTGTGTGTTCTTAGCTGCTGGTGTGTTGCAGGTGGGATCCTGTGCTTCCTCCCTGGCTGGCAGGAGATCAAAGGGGTGCAGCAGCGGCTGCTGGAGATGCTGGGCTCACAGAACAGCCGCTACCTCGTCTTGCCAGGTGAGAGGACAGGGCCAGCCCCTTCTTCCCAGGATTCGGGAGAATCTGGGGCAGTTGGCTTGATGTGCCCCTTCAGCTTTGCTCTGCTACAGAGCTGGTGAGCTTTGATGTCCCAGCTGTGTGATGGTGTGTGGTAAGTGTGAGTAACTCCTCCTAGCAGAGGCTGAGTAACTCCTGTGTATGATCAAAGAGAGTGGCTTCCCATTTGCCTCCAGCAATTTGGAATTAGGCAAGGGGAGAGCAGCTCAGTTCTGCACTGCTGTAGCTGCATGTTGAGCCTGCCCAGAAAAGATCTCAGGACCTGTTCCGTGGGATGCAGGTGGACTCTGGAGCTGAGCTTTGATCATTGAATTTAACGTTCCTTGCCCCAGGAGGAAATTTACAACAAAAGCCAGCTTTGCTCTGCAAAGCTCTTAAGGGTTTTGGCATTTTTTGTTTGGTTTTGGGCAGCTCTGCCTATTCAGTGTCAAACCAGACCAGGCAGGAGCAGAGCTTTGAGCAGCTGGGCTGTTAATGAGTGCAGGTATAGTTTGGTGGAAAGTGCCTGCTCCCCTCTGCCCTGCCATGCTCTGCCAGGAATTCCTGCATGGTGCTGAGCTGTGACAGGGAAAGCTGGGATACAGGACAGCCATGAGCTCACCATGAGAACCACTTTTGACAGAAGGCCCATGTGGCAGTGAGAATCCTTGCCCCAAGGGACTTTTGAAGAGGGGCAGCTGCAGAACTGGACTGTGGGAGGGAGTAGGATTTCTGCCAGGGATATTCCTGGGGTGCCACCAGGCTCTGGGACAGGAGGTGAGGAGAGCTGCTGCTGCTGCTGAGCCACAACAACTGAAACAACTGAAATGAGACCTTCCCAAATGACTTGTGGGATATTTTTCCTGGGGTCTGACTGGCAGGAAACTGCTGGCTGTGCCCACTGGCAGCTGGTGTCCCCATTTCTGAGAGAGGTGACAGTACAAGGAGAGGCTCAGCTGGGCGGGTCTGACTCTGGTTTGGTTTCCCAGTGCACTCCAACATCCCCATGATGGACCAGCAGAACATCTTCCAGAGGCCTCCACCAGGCGTCAGGAAGATCGTCCTGGCCACCAACATCGCAGAGACCTCCATCACCATCAACGACATCGTGCACGTGGTGGACAGCGGCACGCACAAGGAGGAGCGCTACGACCTCAAGACCAAGGTACTGCTGCCGTGCTGCCTCTGACTCCCTTGGGACACTGGAGCACAGGGCTGTGGTAGAGGAGTATTTGAGGTGCCATTAATGGCATGATGGAGCTGCTTCCCATTTGGCTCCTGGGACACAGGCGTTGTGTTGTTTGAGAAGTGTTTGACTCCTCGTCAGCGTTTGCTGTGTCCCAACTCTGGGCCAGGCTCCCCATCAAATTCTGAGTTTTTTCCAACAAATTTAAGGCAAATCCTACCCCCTTCCCAACTCTGTTTCACCACAGAACACTGGTAGCTTCTCTGTTTGCTTTCAGCCTTTTTCTATGATTTCATCAAAAACCTCTTGCTGGCCCTCACAGGGTAGCCCTGACCTGTGTGATCTTGCTCTTGTTTCCAGTTCTCCTGGCCCAACCCCTATTCCTCAGCTTTCCAAGGGGGATCTACTGCCCCCAGGCCCATTCCTGGCAGTGCTGGGCCCTGAGCCTGGGAAGACTCTTGTTTGTACGCCTTTGCAGCAAAGTGAAGGCAACTGTGCTGCTGTTGCTGTTGGGAAAAGGAATTGTGACACCATCCCTCTGCCCCTGTTCTAGATCATCATCTCCCAGGGCCGTTCACACCTTGGAGCAGTTCTGGTTTAAACCCAGCCCTTTGGTGTTTGCCCAGTTTTATCCCAGTTCAGAATGCAGACCCCAAGGCTGGGCTGGGCTGGGATGGGGAGCCCCGGGATGGGACAGGGACAGGTGTCCAGCAGGTGGCATCTGGGTCCCATCCACGCAGCCCAGAGCTGCTGCTGGACAGAGACCGGCACTGCACGAGGCAGGAGGGTGGGAAAGGCTTCCCTGGCCCTTTGGGACCATTCATCACTCGTGAGAGTCTGAGTTCTCTTGGCTGGGTGGAAAGATGGCAAAGGGCGGGACTTTGGGTATGGACCTGGAGTGACAGGACAAGAGGGAATGGCTTCCATTGCCAGAGGGCAGGGTTAGATGGGATACTGGGAAGGAATCCTTGGCTGTGAGAGTGGGGAGGGGCTGGAATGGATTTTCCAGAGCAGCTGTGGCTGCCCCTGGATCCCTGGCAGTGTCCCAGGCCAGGCTGGACAGGGATTGGAGCACCCTGGGACAGTGGGAGGAGTCCCTGCCATGGCAGGGCAGAACAGGATGGGCTTTAAGCCCAAAGCAGTCTGGGGTTCCGTGCTTTGACCAGGTGAGATGTGGGAGGGCTCACCCTGCTCCTGTCCCCACAGGTGTCCTGCCTGGAGACCGTGTGGGTGTCCAAGTCCAACGTGGTGCAGCGGCGCGGGCGCGCCGGGCGCTGCCAGTCGGGCTTCGCCTACCACCTGTTCCCGCGCAGCCGCCTGGACAAGATGCCCACGTACCAGGTGCCCGAGATCCTGCGCACGCCCCTGGAGAACCTGGTGGTGCAGGCCAAGATCCACATGCCAGAGAAAACGGTGAGCAGGCCCTGGCTGCGGGGACTGAGAGGGTTTGTGGAGCTCCAGGGGTAGGAGTGGGCAGAACCCAGAGTGCTGATGGCTTGAGTCCGTGCTTTGCTGAACATGGTGCTGTCCAGAGAAGTTCAGAGCAGGAAATCTCCCTGAGATCACAGAGTGTGTCTGGAAGCTTGAAGGAATGGAGAGGGCTGAGTCATATCCCTGGAGGCAGACAAAGAGGGAATTGTGCTGCAGTCTGGGTTCCCGAGGGCTCTCACAGCTGTATGGGAAACTGGCTCACTTTTCCCCTTTTCCCTTCCCCTGCTGTGTTGCAGGCAGTTGAATTTCTCTCCAAGGCTCTGGACAGCCCTGACATCAAAGCTGTGGATGAAGCTGTGATCTTGCTGCAGGAGATTGGTGAGTTAATTCTGTGTCCTGGAAACATGTTTGCTGTTCTCAGCATGGCAATGGGCCTTGGCTGCTGTGGGGCAGACTGGGCAGGATTGTCCCTGGATGGGGATAGCAGTTGACAGTGACTTCCCAAAACCACATGCCCTGTGCTGTTTTATTCCCCACACTGCTTTGCTTAAAAATTGGGGATAACTTTCCAAGGTTAAAAAAATAAAGGGGAGGCTACAGAAGGAAGTGGTGGTCTGGAGTTCGGAGCGGGTGACTGAAGAAGGGGAAGTGATCTGGAGTTCAGAGTGGGTGACAGAAGGAAGTGGTGATCTGGAGTTCAGGGCTGGGCCTTGTGGATGGTCCTGTGCCTGTGACAGCTGTTCTGTGTCCTGAGCTCAGTTAGACCTGGGGGGTTCTAGATGCTTACTGCAGGCCCGTGTACCTCTTCTGGAGGTCTCCCCAAATCTTCCCAGCCCTGGCAGTTCCCCCTCGGCTGTTTTGGCTGAGCTGATGGATGTGCCACGTGTGTGTCTCTCTGCAGGAGTGCTGGACCAGCGGGAAGCACTGACCACTCTGGGCAAGCGCCTGGCACAGATCTCCACAGACCCTCGGCTGGCCAAGGCCATCGTGCTGGCCTCCATCTACCGCTGCCTGCACCCGCTGCTGGTCATCGTGTCGTGCCTGACGCGGGACCCCTTCAGCAGCAGCCTGCAGAACCGCGCCGAGGTGGACAAGGTGAGGAGGAGCCCCCCGGCACGGGGGGACGGCTGGCCCGGGGGCTACCCGTGGCTCAGCTGTGTCCCTGTCCCAGGCCAAGGCCGTGCTGAGCCGGGAGAGTGGCAGTGACCACCTGGCCTTCGTGCGGGCGGTGGCGGGCTGGGAGGAGGTGCTGCGGCGCAGGGACAGCCGTGCCAGGGACAACTACCTGCAGGACTACTACCTGTACGGGCCCAGCCTGCGCTTCATCAACGGTGAGTTCTGAGCCATCCTGCCCCTCCCCTGGCCCAGGCAGCTGCTGAACAGGGAGGGACATGGGGCACAAATGGGCTGTGCTGGACTGGTGACCCTGGGACCGGGCAGGGTCTGGCTTTGGCCCAGGACAGGGCTCCTGTCCCAGCCCGGGCTGGTGCTGCCCTGCTGAGGTGACTCATTCCATGGGGGGAAGGAGAGGGTGAATCTCATCCCTGGGGCTGTCTCCTCCCTCCAGGCCTTGTCAAGCAGTTCTCTGAGAACCTCTATGAAGCCTTCCTGGTGTCGTCCCCGTCTGACTGCACGATGCCCTCGTCCGTGTGTAACCAGTACAGTGAGGAGGAGGAACTGGTCAAGGGTGTCCTCATGGCTGGGCTCTACCCCAACCTCATCCAGGTACTGGCACTGCCATTGCTCTCTGGGGATGGCTGTCACAGCAGGTGGCACTGAAGTGCTGAGAGAAGCTACTGCTCTCTTGCGAGTGAGTGTCCAAGCCAGGCGTCCTGCCCTGGGCTCAGGCCTATGCTCCAGTGCTGTCCCTGATCCCCACTCACAAGGAGTGGCCACCCCAGCTTGTGTGGGTCCATGTTTAGGTTCTCATCACTGGGTTTGGGAGCCATTGAAGTGGCATTTTTCTCCTGTTTACTGCCTGAGGTGGCATTTTCCTCCTTCTGTTGTCTGTGGTGGCACTGAGTGACTGCCCGTTGTGGTCACCCCAGGAATGCTCCACTAACCCGTGGAGCTCCTGAGAGTGGAGGGACATCATCCCTCTCCCTCTGTCAGAGAGGGTCTGTGGCTGTCAGGGCTGGTGCAGGTGTGTGACAGTCCCCTCCCGTGGCAGGTGAGACAAGGCAAGGTGACACGCCAGGGGAAGTTCAAGCCCAACAGTTACGCGTACCGGACCAAGGCCGGCACCGTGCTGCTGCACAAGTCCACCATCAACAGGTGGGTGATGGGGAGGGGGTGCCACGGGGCAGTGGCTGTGCCAGGACCTGGCCAGGCTGACAGAGCTGCTCCTGCAGGGAGGCATCCAAGCTCTACAGCCGCTGGCTCACCTACTTCATGGCCGTCAAGTCCAACGGCGGCGTCTTCGTGCGCGACTCATCGCAGGTGCACCCGCTGGCCGTGCTGCTCATGACTGACACTGACATCCACGTGCGAGGTGAGTGCTCGGTGTGCCCAGCCTGCTCCAGCTGCTCCCTGAACCCAGTTCCTGCTTCCCGAGGCTCTCGGGCTGGCACACGTTGCTGTGGCAGGGCCATAGAGGTGATGGTTTGTGAGCTGTTCCCAGCTGCTGCTCTGCAGGGAGACAAAGCCAGCCCCAGCAGCCTGAGCCTTAGTGTTGTGCCTGATCATCCTGGGGGAAGGAGCTGAGCTGGCAGGATCCCACTTGTCCCTGGGGCTGTGTCTGTTCAGCCTATGGGGTTTTGGCAGTGCTGCAGTCGGTCTCTAGCCCACGAGCTCAGCAGGGCTATGCCATCGGTCACCTCCTATGGGAAAGCAGGAGGATCCCAGTGTGTGCTCAGAGCTGCCTGGCTTTTGTGGAGCTGTTGGCCCAGACTGGGTAGAAGGAGTGTGGGGAGGAGCTGCCTCGGGGGCAGCGGAGGAGCCCCAGCAGCCCCGTTCCCCTCACGCGCTCTCCCTCCCCTCAAGATGACGGCTGGCGAGCGACGGTGTCCCTGACGGACAGCGACCTGCTGGTGCTGGAGGGGGACTCCTACACCATCCGCCTGCTGCGCGACTTCCGCGTGTCCCTCTCCAAGATGGTGGAGACGTGCCTGTGCTACGAGATGGCTGCGATCCCCGGGGACCTGCACCACCAGCACAGCCAACTGCTCGACATCCTGGTGGATCTGCTCAAGGGCCCTCCCGGCAGCTTCGGCTCGTAGGCAGAGCTGCAACCTCGTGTGGGGACTTGTAATTTGTATAAAGATGTTCACAAATGTTTATTTAAATAAAGTTCTATTTATCCCTTGTGAAGTCATCTCTCTCCATCCTAGAAGATTAATGTTGTCTGAATCTCCTGCTGTCGGCTCCGTGCATGGTCACCGCGTGGGAAGAGCAGCGCAGTCCCGCCGGGAATGGACTGGGAGTGCCGACGGACCCCGGCTCGTGGACACCCACCCGCCTCCTCCACCCATCCCTGACCGGGAGCAAGGCCACGGCTGCTGCAGGGCCTCCTCTGCCCCCTCCCCACGGGGCCGGAGCTGCTCCAGGCCCAAGAGGAGGACGGATGTCCCGGCTGTGCCAGGATCGTGGATGCAGCAGCTCCAGCAGGGAGGGATCGCTGATTGTTGTCTCTCCGCTCTCCTCATGGAGGAAGCCCCGAAAGCACCAGATGGAGAGGAATTCCACGCGGGATCCGAGGGGTCCTGCCGGCCCCAGCGCAGTCGTGGCATCTGAGTGTGAGATGTGACTCGTCCTTCCCAACCTGCCTGTACTTCTCGTCCTCTTGCGTTGTTCCTACGATTTTTTTTAAATTCCTGTTCTCCCCACGTGGAGGAGGCCGGATCCCTGTCCCTTGTGCAACACAGGACGTGATTGTAGCTGCCAGGCTGCCTGTGAGCGCCGCTCCTGCGGGAAGCCAGGAGCAGAGGCACAAAATCCTTTGTTTTCTATGAACAGGGACCATATTTCTGTGGAAGGAGGATTGCGACAGGCACAGCACTCACTGAGGAATCTGGAGTTTAATCCCAGCTTTGCCTTGGATTCTCTGTCCGAAGAAGACAGTGACCTACCTCACAGGGCTGTTGTGAGGGTCGGGGTTTGTAACGGGAGCCCTCGGGTCCAGGGCTGTGCCCCCCGGGCCCGGGCTCCTTTCTTTTTATTCCCATTTCTTACGCTCTTTGTACCTGCAGCTGGGAATGGGAGTGAGGCCGTTTCTATGGCACAGGGGCTCCTGCCCCGGGGCCACCCTTTGGTTCTCCCAGTTCAACCATTTAAGTTCCTGCTCATGGGCTTTAGGGCACTGTGGCTGTGCCAGCACAAGGCCCGGGGGGCCCTTCCCAGGCCCTGCTGCCCCCGGCCGTGGGGGGCCCTTGGAGTCCTGCAGCCTGGGGTCACTCCAAACTGCTCATCTTCATTTCACTTGCTTGAGGTTGTCACTATTATTTGACCAGTGTTTGTTTCTTTTGGCCTGTATAATGGGCAGTATGGTTTTCCCTTCCAGCAGGTTTAAAAAAAAAAAAGAAAAAGACAAAAAAAAAAAAAAAGACTAAGCTATTGTCTAAATGGTTCCGAACTAGTGTGATATTGGGATACTTCCGTGGCTGTTATGTGATACTGGATCTTTTTACAACATAGATTAAAGACAATAAAAAGGGATAGAGTAGGAACTGCCTCTGTCCTCTTCATTCTTTTTTTACTATTTTTTTTTTCTGCAAAGGTTGGAATTTTGTGCCTTTCCCTGGGTAGGGAAGAGCAGCAACAGCTGCTTTTCTGCTGAGAGAGGTGCAGAGCTGCCCTGGGGCTGTGGGGCAGTGAGGGGCTGCAGGGCCATGCTGTGCCGCCACACCGACCCCAGCCACCCCGAGGGGACAGGGGGCACAGGGGGCTGGCAGTGAGGGAGGGCTACTGGGGGGACATGTCCTGGTGCTGCTGGTGCCTGGAGAAAGCAGTCCAGCATGTCCCAGAGCTGCCCACGCGTGAGGAGGCCAGCCCAGGCTGTCCCAGTGCTCCCGTGTCTGGGGCAGCTGAGGGTGAAGGGAGCTGGGGCTGTTTCCACAGCAGCACTCGAGGAGGGCACAGGAACGGCTGCTCCAGGCACAGGGACCTGGAACTTGGCTCCCAGTCGCGTTTGGGTTCCAGATCAGGTCCAAGCCAGGGTGGGAAACCTTTCCTTTATCTGTGTGAGTGGCCGGGGGCACCTCCTGGGAGGTGCTGGTACCTCTGGCTGTTCCAGCTGTGCCATGGGCACCGAGCCTCCCACAGGGCCCACATCAGCCCAAAGCCCCCTCCCCTCTGAGCCCACACTTGCGGAGCAAAGCCAGGGATGGGAATTCTGTGGCTGAAATCAGAGACACCCAAATTCCTTCAGCGCCTTCCTCAGCCAGCCCCATATCAGGAGCCCCGGGCGGTGCCAGTGCCCCCCGCCCGGCCCTCCCGCCCCACAGAGCCACAGCAGCCTGAGAAGGAACATCTAGAAGCTTTATTTCAACCCTTTACAATATAAGAATCACAACATCAAGTCAGGAAATGTTGCTAAGGAGACGACGCTCGTACAGCCCCCGGGGAGGGGAGACACAAAGGCAGAAGCAACCGCTGGGCTCCCCCCTGAGCTGCTGCCTCACACCGAGCACTGACCTCCCCTCCCAGCCCTCGCCTGCCCCACCACGGCGCAGGGACAGCGGAGTCCCCCCTCCTCGGGCACGCCCTGCAGAATAATCCAATAATCCTATGACACAAAATAATAATAACACGTCACATTTAGAGAACACGTCACGCGCTGCTCGCGCCTCACAACAGCCCGGTGAGGTAAAATTGAATCCCCCCCACCTTTGCAGATGGGGAAACTGAGGCAGAGAGGTTGAGTGGCTTCCCGAGGGAGCCGAGGGCCGGGATCGCCCTCCGGGGCGCTGCCCCGAGCCCTCCTGCCCGGCCGCACGCCCCCAGCCCGCGGTCACTGCGCTCGCTCCTGGCTCGGTGCTCTGCGTGAGGGACAGCGGGGGCTGCGGGCGGCCGGGCGGGGACGGCGAGGGGCGCTGGGGCCTCGTGTGTGATCTCGGCCGGCGGGACCCGTGCGAGGAGGGCGGAAGGTGAGCGCTGCCGGGCTGGGGCTCAGGCGGGGAGGGAGGAGGGAGAGCCGGAGCCCCTCAGAGCCCTTTCCATGCTGCTGCTGCTGATGCTGCCCGCAGCCTCTTCTGCCCCACCCGCCGGCTCCGCGGGCCACGAGGCCTGGGGGGACATTTCCCCTGAGCCTGGAGGTGCTGGGCCCCAGCCACGGCCGCTCGACCTGGGGGGACATTTCCCCTCAGCCTGGAGGCCGCTCGGCCTTGGGGGACATTTTCCCTCAGCCTGGAGGCCGCTGAGCCCCAGCGCGGCCGCTCGGCCTCAGCGGGGCCGCGGCTCCGCGGGGACTCGGCCTTGCCCTCAGGGGAGCCCCGTCACCCCGAGGACGCCACCGACGCCAAGCTCCAAGAAAAGTAGGAATTCTGCCTAGACACGAACACGCGAGGGTCCCGGGGCCCCTCTCACACACCACACTACGCGGGGACAGCGCGAGGGGCAGCGTAGAAAACTACATTCAGTTTGCGGCCGGGAGCCGAGCGGGAGCCACACTGGGGCGGCCGCGGCCTCGAGCCCACCAACTCGGTTACTCGAATGTTGCTGTTTAACAGTACAAAAAGCCCAAAGAACTGTGGATGCCACTGATATGCCGGGAGGTGCCGGGCTCCGGCTGCCCGGAGGAAGCGCAGCCCCGCCGGGGTGGAGCTCGCACCCGGCCCCGCCGCTTCCCCCCAGCCCTGCGGCAGCTCGGCCCCTCCAGAGCGGCGCTTCTCGCCCTGAGCTCTGCGAAGGCCTTTGCCGAGCATCCTGCCCCGAGCCAGCCACCAACCTGGCCCCGCTCAGCCCCTGCCCAGCCCAGAGTGCCCCCAGTGCGGCCACAGCCAGGACACCCGGCGCCAGCTCGGAACAGGAACGTGTACATTCAAGTTACATCTCATTCAGAGCTCAGCTCCTGTTTCCCCCCGGATTTGCTGCCTCCAGCCCTCGATGGAGCCACCGGCGCCCACAGCCCCTTCCCCAGCAGCGTAAAGGTCTCAGCACTACCCAGCTCATCCCACCTTTCCAGACAGGAAACTAAAGTCATTCCCACCACACACGGCTCCTTCCCAACCTAGCAATATGTACAGCCGCTTCCTCAAAATAAAGTTAAAAAAGAAATCCGTATTAAAACTGAAGCTGTCCTAGAAACACCACGGCAAACTAGTGTATCTGGATTTAGTTCATCAGCTAAACACAGGCACAACAAGTGTTAGAGAAGTGGCACAGAAGCACGGGCCGGGGGTGAGCTGGGCCGGGGTTTGGGCAGGGACAGCCTGGGCACCGCACGCAGCCACCACACCTGGCCAGGGCCGCCCGGTGCTCGGCAAATCATCGGGAATCGGAGAAAAGCAGTGCAGGGAGAAGGTGACGTCACTGTCCCTTTGCAGCGGGGCAGGGCTTGTTTGCTTTTTGCAATCTCAGAAGATAAAGTGCAATGTTGCCACTTGCTTTCCTCTTGCAGTCCCTGAACCGGGACTGGCTGCCTCCCTTTGCCCGGAGCCTCACCTGGGCACCCCGGGAATGTCATCCTGGGGCACCCCAGGGAATCTCATCCCAGAGCGCCTCAGCAATCTCATCCTGGATCCCAGGGAATGTCATCCCGGGGCACCTCAAGAATCTCATCCCGGGACATCCCAGGCCACCATCCCTGGGGTGCCCCACGAAGAGCAGCAAGAGGAACAAGACATCTCAGCCTCCACCTCCTCTTTGGCTGCCCACGCACATCTCCAGCTGCCGCCCAGCTCACAAACGCTGCTCCCGGCGCCCCTCCCGGCCGGTGAGCCTGGAGCTCGGCTCCAGCCCTGCCAAGGCCACCCTGGCTGCTCGCAGGCTGGGAACAGAGGCTCCAGCCTGGGAACCAGGCTCCAGGCTCACCGTCCTGCCGAGGGGCTCACCCTGCTCCTCTCCTCTCCTTCTAATTCTCCCTCAATTCAAGTGTTGGAAAAAAAATCAATCAAACCAAAGGCAAGGCTGCCAAGCTGAAGTTGGTGTGTAGAATTTAGCAGTAAAGAAAGAAGGAAGCGTCACGGGAGGGCAGTGATATATACCGGCACACGGGGAACGAGCAGGGCTCCGGGGAGCGGGGCCGGCTCCAGCTCCTCCTCCGAGCCGGGGCCGGCGGCCGTGGCTGCTCCGGGAACGCCGGGGACACACGGGGACACACAGGGAGGGCACGGAGCGACGGCACGGCCGCCTGCCCCGGCTGGGGTCACAGGGATGCGGAGGGGAGTGGAGAGGTGGGGAGGAGGAGGAGGAGAAGGGGGAGGAGGAGGAAGAGGAAGGGAAGCACTGGGAGGTCTCTGGGTATATATAACCGCCCCTTTCAGGTGCAAATCTGCATCGTTTAAATTTGTATTCAGATGAAAAAGCACTTATGAAACTACCAGACGACTTTGATGCAAACTAGTACATTTTAATGCCATTTTATTAGAAACCATGCAAACTTTAATATAAAAAATACAAGTGCAATAAGAATCTTTGTGTGTAAATACAGATTCCGGGTTATCGTGTCGTTGTTGGCTTCCCAAAGAAATACTCCCACAAGCACGAGAAGCTGCAGGCTTCCCTCTGTCCCCTCCTGGAGCAGCCCCCCTTAGCACACGCCTGGTTCAGTTCTCTTTGATCCCAGTGTTTTGTTATTCTGCTTGCCTTTTTGTTTTTGTTGTTTCTTTAAATTAGTTTGACCACCCAAGAACACTTTTCTTTTGTTTTAATTTATTTACATTTCGTTTCTTTAGTGTCATTTGAAACGAGGAGCTCCAAGAGTGGTTAGATCTCCTTCCTAGTCAGAGCTGCAACTCCCTGGCACCACCCCGGCCCTGCTGCCCCCCGAGGGCCCGGGCTCCCCCCGGGATGAGCTCCCTGCTCCTGCTGCCCGCACGGCGCTGCTCATCCCGGCGCTCGCTCGGGTCCCCATCCACCACCCCAAAAACCACACACCCCACACACCCCACACGCTCCCCACACCCCCACGGACCTGCTGCAGCCGCGGAACTCCCGGCCCGCGCCCTCCTGCCCCCGCCACGGCCGCCTCCTGCTCCCTCCAGCCTCGCCCTGGAAAAACGGGACAAATCCCAGGGCTCGGCCGTGCCGTTAATAAATAAACCACCTCGGCAGAAGGCACCCGGGGAGGGCTCGCGAGCATCAATTAACACATCTCGAGCATCAATTACACATCTCGAGGTCAACACAGGCTCCACCTGAGCTCTCACAGCAAGTCTGCCCTTTACACATTCCTGTGCCTTTCGTTCCGGACATGGCTTAATCCCATGAACTCGCTCCATCGTTTTAAAATATTAAAAAGAAAAAACCCCAAACAACAACAAAGAAGTTACAACGGCTGGATATGTCAGTAAGAAGCCAGCACGGCAGCAGCGGTTAAATGTCCCTACTCTCCTACGGGTCGGAAAAGAAGGAAAGAGAAAAGGAAACTTAGCACGGGTTCGAACACGATAAATCATCAACACTTCGTCACAAAGAATAAAAGGTTCAAGTCAACAGTTAAAACAGCCTAACGAGTGTGGAGGGGATTTATCAGCATCCCACAGGCGGCAGAAACTGAAGCGGCGAGGAGGGAAGGGGTTAAAAAAAGAGACAGAAAGAAAGATCACAGCTTATCCCTGTTAACTCGGCCTGGCCCCGCACCCAGGGCTCTGCTCTGCCCTGCCCTGGCACAGCCGGAGCCGCTCGGGCCGGCCCCGAGGCGCAGCAACCCCCGGGAGTCCCCGGGCCAGCGGGAGGGCAGGACCGGGAGGGAGGGGAGCCCTGCCCGGCCGCCGAGGGACCCCAGCCCGGGCGGGCCCGAGGAACATCGGCCCCTTCCCACCTAAAGCCAGAGCCGGGTTAAGAGAGCCAAGCTGGGGTCCCCGGGGCGCGGAGCGGGGCCGGGGGTCACAAGCCTTGCTGGGAGGGCGCGGCCGGCGGCGGCGGCGGTGACGGGGAGGCGACGGAGCCCAGGCTGTCGCTGTCGCTGGCGGAGGTGCTACGCCGGGGGCAGGTGCTGCTGGAAAGGGTGGGGGGTTTGGAGACGACGATTTCCGCTCCGTGGTCTGTTCGAGCCTTGGCCTTCGCACGGAACGTCAGCTTGTGAGACTCAATCTGCAGCGACACAAGGGCAGGGGACAAGGGGACACGGGGAGAGGAGGAGACAAGGGACAGGAGGGGAATGGAAGACGATACCATAATGTCATCATTAGATGCCTGGAAGATAAAAGGCAATTTTCTGAATTAAAAGAAAGGCACGACAACCCCGCAGACGTCGCTGGCAGCGGTCGGGGGCTGCGGTGGCAGCGACGCCGCCGTGCCCGGGGCTGCCGGGCTCCCTCCCCCCGGCCCCGGGCGGGGCCCCCGGCACTTACTTGTTTCTTGGATGTGAGTGTCGAGGCTCTGCATTTCCCTTTGGTCGGCGGTGCTGAGGGCGGCCAGGGCCGGCCCCACGCCGTTCTCCCGCAGCGCGGGGCCCGCGGGCAGCGCGCCCGGCCCCGGCCCCGCTCCGTTGGCCGGCGGGAGCTGCGCCGGCTCCGCGCCGCCCTCCACCTGCAATGACAATCGTGGGTCAGTACCACGGCGAGGGAAGGGTGCAGGGACGGGAGGGGATGGCAGCGGGATCTCCGCTCCTGGGAAAGCAAATCCTGCCTGGCCCTGCGGGGTCTGACGGACCCCGGGGCTCTGGAGCTCCTCCGGGTGCCCTCGGGTCCCGGAGCTCAGCTGCCACACTCACAGCTGGGCAGCCGGAAACAGCTGGCACAGGGAATGCCAGGGACAAACCCCCGTGTTCTGGGGCCGAGGGCTGCCTGTGGGGTCACTGCTGTGACAATGGATCATGACCTGGGGACACCCAGAGCAGCTGTGGCTGCCCATGGATTCCTAGATGTGTCCCAGGCCAGGCTGGACAGGGCTTGGGGCACCCTGGGACAGTGGGAGGTGTCCCTGCCATGGCAGGGGTGGCACT
>JAWMQZ010000118.1:706305-721335 GCA_035584835.1 Tangara arthus
GAGGGACTGGGGACAAGGCATGGAGGGACAGGACACAGGGAATGGCTCCCACTGCCAGAGGGCAGGGATGGATGGGAGATTGGGAGATTGTTCCCTGGCAGGGTGGGCAGGCCCTGGCACAGGTGCCCAGAGCAGCTGTGGCTGCCCCTGGATCCCTGGTAGTGTCCCAGGCCAGGCTGGACAGGGCTGGGAGCAGCCTGGGACACTGGGAGGTGTCCCTGCCATGGCAGGCGTGGCACTGGATGAGTTTCAAGGTCTCTCCACTCCAAGCAGTCTGGGATTCTCTGAGGGATCTGCTGCCCTGGTGGAATGCCCTGCTCCAGGAACCCATCCCTCTCCAAGACAAGGCCAGGGGTGAGAGCAGCCACCAGCTGGAAGCTGCAGGCTCAGTTCTGCTCCAGGTCAGGTCACAGAGGAAACCCAAGGATTTCCTTTCCAATGAGCAGAATTCCCTGACCACCAGCTGCTCTGGGAGGTTACTGAGAGCTCTCAGGAGAATCTGTCAGAACTCCTCCAAGGGAATCAGGATCCTCCTGCTCTGTGCCCATGAGGAGCCCCAGGATGCTGCAGGGGGAGCAGGACAGCCCAGCTCAGCTCCTGCCAGGTCCCACGTCCCCAGCTCAGTGACACCCTCCAAAGGTCACTCACAGACCCTGATTTGCTTTTCTCAGGAGTAAAGTTACTACAGCTTTAATCAGCAGTCCTTGCTCAGAACTGAGCTGAGATGACATGTATTTCACAGAATGCACCTGGAAATCTGTGACTCCTGACCTGAGATCCAGTGTCCCACCCTCAGGGAAGGGTCTGTTGGTAGAACTTCAGCAGGAGCTGGGTTTGCACCTTGGGATTGCACTCAGAGAGCCAAGCACAGACTCTGGTGCCAGAAATAAACTCTGGGGGTTTGGCTCAGGTGGGGAAGTTTGGTCTCAGCTCTTGTTAGATTTTGTGTCCCTGACCACAGCCCAGTGCAGCCAAGCAGGACAAGCCAAAGGCCAGGGGAGCACAGGGACACTCCAAACTCCCTTCCCAAACCTCCTCCATGCACAGACATTGGCTGCACTTTGTAAAAGTCACCTCTGTTCTGCTGTCTTGGAACAGAAAGCTTGCTCAGAGGTTGGACTCCATGGTCTTGGGGATCTTTTCCAATCTCAGTGGTTCTGAGAGTGGGAAATACTAAACAAAAAACCATCCAACCCTTTTCCCCAGGAACTGGACTGTGTTTGTGTTTCTGGTGGGCAGCAACAGCAGCTGCTGCTTTTGGGCACAGCTCCTGGGGAATGTGGGCACGGACAGGAATGATCTCCATTCTCCAGAGGGCAGAGGGGGCAGCTGAGCCAGCCTGGAGCCACTGGGGTGGGGTGGCAGCACAGTGTCCATCCCTGGAGTGTCCCTGCCAGGCTGGACAGGGCTGGGAGCAGCCTGGGACAGGGGAAGGTGTCCCTGCCATGGCAGGGGTGGCACTCAATCATCTCTGAGTCCTTTCCAACCCAAACCATCCCATGGCCATCACCTCCTAAAGCTCAATCAGGAATTGTTTCTAAACCACAGCACTCTTGTCCACAGGATCCTGAAAGCTCTGACTGAAGGCACAGACCAGAACAGACCTTCCAGAGAGACCCACCTGGGAATCCAACACTGGGAATTCTATCAGAAGTGATCACCACAACTACCTGAGCAAGAAAACATCTTGGAAGAGGTCACTAACATCACAGTGCTCCAAAGGGAGGGGGAAGATACAAAAATGAATAAAAGAAAAATAAAAACATCCACACTGCCTGTGCTGGAGGGCTGGGAATGCTCTCCTGGAGCTGTTCTGGGAGCATTTGGAGCCTGAAATGAGCTTTTGGCTCAGAAAATGCAGAATAAAGAGCTGCTTAAGCAGCTGAGCAAGGAGCAAAGCTGCAGTGGTGAAAGGACAGTGTGGGAGAGGAGGAGAGGAGAAGAAAGCAGGGACACAGCTGTCCCTAGGGCTGGGAATGGCTGGCAGTGCAGAGGGAAGGACAGGATGGTGATTCACGAGCAGAAGGACACTCCAGTGACACAGTTAATCAGGCAGGGCAGGATCCCCACATCCCAGCCCCATTTCTGCAGCCTGGAAGAGCAGGGAAGGCACCTGTGAGGCTCCTGAAAGGCTGAGCAAGGTAAGGTGGAAACTCTGAGGTGGTTTATAAAATACAGCTCCTTGGAGTGCACGGACAGGGAAATGCTCCTTGGAGTGCACGGACAGGGAAATGCCAGCAGCTGCTCCAGAGCTGGCACCAGGGTGGCCAAAGGCACTTCTGGGACAGGCTGGGGGCAGCACCAGGAGAACAGGCAGCAGGAACAGGAACAGGGCTCCAAACCCCCTGAGGGCTCCCCACGGACACCAGGGCTCCAGGCCAGCATTCCCAGGTATCCTGTGGGAGCATTTCCATGGGAAACACTCCCAGAAACACAGTGTAAATCATGGAAACAGCAGAGAACCACAAATCCCAAATCCCCAGAGCAGGGATGTGGGAAGGCAGCCTGGGTTCAGTGGCACAGGTGTGACTTCAGCATCTCTGGCCACCCTGGCAACCAGCCTGGAGGGAACCAGGTGTCAGGAACCCACATTTGGCTGCCACTTGCAAAGATTTGTGGAAAAGTCAGTCATGGAGAGGTTCAGCCAGCTGGACATGGATTTCCCAGGAGAAGTGGCCCACAGCTGGCTCCACAGGCAGGTCCTGAGCAGGGTTTGTGTCTCTGCACAGGCTCTGACCAGACACCCTGGGCACCTCAGCAGATGTGGCAGCTGGACATCCCTCCTTGGGAACCCAGGATATTTAAACACCTCTGGAACAAACTTCCTTGGGCTCAGGTCCTTCAGTGCCTTTGAAGCCACCCAAACTTTGCATTGCTGAACCTGCCCTGTGCCCAGAGCCCAGCCCAGGTTTGTCAGAGCAGCACAGATCTGAGCCCCCAGACCCTGCTCGTGCTCTCCCAGCCCATTGGGGCTGGACAGAGAACCTGGCTTGCCTGGCAGACACCTGGAGCACCCCACACCCTAAACCAAGCTGCAGACACCACCAGATTAACTTTCTATTTTAATAAGCTCAGCCCTGCTGCCACAGATACCAGCAGTCTTTAAATTTAGAAATTAATCTCAGCTCAAAGGTTAAGTCCCAGAGTCTTTGCCTGCTCCAAAGAACCTTTTATGAAACAAGGACTGAATGAGTGTGGCTCCAGCTGGCCCTGGGAGCCAGGGGAGAGTTACAGGCACTGCCAGGCCATGATGGATCTGCTCTGGGGAATGCAGGCTCCAGGCAGGTCAGGGATGAGCTCAGTCCCAGGCTCAGCCACGTCCCCACCCCTGTGTGGGTCACAGCCAGCCCAGGCAGCAGAACAGCCCAGGTGCAGCTGAACCCTGAAACAAACCCCACAGCTCAGCCTGGCAGCCCCAGAGCAGGGCAGGAATCCTCCAGGCTGAGCTGTGCCCAGGAGCCCTGGGCCCTGCCATGGCTCCTGCCTGCAGCACAGCACTCCTGGGGCTGGTACCCCCAGCACAGCAGAGAGAAGCAGTTAGCAGACACACAGCTTGCCCAGACCCATACTTACATTCCCACCTCCAGGGACATGCTTAATATTGTCCTTGGAACCACACTTGGACTGAACATGGCTGTAGTTCGCTTTTTTGGAGACTATCTGGACCTGGAATGTCACAGAACGGAGACAACACAAGGGAAGAGGACTGGTTAGAGATGGCATTGTGCAGGGCACCAGGGCTCCTGGGCACCAGGGACCCTGAGGAGCTGGACCCAGCGCTGGGGAAGGCACCAAGGAGAGAGTGAGAGACAGTGAAGGACAGGAGGCTGCACAGACAGTGTTAGTGCCAGGCTGGGAGTGCCCAGGGACCCTGCAGAGCCCTGGGGTGGGGTGGGCTGGGGCTGCCCAGGGCCTGGAAACCCCCTGGAGCAGAGAGAGCCAGCCCAGAGGGACAGGATGGGAATGTCCATGGCCCTGAAAACCTCCCTGGAGGGAGAGCCAGCCCTCGGAGCCACCACTCCCAGCACCCTGTGAGCTGCTCCATGGCCACACCTGGGCTGGCTCCAGCCCTGGACAATGTCCCTCCACAGCCCTGGGCAGTACAGCTGGCTCTGAGAAACATTCTGCTATTGAAGGTGGTCACACCTTCAGATGAGTCCCAGGTTAATGAAATTGTTTCTCCTTCACACTGACTCAGATGAAGGGTGTGAGAACGTGGTTGGTGGTGGTTTGGCAGTGCTGGGGATGGTTGGACTCCATGATCTCACAGGGCTTCTCCAGCCTCGGTGAGTCTGTGATTTTTAAGGCAAGAGGAGAGGTTTGGGTGAGCTCTGCTCACAGCAGTAGCTGGGTTAGACACCAGTGTTTACAGAGGTTAGTTACAACACAGGTTTAGTCTGGAGCTGAGTTATTTACCACAGCACAAGCAGGCCCCAGTTGGATCCTGGCTCCTCCAGGGTGACAAGCTTGGAGCACAGCAGAGGTCACCCTACACTCAGCTGGGCAGGCTCCCAGAGCTCCTCAGCCAGGTCTGAAAGGCTGGACTCAGGAACAGCAGCTCTGGGAACATACCTGTGCCATGGAGTGTGGGGTGCTTCACTGACTCCCTACAGGTACAAATCCTTCTCATTCCTGACCATTCCTGCCTGGTAATACTGGAATTAATCTGTGGCACTCCCACCTCACGCCATCCACTTGGACTTTGGAGTAACCCATCCAGTGGTGATGGCCTAAGGCTTGGAGTTACAGAGTTTTGGTACAACTGGGCTGGGAATATTGCAGGGAAGATGTGAATTCCTACATATTGTGCAGTCCTAAAAGGAGCAGCTGTGAACTCAACCCCTCTGCCTCGTTACAAACTGGTTCTGTGCGTGAAGAACTGGTTTAAGGGAAACCCTCTGACTCCAAGTTAAGCCTGTATTAACCTGGCAGTGAAACAGGAGGACTCTGCTGTGGAAACCTCTCCAGCAGGAGTGGAGAGGGTCCCTTCCTGGAGGAGCTTCCCTGGGAACATCTCAGGGTGCAGGGGAGAGAAGGGGAAGTGTCTGTGCAAGGACAGTGCCACTGACAGGAGAGAGCAGGACAGCTGGAGAGGAGGGACAGTGACTCAAAATGGAAACGTTTTCCTTCATCTCCCCCAGAGAAAAGTGTGAAAGCAACTCACTTTCCCATTGGGCTGTTTGGGGACCCCCTCTTTTGCTGCCACTTTAGGAGCCACTTTAGTGCCCGCGCTGGGCTCAGAGCTGGGCGCGGCGCCGGCTGACTCTGGCCTTTTCTCTACCTTCCCCTGGATGGAGACAAAGGGATGATTTCACCAGCAAAAGCAGAAGTTGGGCAGGAGCACGGGAACATGAGAGACCTGCTGCAGAGGAGACCCAGGAGAACTCCCTGCCTGCTCTGATTCCCAGGCCAAGGATCATCCCATGCCCAGGAGTGGTGACACCAAGGGCACAGCAGTGCCCAGCCCGGGGCACAGAGCAAGGATTCACTTCTCAAAAAGCTCCTGGTGCCCTTCCTCAGGATCCAAGCAACTCCAGGGCAATGATCCTGCCAAAAAAATCCAACCAAATCCCTGGGGAGCCCAAGAGCAGAGCAGGACCAGCTCCTTCAGGCGGAGGACGTGGTGCAGGTCTGGGAGGTGAAGACACCCAGGGTTGGTCTGGGGCTCTGAGGGCTCTGCTGGACACACACCCTGAGCTCCCAGCTCAGGTTCCCACCCAGCCTCGCTGCACTCAGCCTTGGAGCTCAACAGCTCCTTCAGTTTTTATCTACCAAAAGGCAGGTGCACCCAGAGAGTCCAGCTGAGAAGAAAATCAAAGGAAAATGTACAGGTTTCATAAAAATTCACTAACTGAGGATAGCCATTGTTTTGTTAGTTTAGATGCAGGAAAATGCAGCAGAACCTGCATTTTTGGGGGGGCTCAGCATAAATCTTGTATTTCACTAACCTACAGACCAGTGAACAAAAAAACCCCAACACTACAACAATTCTCAGACTCTGAAAACAGCTCAGTGTAAACAGGACTACAAAAAGGACAATTTGCTTAACAAGGCAATTGTTAGGATTTAATAACTCTATGAAAACATTTAGAAAATTAAGGGCAGTGCAATTAAATGCAAATGCAAGTCCCCTGAGCTGACACAACAAGGGCTGTGCTGTGCTGCTGCCCAGCCAGGAGCCGGCTGCCTCTGAGGATAAATCCATGCTGCATCGATGCTGTCTGGGACACACAACACCCAGCCAGGAGTGCCCTTGACTTTAATGTGCCTGAAAGCAGATTAAAGCTCTCCCAGCATGGAACGTGCTCCCTTGGCAGCAGATTAAAGTTCTGGGCCGGGTTATTCAGCACCACAGAGCTGCAGCAAAGAGAATGGAAAGATCTGTGTCCCACTGGGGGGGAGGCACAGCCCTCTGGCTGCTGCTGACACACGTGGCCAGGCCAAGGCTGGGCTTACACAACAGCTAAGCAGGGCTCTCCACGTTGTTCAGTGCCCAGCAGGGGCTGCAGGTGGATCCCACCTTTGTCCTTTCCACGGGACATGCTGATGGTGGAAGTGCCACCTAAGGGCTTTAAGAGGCACTGAGAGCCCCAAGTTTCATCTCTGGTAATGGTTTTCCAGCACTACCCTCTCCTCGTGCCCACCATGGGTGGTTCCAAAAGACTCATTCCATGTCAGCTTTGGGCCTGAGGAGTTGGGCATGGGAAAGGTGCTGTGCAATCCAGATTTGCCTCATCCTAGTGCTCTATTCCACCTTCTGTACCATTCAGCAGGCAGTTCCTCCACCCAAGGGCAAAGGGCAGGACTATGGACAGGACTGAGGGTGTTTCTGTGCCAGGCTTGGGGCAGGAGGGCAGCAGCAGTGGAGCTCTGGGTTCTGCTGTGGAGCAGGGCTGGCTCTGGGGCGGCTCCCGCGCTCTGCCCAAGCAGGACCCAGCGAGGAGCCGAGAGAGCAGTGAGGACACAGCCACCATCCCGTAGAGCCCGGCACAGAGCCCGGAGCAGGCAGGGCGGGCAGGGAGGGCAGGGCTCACCTTTCCCCCGCCGGGCTGGTGTTTGATGTTGTCGGTGGAGCCCACCTTGGAGCGGACGTGGCGCAGGTCGGGCCCGGCGGCGCTGGCGGGGCGCGGGGCTCGGGCCGTGGGCCCGGTGCTGCCTTTGCTGCCCGCGGCCTTGCCCGCGGCTCTCTTGGCATCTGCAGACACCGTGGAGGCCGTGGCGGCTTTGGGGGCGGCGGCTTTGGGCTTGGGCCGGCTGGGGGCCGTGCCGGGCACACTGGAGGCCGCGGTGGAAGGAGTGGTGGCGCTGCTCTTGGTGGCGCTGCCGGGAGCGCTCTTGGGGCGGCTGGAATCGGCTGTGGGATCGCGGGGAGGGAAGGGGAGATTAGGGTCAGGTACAGACCTGCCTCAGTCACACAGAACTGCCTGAGACACACAGAACTGCCTGAAACACACAGAACGGCCTGAGACACACAGAACGGCCTCAGACACACAGAACTGCAGCAGTCACACAGAACTGCCTCAGACACACAGAATTGCCTGAGACACACAGAACTGCCTCAGACACACAGAACAGCCTCAGACACACAGAACTGCAGCAGTCACACAGCCCAGCACGGGCTGGGACCCCAAAGATCAGCTCATCCCAGCCCTGCCATGGCAGGGACACCTTCACTGTCCCAGGTGCTCCATGCCCCATCCAACCCAGCCCAGCCTGGGACATCCCCGTTCCCAGAGATGTACAGGAACCCCTTAATGACCCCAGCCCCAGATAAAGGGGATTGGATTCAGATTGAGGACACAGCCTCAGGCTGTGCCAGGTGAGGTTCAGGTGGACATTGGGAATATTCCTTCCTGGAAAGGGCTGCCCAGCCCTGGCCCAGCTGCCCAGGGCAGTGGTGGCTCCCCATCGCTGGTGGGATGTGACACCCATGTGGATGTGGCACTGGGGACATGGGCAGTGCTGGGGACAGGGGCTCCAAGGCCTTGCAGGGTTTTCCCAGCTGGATTTCCCTGAGCCCAGGTGAGGAGGGAGGCGAGCAGTTACCTGAGGGAGACTTGGCAGGAGGTTTCTTGGCATCTGCCGGCTTCGCGTCCGTCTTGATGGCTGCCAACACAAACACAGCAGTCAGGGGAGATCCCTGCACATTTCAGCCTGGAAGCAGCCCAGGATTCACTGCTCTGTGGGAGCACCTTTCTGGGCAGCTCCTGCTGCCACCAGAACCCCCTCATGTTTGGCAGCCAAAGCACCAATCCTTGTCAAAGGATCCTTGCTCTGTGACACCACACACCTGGGAATGGGCTGCATTTTAACTCACATTACCTTCCTGAATCTCACAGCACTCACTGGGAGTATTTTAATTCTGCCCCATCTTCATTTCTTAAAAAGACTCCAACCAAGCAAAAAAACCCACCCCAAAACTTTTCCTTTCTTTAAAAAGGAACAAAAGCAGCCCCGCATTTGTCCTTGCCCAACCTTGCTCTCATTGCCAGACCAGTCCTACCCTGTGCCAATTTTCTTGCACAGGAGTTATTGCACATATTTTGGCTGCTATTTTAATTGTATAAACCCAAAAATCAATCCCTAAACTGAGCTGCCTTTGGGCAAAGCCCAACGATCATGACCTGATTACATTGCACAGAGGACACTCCAAACCAGGGATGCAGCCACACTTCCCCAAGCAGGAGAAAAACAAACACCAAACTGATCAAGGCAAAAACCACAGACTGAAAAATAGAAATGGGACTTTATTTTAAGGAACTCTTTGATCATGAAATTGTAGGGGTTTTACTATCAGCGATGAGCATGTTAGGGTAAATTCTGCTTCATTTCAACAGCCAAAGGAAGGCAACATTGAAAAGAAATAATAAATGGAAAAGACCCAAGTTAGAAATTAGGAAAACCCTCATTTTTTTAATATTTAATTTCCATTAACTCCCAGATTTTTAGATACACCCCAGCAGCTGTCAGGGTCCTTTATGGAATATCAATACCAAAAAGACCAAGGGGAAGAGGCAGATAACTACAGGCCAAGTTAGTCTGGATCATTCCACCCTGACTTTGCTAAAAGCATTCAATTAAACACCCCAGATAAGATTCCAGCTAATGAGGTGAAACCCATTTGGATAATTTAATAAGGCCTAAAGGATGGATACATAATTAATAGCAAACACTTCAAACAAGGGGTTGGCAAACCAACCTAATTTCATTCCTTGAGACCACAGCTTTAATTGGGGAAACTGCATGGACAGAACAGCCTTAGGTTTGTGTAAAAGGCAAAGGAATATTATGCTGCATTAATATACAGAGATGTTTTGTCTGCTGGTGTCAGTGGGGAGCCAAGTGCTGAACACTTCTATCTGTATGAACATGAGCTGCTGAAAACGCAGAGAGAGCCCCTGGGACAAGGGTCTGTGTGACAGACTTTGATCTGTGCCTGATCTGAAGGGCTGAGCGTGGTCTTGTACAAACATTAAAGTCATTTCCACAGGGAGGGGGGCAAAAACTAATGAAGAAATAAAATTAAAAATCAAAACATCAAGCCCCACATAACCCTCAGCTCTCCTCTAGCAGAGAAAATGACTGACCTGAAAATACCTGAAAAAGTGGAACTATATAATGTCAAACCTGGCCTTTACACACACATTTCACGTGAGACAATGACTGAAACTTGATGGCAGCTGTGACCCCAAGAGCTCCAGGTGTTCCCACCCACATCTCACCCAAACCCAACCCAACCCAACCAAACCCAACCCAACCAAACCCAACCCAACCCAACCCAACCGAACCAAACCAAACCAAACCAAACCAAACCAAACCAAACCAAACCAAACCAAACCAAACCCAACCAACCAACCAAATAAAACCAAAGGAAACCAAACCCAATGAAACCAAATCCAACCAAACAAAACCCAATGAAACCCAACCCAACCAAACCAAACCAAACCAAACCAAACCCAACCCAACTAAACCAAACCCTGAGCATCTGGCTTGCTGTGGTTCCCTTGAGGCCCCAGGGCACCTTCCACCTCACCTGGAACAGAACCCCCTGCTCTTCCCATTCCTGCCGTCCCTGTGCATTTCCAGATCCAGATTTCTCAGCCTCCCCATGGAGTCCCTCCAGCTGACCTCATCCTCCCTCACCCCAGGGCCCTGCCTGTGCCCTGGCAGGGTCCCACCACGTTCCTGGTGCCACAGCCCCTTGCCCTGCACCTCCTGCCTCTTGGAACAGCTCCCTGCAGCTCTGCATCGCTGCCTCCATCTCCTTTCAGCAGCAAACACTGCTTTGTTTGTGGGGCAGCAGGAATGAGCCCAACTCATTACAACAGATCCTGCATTCCCGGGCTCCCGTTTGCCTCCAAGACCACACAAAATGAGTTTTACTCACAAAATGAGTTTATCAGACAGGATATGTGGCTCTTGGAACGTGCAACACCTTCTCTACACTTGATTAATTAGATTTTCCCCCAGAGCATAAAGTCTGGGATGTCCATCAGGCCAAATCCATCCCAGCAGAGCTAAAACATGATAATTCTCTTGGGAAAGCTGGGATAGGAATCCATGCTTTGGGATTCAAACCAGTCTGTGTCATTTTACACTTCTATTGACAAATTTTGCCACTGAGGCTCAGTCATTTGAAAAGACTTGAGAAGACTTGACTATAATCTTATCTGATGTTAAATCTCTCGAGCTCCATTAAAAGGAGTGAGAACAGTGTTAGTTTATCTAAAACACTGCTCAGGTTTCCTGTGGAACTCATGGGAAGTTCCCTCTTTAGCAGCAGTACGAGTGGGACACAGTTTTTGCATGAAGTTGATGTGATTTCAGCTCCAAATTCTTCCTGCTCTACTAAAAATCCTCCACTTCTGCTCAGTCCTTTTGGATTTCACACACCAGTTCAGGTGTTTCAAGTCCTCTTCTGAAGATTTGCTTTTTTGAACTTTTATTTAGTGTTTATTCTGTTCCTATGGCAAAACACAGAGGGAGTAGAATGCCCACGCTCAAACCAAGTGTATCCAGTAATTGCATTAACCCTGGATCACACACAGCTGATGGAGGCTGGCCCTGAAGGGAATTTGGAAGAGGAAGCCCTGGAGAGAAGAACACTTGAGCCACTGTCAGAATCCAGGCAATGATGGGAGTGGCTTCTGAACAATTCCAGAGGTGGGGACTCCACAGCTGGGCCAGGGCTGGAGAGCCTTTTCCAGGAGAAACATTCCCAATATCCACCTGAGCCTGCCCTGCCCTGCCTAAGGCCGTTCCCTCTCCTCCTGTCCCTGTTCCCCTAGCTGTCCCCTGTGTCAGGAGCTGTGCAGAGCCCCTGGTGCTGCCCAGGCAGGAGGCTGCAGGTGCTGCAGGATGGATATCCCCAGGGAAGGAGGGAGCACTCACACGTCGGCCTCTTGAGAGGAGTGGGCGCTGTGGTTTTGGCAGCGGCCGCTGCCGTCACCGGCGACGGTGCCGTGGTCCGGGGAGCAGCAGAGGAGCTCCTGGAAGGAGTTTTGGGGGTGGTGGAGGATGGAGGCTTGGAGAGGGAGGTTCTCTTCTCCGCGGGCTTCGCATCCGCGACCTGCAAGGGAGCGGGCGGCGTCAGAGCGGCCCCGGCAGAGCTCAGCGCCAGGGGAAGAGCCAGGAGGGGCTGACAGGAACAGGAATCCCTGAAATGCCTCAGCACTTAATGAAGCCTGGCACTGCTGAAAGGCTATAATGCAATTAAAATATAATTGAGACGTGCAGAAGCGAGTGGTGGTGTGGAGGGCAGGACATGGAGCACGGATGCTGCGGAGGAGCAGCTCCCACCTGGGGCTGGTCAGCTCTGATGTGGGGTGGCCTCTCCTGCTGGGGAGCAGGTATTTCTGGATCAAATGGAACCAGCAGAACACCAGTAATGCTTCTGGGAGAGATTCCCATCCTCCAGGAGCACCAATGCTCCCTAAGCTGGAATTTGTTTAAACAGTGGAGACATGAGAACTGAGTGTCCACAGCTCATCCCTCATTTGGAAAACTCTTTCCTGCTGTCCCTGCTCAGGCACTTGTTTGTCAACTGCCTGATCTCTGAGGTATGAAAATACTGAATTAATGCATGGGAATAAGTATTATTTTATCAAAAAGATACAAAAACTTGAACCAAACCAAAGTCACCAGCTCAGAGAAAAGTGCAGTTTTACACCTGGGCTTTCATTTGCCTTCTGTTATTTTTAGTTAGTTCTAAAAAACACTCAAATGCGGTAACTTGAGCTTAATACAGCAGGAGTGGTGGTGTGTTCAGCCATCAGTGAAAGCTTCTGAAATAGATTTGATGTTCCCTTTTAAACCTGAATTTCCCTACTCTCTCAGATCACAAGTTAACATAGGGATCATTCAAGGGACACCTCCCATTCCTAACACACAGGGATTCCCTGCTTATCTGGAAGATGCATCACTGTCCATGAATCCTCTCTTTTGGGGAGTTACAAATCTCCAGAGTTTTTTAAGTGTTATCAGTCCTCTCTGTGCAGTTCTGCAGTGACCACACATCATAAAATGACCATTGGTGGGAAATAAGGAGCATACACATGGCTTTGTTTTTCTTCAATATTCATGTCAGAGGTCTCCAGTCAGGCTTCCCATGTTCTTGTCTGGATTTAGAGAGTTGTACACAGAAGGAATTCCTGGCTGGGAGGGTGGGGAGGGACTGGCATGGAATTCCCAGAGCAGTTGTGGCTGCCCCTGGATCCCTGGGAGCGTCCAAGGCCAGGCTGGACAGGGTTTGGATCACTCTGGGACAGTGGAAGGTGTCCCTGCCATGGCAGGGGTGGGATGGGATGGGATTGAGGCTGGAGATGGGATGGGATGGGATGGGATGGGATGGGATGGGATGGGAATGGGAATGGGAATGGGATGGGAATGGGATGAGAATGGGGATGGGATGGGCTTTAAGGTCCCTCCCAACCCAACCCAGCCTGGGATCCTTGACTCATGGCAGCTCATCAGGGCGATCTCAGCACTACACTCAGGTTTATTTCTCCTCTGTGGTGACACAATTCAGTGCCAGGGACACGATGCCATCCCTGGGAAGCTGCTCCAAGCACCCTGCAGCTCCCAGCACACTGAATGCCCCTCCTGATGTCACCTAGCCCAGTGATTCTGCCCTGCCCCGTGGCTGAGGGCTGGGAGTCTGCCCTGCAGCGAGCCCTGGGTGCCCCCAGCGCCAGCCAGTTCTTACCTTTGGTTTAGTCTCTTTTGGAGTTAGGGTGGAGGGACGGGTGCTGCTGGTGCCGGGGCGTTTGGAGGTGGTGCCTGGAGCAGGAGCTGCACTCGGGCTCGTGGGCTTTTTGTTTGTGCCCGGGGTGGCCGAGCTGGGCCGCTTGGGGCTGGTGCTGCCCGAGGGCTTGGCCTTGGCTGCCGCCGCCTTGGCAGAGGAGGAGGATGCAGCAGGCTTTAGGGTTGGGCCAAAAAGCAAAATCCAGGATAAAACCAAAGAAATACAACAAAAAATAGCGCATTGTAAACCAAAACATTGAGCTGCAACAACAGAAAAGTGATATTTTAAAGGAAACAAAATAATAATAATAATAATAATAATAATAATAATAATAATAATAATAATAATAATAATACTTTTCTGTTTTCTGAGTGCAACAAAGACCAAAATGCAGCAGCCTCTGGGGCTGGGGGGGGTTCTGCCATTCAATTCCAAACCAACAGGATTTATTTCAGCAGCATGGAAAGCAACAGAAGGAATGGCTGGTAAAGCTGGATTAGTAATTGGGTGCTCCTGGCATCCAGGGCTACGTGCAATCCACGGGCCGCGGCTTTCCAATTATGGGCACGCAGGGATTGCAGCTCCAAATCCCCTGGGATCAGCTCCCGTGGTCACACGGGCAGGGCCTCGAGGGGACAGAGCCCCCGGCCCCCCCAGCCCTGCTGGGGACACTGGGGGGACTTTGCTGCGTGCTGGGAGCTGCTGAGAGCACAGCTCCAAAGCCAGAGGGGCCTGAGCAGGGCTCTGCGTGCACAGAAACAGGCTGGGAACAACTCACAAAGTATGGCTGAGCACAGGGGTTACTACACGTTTACTACGTGTTTGCTACTGCTACAGTCACTGCAGCAGGCAGGGAATTCACTGAAATGGAGTTTCCACACTTTGATCAAAGTTTGCCACAGGCAGCTCCGAACTGGACGAGCTTGCTGCAGGGACAGGGCTCCCAGGGGCAGCTCAGAAAACAGAAGTGGGGCTGGCACAGCTGAGGAAGCAGAAAAGCTGGGAAATGAAAGCCCTGGGAGCAGAGATGGGAGCAGGGAACAGCTCCTACCTTGGTCTTCTTCTCGGGGCTGGGGGGCAGCTCCTTGTTGGGAGGAGCTGTGATGTCGTTCCCACTCACGGCCTCGGCTGCTTTGGGCTCCTCTGCCTTGCCTGGGGGAAGGAAGGCACATTTGTGAGTTTAAGCTTTTTAAAATTTTTTTAAAGATATGTTTTTTAGTTTGCTGTTATTCAACACAGCAGCAGCAGGAGACAGAACTGACACAGCACAGGATGGTGTTAGTGGAAAAGTTCCTGAACCCCAGAATACCTGCAGGAAGAAAGATTTTCACTGCAACAGGACAGGTTCATCCAGGTGCTGTTAGATTCCATTTCTCACATTATCCCAGTGGGAAAAGCCAGCCAGCAGATGAAGGAAACCTGTGGTTTACTTTAAATAGCAAATCTTCTCATCTTGTAAGTTGTTACAAGAAACTGTTGGAACATTCATGGTGAAGTCCAGGTTTCACACTTATCCTGGAGTGGGGCTCTGTTGCCAGCTATCCCTATTGTTAGAGCTGTTCTTGCTCAACCTTTCTTCTGCCCACATCCACAGCTGGAGCTCTCAGTGAGCAGGGAGGGTTCCCAGCAGCCAAAGGGAGCAACAGGAAAGGTGACACGGGTCACAGGTGCCAGCCCTGGATCCAACAGCACAAGGAGCTGGAGGTTGGAAGAGCTGGGAATGTTCCCCTGGAGAGGAGAAGCTCCAGGGAGAGCTCAGAGCCCCTGGCAGGGCCTGAAGGGGCTCC
>JAWMQZ010000118.1:736404-753014 GCA_035584835.1 Tangara arthus
ATAATTGGCTCAGCTGCAACTCTTTAGGGGGTAAGATTACATTCTATACTACCTTTATTTACTTATGTTCTATCCCCCTACAGCAGGCTATTCCTTGAACAGAAAGTGATGGCTCTCTTAGGCAAAGAACCTCATTGAAGAGTGGCTGTACATAAATACAAACCAAATTCCTAGCCAGACCATTCCTAAACTTCAGGAATGTGTTGCAAATGAACACAGAGTGTGCCCAGGATGTTCTCCAGCTTCCACTGGGCCTTTGCCTCAATTAGTCAGCAAATCCAAGAGGGGTGGATGGAACTTCCATGTGTGGAAATTTGTACTCAGCAGTGCCTCTCCTTGGAGACACTACCCTGCAGCAGGGAAAAATGGCTTGGAAAATCAGTGGAGCTGGGCAACCTAAAATGGCTGGTTAGCAAAGGAAAACTTCAAAATTTGGGGAATTTTACTACAGACTTTTCCTTGCCAATCCCCTCTGAGTGCTGACAGCTGGAATTGAGTCCCTGATGAGCTGCACAGCACTGTGCACCATGACTGACAACTGTACACAATTAGCTCTTGAGAAACAAAGGGTTAATGGGGATGGAGGCTGGGGAATATTTATTTTAGAAAATGTGTGGTTTAAAAGCTGCTTTAACATTTCTGAAAGTGGCTTTTTGAATTCTGATGTATTATGAAGATGTCACCATTCCTAACCTCAAACCAAATGGAAGCTTTGAGGCTCTTTGTCCCTTATTTCCCTCTCCTAAAGTGTTGAGAAGCTTCAATTTAAATCCTTTTTGTGTTTTGCCTGTAAGAATGTGGCACCCAGGTGTTTTTCCCTCTTTCAGGTATTAGTGCCCCTAGAAACAATTAGTGGATGTCACTGCTGAAAACTGGATCTGTTGGTTTGACATAACAAAGGCTTTTCTGGTTCTACATTTATTTCTTTGGCAGTGGAATGGTGGGTCTGAATTCCAATGGAATTCAAACACAGACACATATTTATGTTAAAGAAGAGCTATAGGCATGTGTGAATTCTTCCTCCACCCCCAGGCCCTTTGCTCTGCATGTCCAGAGTGATTCATAAAGCCTGATTAATTTCTCCAGGGTTTTTCCCCTGTAGGAAACTGGGGCACAGCAATGGAACTGGGGCTCCCTAGGTAGCCCTGACCAGTCAGAGGGTTTGGAGCACAGCACTGCCTGAGCATGAATGGTTCTGTCCAAATTTGTCTTGTACAGCAGATGCTCCCTGTCTGCTGTAGCAAAGGATACTCCTTAATATTGTAGCTGTGTCTGGATGCTCATCTCCCAAAGGAAGCAGTTGTTTCTGTGGAGAAATTCCTTGTGAGGTTTCAGGGTTGGGGTTTCTTTTTACTATTATTATTATTACTATTATTATTATTATTTTCAGTGACAATTTCATAGTGAACATTCCCCAGTGGAGACTGTGTGTATGTTAATTGCCCATAGGAATGTGGTATTAACTCCTGGGTCTCCTGGTTTTTTTTTTTTTTTTTTTTTTTTTGAGGGAAATTAAATCCAAGAAATCTGTAGAGTCCCATCTTTTTAAAGACATAATGCAAACCACAAAGGATGGATGTGCTGTTCAGAGAAATGTTTGTGGCTGTGCTATTTTCTTTTCTAATTATTTGTGTCTTATTTCCCAGGCCATTCACAATTCCTCAGGTCTTGAGACCTAAAGGACATGAGGAAGGACAGGAGACAGAGGAAGAGGATGAAGAGGAGGAGGAGGAAGCTGAAAAGGAAAGAACAAAGGTGACATTTAGCTGGAGTTGCATTCAAATTTACCATATTTCTTCCCTGCTTCACCTGCAGGTGATGTGGAGTGATTTCCTGTTTCAGAGAGGGAATCTTTGAGCAGCAGCAGGGACTGAGCTGCTGTTCAGTGGCTGCTGGGCTGTGATGTGTCCCCAAGGACAGCTCTCCACAGATTCCTGCCCTGACTGTGCTGGAGCAGTGACACTTCCTCCGTGGGGAGCTTTAATCTGCTTTATCCCAGAGGCAGACAGAGCCAGCAGAGTACTCTGGGGGTCACTGGCACTCTGTTTCCATGGATGTGCTGGGAGCAGCCATGGGCTGGGAAGGTTTTCAGGCAGGTTTTGTGCCAGGTGTTGTGTTTAGAGTCCCTGACACCAATCCCACTGGTCCAGAGGTAATGAACCAGGAATTGACTCTGTTCCAAACAGAATCCTCTCCTCTCTAGGCTTCTGCATGGCGCTGATGGGTTTCCTGACCTGTTCCCTTGGTGCTGATGTGTTTCCTGACCTGTTTCTTTGTCTCCTTTAGGACCACTTTGTGCAGGACCCCGCTGTCCTGCGGGAGAGGGCTGAGGCCAGGCGCCAGGCGTTCCTTGCCAGGAAGGGGTAAGCAAGGCTCTGCCTCTACAGCTCTTCTGCTGCTGACTGGAATTGTTGGGGGTGTTCCTGCTCCTTGGCATTCCTGTGTGTCAGGGTCCTACCACAGTGGGGTGAACTTCCTCACCCACCTTTTGCTTCACTGCTGGTTGTTTTATCCCTTTGAATAGGAGTAGGCATGGCATGGAATCATGGAGTGGTTTGGGTGGGAAGGGACCTTAAGACCATCTTGTTCCACCCCCTGCCATGGTAGGGACAGCTCCCACTGTCCCAGGCTGCTCCAAGCCCCATCCAGCCTGGCCTTGGGCACTGCCAGGGATCCAGGGGCAGCCACAGCTGCTCTGCGAATTCCATCCCAGCCTCCCAGGCAGGAATTCCTCCCCAGTATCCCATCCATCCCTACCCTCTGGCACTGGGAACCCACTCCCCCTTGGCCTGGCACTCTCAAGTCCCTGCAATGAGAAGCAAATTAAATTCCACCACTGAGCTGGATGGGAAGAAGAAGATCAGGAATCTATGCAAGGCCCTCAAGGAACCGCAGGGCATTTCAGAGGGTGCTGACAGTTCCAGAAGGGTTTTGCTGCCTTCCCTCTGAAATTCCATGAAGTTACATAATCCTGAATGCTAAAAGGGCCCCGTGCCTACGACTGTCAGAACCACTATCTCCAAACTTCAGAGACGCAGAGTCAGTAACTTGAAAGTTCAACACAAGGTTCATGTTCTGCCTTGTAAAAAAAAATCTACAAGGGAAAAAAATGCAGTTGCTACAGTTTCTTGTCCAGCTTTTTTCCCTTCCTTACTTCTCCTTCCCAGAGGGAATTTTGGCAGCAATTGCTTTGTCATGGACTGGGAAGTGGAACCAGGGAGGTGCAGGGAGCTCCCAGCTCTGCTCTAACTGCTCCCTGTTTGTCCTGCTGCTCCTGCTCTCCATTAGGAACACCAGCTGCTCAGGGAGTGGGGAATCCTCAGCACTGCTCACATTTATTCCTCAGTGCCCTGGACAGCTCCCACCTCCCCAGACTCCTCACCTGGAGCCAGCCTGCACAGACTCATCTGGTAATAACCTCTGTTAATAACAAAGACTCTTCTGGTAATAACATTTGTTAATAACAAAGACTCATCTGGTAATAACAAAGGCACCTGAAGCTCTGTTTTTAAACAGAAGGTTCACTAAAGACTTATTTACACCACACTGGAAATACTCCAGGTGTTGAGAGCTGGAGAGGGACTGGGGACAAGGGATGCAGGGACAGGACACAGGGAATGGCTCCCACTGCCACAGGGCAGGGATGGATGGGAGATTGGGAAGGAATTGTTCCCTGGAGGGTGGGGAGGGGATGGGATGGAATTCCCAGAACAGCTGTGGCTGCCCCTGGATCCCTGAAGTCCCCAAGGCCAGGCTGGACAGAACTTGGAGCACCTGGGACAGTGAAAGGTGTCCCAGCTTGGACTTTTTGTTTGTTTTTTCTCAGCCAAGTGGCACAACTGAGACACTTCTCCTGTTTCACTTGGGGTTCCTTCCTAAAGCCAGGAGCCTTCTGCACATCCTTGGCAGGGAATACTTCCATCACAGCCAGGCAAAACCCCCCAGACCTGTTCAGCAGGCCCAGGGTGAGGCGCAGGTGATGCAGAGACCATCTCCTGTGGACAGCCCAGGGCAGCAATGCCAGGGCAGCAATGCCAGGGCTGAGGCAGCTGAGGCCCTGCCCCATTCCCTGGCCTGGCATCCTGCCTCAGAGCTGAGAACCCAGAGGAAGGTCTGGGGCACCCTGCCCAGGCTGCCCTGCCTGAAACGTCTGAAGCTGAAATGAACTCAGTTCTGAGGCAAAGGGATCACAGTGAGGAGTGGGCACAGGAGGCCTGTCCAGACCCCACTGTGCTGGCACGGGGAGACCCCCAGAGATCCCAGAATCCTGCAATCATCCAGGATGGAAAAGCCCTCCAGGATCATCAAATCCACCCTGTGCCCAATGCCCACCCTGTCCCCAGTCCAGAGCACCGAGTGCCACCTCCAGGTTGACATCTGCAGGGATGGGCATTGCAACCCTCCCTGGGCAGTTCCAATCCCTGAGCCCCCTTTCCATGGGGAAATTCCTGCTGTGCCCACCCTGGGCTGCCCTGGCCCAGCCTGAGGCCGTTCCCTCTCCTCCTGTCCCTGTTTTCTGGCAGCACAGCCTGACTCACCCCGGCTGTCCCCTCCTGTCAGGGAGTTTTGGAGGACCAGAAGGTCCCCCCTGAGCCCCCTTTTCTCCAGGCTGGGCTGTGAGCACCAGCTGGAGCCTCCTCCTCCCTGTGCCAGCCCAGCCACAGCTCCTGGGCAGGAGATCCAGAGCCATGAGCACACAGGGCTGGGAGTGATGTGACACAATCCTGAAGGACAAAACCTCGGTGTAAAATAAGGGTCACCTGAGCTTCCATGAACTCTCCCACCGAGCTGTGCTGCTTTCATGCCCTACAGAAGCTCCTGAGTCCCAGAGCAGCCTGGCAGGAGCCCCAGGGAGGTTTGGGGGGATGGCAGCCCCTCCCTGGCCGGTGCCAGCCCAGGCAGGGCAGTGTCCCTGTGCTGGCACAGAGCAGTGACAGTGCAGTTTGCAGAGCTGTGACCCGCAGTGCTGTCAGCCCTCCTTCTGAGCAGGGAAAGGCAATTTCCCCTGAAAGGGCTGTTTCCAAATTTACACTGCTCCAGCCTGATGCAGGGAATGCTCCAGTTCCAACCTCAGCTCCTCGGTGGGGCAGAGCTGGAGCAGATCTCAGCCCTGAGGAGCCTCCAGGGCTCCAGTTCCAACCTCAGCTCCTCGGTGGGGCAGAGCTGGAGCAGATCCCAGCCCTGAGGAGCCTGCCTGGGCTCCAGTTCCAACTTCACTCCTTGGTGGGGCAGAGCTGGAGCAGATCTCAGCCCTGAGGAGCCTGCCTGGGCTCCAGGCTAAGCCAGGCTCAGGAGGGGGGTAGGACTGAGAGCAGCAGCCCTGCAGAGGGGCACAGCACAGAGGGAGCAGCACAAGGACTCCTGCTCAAAGGTCACTGCTGAGGTTGCTCAGACCTTTCACACAGGGACACAGCAATTGTCACCCTGCAGGGGTTGTCAAGGTAGGCAGGTCTGGAAGTTCCTTTCCCCCAGGAAAACTGAAGCAGTCTCTAGGACAGGGACACAGATCTCTTCTAAGGCTCTGGAGAAGGGGGAGGGATGAGCAAACATGACCAGAGACTCACCAGACCCAGACAGGGAACCCAAGGATCTGGAAGGTGAGCAGGAGCAGCTGTGAGCTGGAGAATGTGCTCTGGTGCCTCCCAGGTGTGTGGTGACTCCCTGGGGCCCAGGAGCACAGCACAGGCACAGGGTGCCCAGAGAAGTTGGGGATCCCAATCCCTGGCAGTGTCCCAGCCCAGGTTGGGAGGGCTTGGAGCAGCCTGGGACAGTGGAAGGTGTCCCTGCCATGGCAGGGGTGGAACCCTGTGAGGTCCCTCCCTACACCATCCATGACTCTCTGGTTCTGCTCTTGCTCACAGGAGGCCCAGGAATACCCTCCAGTCCAGCTGAGATTTTGGGCTGGTACCAGGCACAGTTCAGGGAATCCTGAGCTGCAGCCTGGGCTGATGCCAACACCTGCAGAGGGTTCAGGACACCACAAACACAGAAGAGCAGCCAAACCACCATCTGCTGCCAGTCTGCACACAGGACTGGCACTTGCAAAGTGCCTCCTGCTCCCAGGAAACCCAAGAGCCACAGAGTGAAATTTAAAAAAATACCTGAGGAATAAATAATCAGCAAAATTCCAAAAAGAAAATATCCCCTACTTCCCACTGATGATGCTCTGGTACCTCAAACCTTCCCTAAGCTTTATCCTTCTGAGATCCAAGCACATTTACCATAAAGAGGAGAGCTGCAGGTTTCTTTTCAGCTGAACACAAAGCATTCCTTGGCCTTCAGATCCTAAGGCAGGCCAGGACTTCTGCTCCTGCTGTGCCCCAGCACTCAGACCACCCCAGCTCTGCTCTCTCAGTGGGAACTGGGTACCCGAGCTGTCCTCCCAAGGCTCAGGCAGGCAGCACACGTTCCCCACGTCCCAGAGTGATTCTCCCTGCCTGGCACAGCCTGGGCAGAGCTGCCCAGCCAGGCCCTGGCAGGAGCAGCTGGAGCAGTGCCCAGCTCCCACACCCATCACCCCAGCAGGGCACGGCCACTGCTCCCGGTGCTGCCTGCTGCAAACCCCAGATCCTCCCCTGACACCATCCAGGACCTGAATTCTTCTCTTTTAAAAGCAGTCAGGGCCAGAGAAGAAAACAACAAGAAGAAAAAGCAGCACTTACAGACTCTGCTGGGGATCACGAGCTCCAAGTGTGCTCCTTGGAGAGCCAATATTGACAGAACCACGAGGAAGAACAAGGTCCACACAGCAGCTCACTTGATCCACTAACAGCACTTTGCAGGAGCTGCTCCTCAGGCTGAGGAGGGCACTAAACTCTGACTCTTCTCAAAACTTACAGCAGATAAAATACATGAAGAAAACATCCTCACTGCACCACGCTGTAGCTACACCTCATCTGCTGCACCCTCACACTTTTATCACTCCAGCTGGCCCTTTCTGGCTGTGTCAGCACTTGTCCTGATATCTTTTAATGAACTAGGTTACAAATTAATAATCCTTCACACACACCTAGCCCAGGGTGGTGCCTGCCCTGTCCATCAGCTGGAACACCCATCCCCACCCCTGAGCTGCCCTGGGTCCTGCTCCCCAGCCTGGATGGAGCCTGTGCTCTAATCCTTACCAAATGATAACAGCCAGAACTAAAGCAGGCTAAGGGCTGAACCCTGCAGCCTCCTGTGCATCACTTTCCCCTCCATCTCCATTTAACAGTTTTCTTCCAACCTTCTCTTATCTCTAATAAACTGGAAATCCTCTTCCTTTGACTCGTGCACTTCAGTGCTTGTAAATCACTGTGCACCATAATCTGGGCAGTCCTTAAATCTCTCCAGCTCTAAGTCCTCGCTTCCATTTTTATTAATTTCCTCCTTTTTTTCCAGACTCTTAAAAGCATTTGACACAGCCTCCTTGGAGATGGTCTATGAGTGCCTTTCCTACCCATACAAATTACTTCCCTCCATTAGTTTTTTAGCACTTTACCTTCCCAACAGGTTTCACTCCTGCCATCCCTGACTGCCAAGGTGAGTTTAAATTTATTGCCCTTTTCTCCCTCTTGCTCATGTTCTAAAAATAGCCAGTCCTCTCATACTCCTGGTTTCCCAGCTTTCCTCAGCCAGCTGTCCTAAGGGAAGCTCCATGATTAACCCTTCTCCAGGCTCAAAACATCCCAACTCTTCAGCTCAGGCTGGGAGCCCACACTTGTCCCCAAGAGCTGTCAGTGAGGGAGCCCCTCTGAGGATGAGGAATGAATTATAAATAAGTAAGGAGTGTGGGAACTCTGGAAACATCCCCATAATCCTGCCCCACGTTCCACCACACGGTACCAGTGTATCCAGCCTGGAATTCCAGCACTTCACTGCTGCTTGGATGCAAAATACTTCATTTCTCTTGACCTACATATTTTGGCACTTTCACTCTGCCTCACATGAGATGGAGAGGAGCCATTCAGAAGTGACAGTATTTACTGTCACCCTTGAAACACACACATACACACACACATATATATCTCTATACACTCATTTGTATTTTTCCTCCTCCTTCCCGGATCCCATCTGTGGGGGCACGGCCCCAACACCCCCCCACATGCTTGTTGGGCAGAATGAGATGGTGATAATGGAAATAAGGGCTTAAAATAGCAGCTTTCCCTTCAGCACTCAGTGCTGTTTGTTTGTGGCTGTGATTCCAGCATCCCTGCTCACACACATCACCCTGACCTACTTTCAGCTTCCCCAATCCCGTGGCACAGGCAGCGAGCTCACAGGAGGAATCAGAGGCAGGCAGGAGAAATCTCTCTGCCACGTTTGTAATAGAGTTTTATGGTCATTAATTCCAGCTAGTGTCAAACTAATGACACGAGGGACATCAAAGCATGAAGCCATTTACATAATACCAGAAGAATCTACAATTCTATTACTGTTTATTCAGGCAGCTTCTGCTTGAGAATGAGGAAGATGACACGCTGTCTGTGCTCTTTTGAAATCATTCTAATTTACAGCCCTGCAGAGAGGCAGCCAGTTTTCTAGGAATTCTTTAATTCCTCACTAAGGAGTTTCTGATGTTTTGAAATAAACCCTGCCAATTTGATTTTCCTCTGAAAATCTAGGAAATAAAATGTTTTCATTAATGTGGATGAGCCCTGAGAGACTCAACCTGGTATCTGAGGGAGCAGCTCACCTCAAAGCAGGGTTGTTCCATGGGACCTCCCACCTGACCCCCACGGACACGGGATGGAAGGAAAAGCAAAGTGAATTCTTGCCCAGATCCGTGCTCTGGGACTGAACTGTCTCACCTAGATGGAGCTGACAGCGCGGGCGGCGCCGCGCTTTGACGCTGACACCAGAGGACATTTCCAGGCTTCTGGGAGCTGCTCCCAGCTCTGCTCACCCTGCAGGGCTCAGCCAGCCCAGACGTGTCCCCTGGGCTTGGGGACAGCAGAGTGTCACCTTCAAAGCCAGCCCTGCGCCCAGAGGGGACGAGACGGTGCCACCGACACCGCGGGCACAGGGACAGGCTGCAGGAAGGGTCTGGGCACAGGGCAGCTGGGGCTGACTCCAGAGGGCACCAACAAGGGACAAGCCCCTCAATTCCTGCCCTCCAGATCCCTTTGGGGGTATGGTTTGAGACTGGAATTCATCACCAAACAGATGAGAACAGAATCTCTGAATGGTTTGGGTGTGGAGGGACCTTCAGGATCATCCTGTGCCACCTGGGCAGGGACACCTCTCACTGTCCCAGGGTGCCCCAAACCTGTCCAGCCTGGCCTTGGACACTTCAGGGATCCAGGGGCAGCCACAGCTGCTCTGGGAATTCCATCTCAGCCTCTCACCATCCTCCCAGCCAGGAATTCCCTCCCAATATCCTACCTGGCAGTGGGAGCCATTCCCTGTGTCCTGTCCCTCCATCCCTTGTCCCCAGCCCCTTTCCAGCTTTCCCAGAGCCCCTCCAGGCACTGCTGAACTTCTGGTTGTCTTCAATTCACAAAGGTTTAATGTTGAAACCTCCTGATTTTAGCAGGACTGGAGCCACCCCTGATACAGAAAAGTAGCACAAGACTCAGAAGGTAAAAATCTGATGTGACCCCTGTGAGCAGCAATTCTAAAATCACCAGAGGAAATACAACTGCCACTTGAAACCTCTCACCAGCCCATTTATACATATATTTAAGTGTTTTTAGTTGGAAGCCTGGCCAGGTAAATCTCATCTTCCTCAACTCTCAGCTACAAAATGGGGCAACTCTAATTTGGATCTTTCCATGATTATCAGATTCCCATTCCTATTGAATCTGAGATTGTCTTTGGTAGAATACAGAGCTGCCAAAAACTACCTGAAACTTTCAGTGATGCACACAAAATTGCAGATTTTTTTTTAAAGCATAATCATTAATTTTGGTTGTAAAATTGAGACACAGAGCCCCTAAAATCTTGCAAAACTGCCCATGAGTGACATTTTGAAAGAGCTGTTTGCATCACTGGGAAGCAGGAGACTGTTAATGTAGGAGATGGAACATCACAGCTTTTCCAGGCAAAGCATGGAAGGCTTGACAAAGCTGAAAGCAAAAGTATTTTTATCTGTAGCCAGGGGAAATGTTAGGGAAAGTGGAGACACAAGGAAATGACACGAAGGTAAATAAAGAGTTGGCTAAGTGACAAGTGGTAAGGCAATGTCAAAAGGGGAATTCTCTTCCTGGAGGAGCATAACCAGCTATTAGAGTGTGAAGATCGAGGATCCAAAACAACCCTTGCCTAATGTTTTCATTTTTAATCCTAGAAATCCAAAACTTCTGATGAAATGAAGATAAAAGTATCTTTTCTCAGATGACATATTCAGCCTGCACATCTCAGACTCAGCTGAGCAGCCCAGTTTCTGTCACCTGTGTGTGCTGGAGGATCAGATCAGACACTGCTGCCCAGTGATCAGAACCTCCCTGGAGTTTGATGATCCCTGGGTTTCCCTCCCAATCCAGGATATTCAGATTTTATCATTTCTCTTGGCAGATTCCACTCCTCAGCTGGGCACTGGGATGGGAGATTTGGAAGCACAAAAAGCTGGACCCCAATAAAAGCAGAATTGGTGGCATCCTCAGGGCCAGACCCCTCCATCCCTTCCCCTGTGGCAAACCCATGGACAGGGAATGTCCCAGGGCCACTGCAGCCTGACCCACCAGTGTCCTGCTGGCCAGCACTGCCACAGCCCTGCTCCTGCTGCTCCCCCTGCCAGGGCTGCCTTGGGAAGGAACAATTTCAATGTCTGGCTGAGGAAACTGAGCTCTGCTCCCAGCCCTCCCACCACGACCACCATCCAGTCCCAGTGTTCCTCCTGG
This sequence comes from Tangara arthus, assembly GCA_035584835.1. Taxonomy (NCBI): domain Eukaryota; kingdom Metazoa; phylum Chordata; class Aves; order Passeriformes; family Thraupidae; genus Tangara; species Tangara arthus. The sequence goes on from JAWMQZ010000118.1 coordinate 747,222, forward strand.
AGCTGAGGAACAGCCACACAACATGGTCAGCTTTCATCTGCAGGGGTAGAAAAGGACTCCAGAGGAATGAAAGGTTGTTTTTCAGTCCTTCAGCCATCTCTGAGGGAACTCCCAACCCTCTGAAATCCAAGTCACTGCTGAACCCCAGGAGTTCAGGCACAACAGGGGAAGACACTGAGTTTGGCCAGGCTGGGTTTTCAGGAAGCCAGACCAAAGTGAGGGCATGGAAAATCCAACTTCCCAGAATCACAGAATATCCTGAGTTGGAAGGGACCCACAAGGCTCATCCTGGCCCTGTACAGGCTGAATTTGTCACAGAGAGCCACGGGAAATTCTCTTTGAGAAGAGACAGATCAAACCTCTGCAGCTCCACAGCTCCTGACAGGAGGGGACAGCTGGAGGGGTCGGGCTGGGGACAGGGACAGGACAAGGGGAAATGGCCTCAGGCTGGGCCAGGGCAGGCTCAGGGTGGACAGCAGCAGGAATTTCTCCATGGAAAGGGTGATTAGACTTTGGAAGGAGCTGCCCAGGGAGGTTTGGAGTGCCCATCCCTGCAGGTGACACCTAGAGGTGGCACTCAGAGCTCTGAGCTGGGGACAATTTGGGCACAGCTGGGGCTCCATGACCTTGGAGCTCTTTTCCAACCTTAATAATTCCATAGTTCAGTCAAATGCAGTGTGCTCTCACTGCAAGGAAGAAGGTTAAACAGCATCCTAAGTTATGTGACAGAACAAAATCAAACATCCCTCCCAGATATTTTTTGAGGGGTGGTGAACTGTGTTTTGCTCGTGTCCGGCAGTCTCCTGTCACTTCTGTGCCTCGCCAAGTCACTTCTAATTCCAGAGGTGCCTCCAGCATCAATTGTCCACAGAAACAGCCACAGAAGTTCCAGAACTGTTCCCAAGGGAGCTGTTAATCCTGCACTATTTAGCAGCCATTGATTAATGCCAAGAGAAGCAGGGATCCTGCCTGGTCACCTCCAGGAAGGGGCTTCTTCTGCCTCCCACTGCTGCCAAAAGGAAGGGACAGCTTTATGGGAACAGCCTCATCCTCCACCACACAGAAATCCCAACCCCACCTCGAGAAGGAGCAGCTCTGCCATGCTGAGCTCAGCTTTTAGCCACCAAATGGAAAATCAGGAGCACATACTTAGAAAAAGCATCCAGCCCAGCATCTGCCACCATTTCCAGGGGCAGGGTGAGCCTGCCTTGCAGCTTTATCCCACAGGAGAGGAAAATGTTCCAAAGGGAGAAGGCACAGCTCCGTGGGCTGGGAGAGGATGAGGATCCTGAGCATTTCTCACATTATTTCAGTTTTGTAACTCCAGAAAGCAGCAAAGCTTTCCTGCTCTGATACTCAGCAGGAATTCAGGAAGGTTTTATGCCACACTTGCCAAAAGCCAGAGTGTTTCAGACACACCAACTGCACACAAGGTGTGCTCAAGTATTTCATGGGTCAGAGCTGGAAACCAGCTGCAGAAATTGCACCAAAACGGCAGCAGAAAGGGGAGATTACTGCTGAGGATCCATGTAATTTATATTTCAGGGACTTGCTCGTGCAGAACTAAGAGAGCTGAAGTTGTCCAAAGCTCTCTCCAGGGAGAGCAGTTCTGTGGGGTTTAATGAGAAGGCACCACAGCCTTGCTCAGCATTGCTGAGCTTCCCTTTGCTCAGCCACTCCAAAGCTGCCCTTGCTCCAAGGTGTAGATTTGCTCCAAGGTGTAGATCTGCTCTCAGTTCCAACCACCAAAGAACTCCTGAGCAGCTTCACAGTAACCAACACGTTCCTTAACTATAAAATTTCCTTTTTCCAAAAAAAAAAAAGGCCCCATTAATCCAAGATTACCCCGGTGCCAACCCACCCCGAAACGAGAACGCTCGATAACAACAGCTGGGGTGCAGCTAGAAAAGATAAAATGCACAATATAATCAGCCTTACCCTATTTGCAGTGATGGGACTGAAGTGGAAGAAGATTAAAGAGCTCAGGCCTGCGAGGGAGCCACGAGCAGAGGCAGGATTAGGGAAGTTTCCTATCCCAGGTTGGATTTAGCCTGGGTCACACGACCTCGCAAAGCCACCCCAGCACACGACTCTTCCCCAGGGTTTTGTAAGCAGGATAAACCCCACCAAATCCCTTCTTACCAGCAGAACCCCAGGGCTGCAGGAGGAATACAAGGTGGGGAAGGCAAGCTGAAAAGGGAGAGCCTGGTGGGAGGGGAGCAGCACTCCAGGCCCAGCCCCACCTTGCTGCAGGTGCTGCTGCAGAGTGGTTCTGATGGAGCTCCTGCTGGGAATGGGATCCAGCAGCTCCCAGACCTCCTCCAGCCCTGCAGGGGGGGATGGCTGAAGCCATGGGGATGGGGATGGTTGAAGCCATGGGGATGGGGATGGCTGAAGCCATGGAGATGGGGATAGAAATGGCTGAAGCCCTGCAGATGGGGATGGCTGAAGCCATGGAGATGGGGATAGAAATGGCTGAAGCCCTGCAGATGCAGATAGAGGTGGCTGAAACCATGGAGATGGAGATGGAGATGGAGATGGAGATGGAGATGGAGATGGACACGGCTGAAGCCCTGCAGATGCAGCTGGAAATGGCTGAAGCCCTGCAGATGGAGATGGGGATGGTTGAAGTCCTGCAGCTGGAAATGGCTGAAGCCCTGCAGATGGAGATGGGGGACGGATGAACCCCTGCAGAAGGAGGTGGCTGAAGCCCTGCAGATGCAGATGGAGGTGGCTGAAGCCCTGCACCTGGAAATGGCTGATGCCCTGCAGAGCTCATCCCTGCTCTTTGTGCTGTCAGCCCAGAAGCTGATCCCAGGCTCACCCTGACAGCTCCAAGGCAAATATTTCAATATTTACCCAAGTGATCAAAGGCAGAGATTAACTCCCATTGTGTAGCCAAACCACAAACCCCACCTAGCAAAAAGGTGATGATAAAGGGTTTAGACTAAGCTTAATTTTTGTGCCTTTTACAGTGCTGCTGTTTATTTTCCTCTGACAAGCCTCTCATTGAAATTCCCTACATTTACTTTGAAGGATCCCTGCAAAGACTCCCCACGAGCTACTGGAAGAAGCAAGCGAATAAACATGATGTTGTTTTAAGCAATGAAGAGGGGGGGAAATCATCTTTTAAAGCTGCAGTTAAGTTGCAGAGAGACAAATTAAAGGCAAATTGGGTAATGTAAGTGCAGGATAAGAGCAGGGCTCTGGAAGAGGAGCAGTGAGGGTCAGCCAGTCCTCCCTGTCTGTAGCACTGAGTCTCTGTCTCTCTCCTACCTGCCTCAAACCCTCCTGGGAACACCAAGAGTTTAAAAAGGCTGCCTCATTATGTGCCCAGAAACATTCCAGTTCCACAGCAACACGGTTCAGAGAAATAACAGGTCAATTTAGTGTGAAGGCTGACGAGTTCAAAGGATGGGCAGAGAAAAGGGTTCACATTTTCCAGGAGGTCCCAGCCTGCCCAGTTCTGCAGCACCTCCCCAGACAAGGTGCTTTAATGCACTAACAACACATTAAACCCAAGCTACAAGCTCCAAAGTTCATGGCTTGAATATTTTAAGTCCCAGCTACTTGCTCAGGCAGTTCAAGCCTTGGAGGACCCCATTAATTCACCCAGCTGTCAGATCCTTGCTAGAACAACTCCTGAGCACGCTGCAAAACAGAAAGGGTTTGTATTCCCAGTTTTTAAACCCCTCTAAGCCTCCCTGTTAAGCTTTTAATAGACTTCTCGACATATGTATGACTTCATTATAATCCTTTTAATTTCCTATTCAATGAGCCAAGCCAGGGACATCCCACCTCAGAAGCCAAGGCTGAAACAAAAAAAGAAAATCCAAGCAGCAGATTGGTGGGGAAGCACCATCTGAGAGAGAGCCAGCATGAAATCAGCATTTTGTAGGCAGAAAAGGTCCCTGCTTTTCCTTGTAGCCCTCAGAGGAGCCCCCAGGGCATTCCCAGGGCTGCAGCAGCTCTGGCACTCACAGCCCTGTGGGGACACACGGTGACACTGGGACAGCACAGTGCTGGCATCCTGAGAAACCTCACCCCCAGCTTCTCCACCCCTCATCCCAGAGTGGTTTCTCCACATCCTGACACCACAGACCCCAGAATTCCAGGATGGTTTGGGTTGGAAAGGATCTTGAGCCCATCCAGTGCCACCCCTGCCACGGCAGGGACACCTCCCACTGTCCCAGGCTGCTCCAAGCCCTGCCCAGCCTGGCCTTGGGCACTGCCAGGGATGCAGGGGCAGCCACAGCTGCTCTGTCTGTTATTCCCAGTGTTTATCAGCACTTCAACACCTGGCAAATGTCTTTGTGCTCTTTGAAAGCCTCAGGAGTAGCTCAGGAGCTGAGATTGTGCAGCTGCTCAGCTCCTGAGCCGTAGGAAGCCACAAATCCCTCATCTGAAAGAGCAGCAGGACCTGGAGAAAAAAACCCTCATCCCCCACTCCCCCTCCAGAGCTGGGGAAGCTCCACATTCCCTGGAAGGGCCTCTGTCCCCCCCCCCAGCTGTCACATCCCCTTCCCCCCAGAACAAGCACCCCAAAGCTCAGGGAGGCTTGCACAAAGCTCTGAGTCACAGGAACTCAGCAAAGCTGCTGAATTATTCACTCGGCTGCTGTTTTTAGACTGGAGCCAGGGAAAGGTGAACTCCCCAGCTGTGAGCATGGCTGGATGCAGCCCCCTGTGAGGAGCCTGGAAAGCTCTGCCTGAAGGCCAGGAAGGATAAAAGCCTCTGTAAGTAAAAACTTGCACCAAGAGGGAAATACACAGGCAGGTAGCGGAGGAAAGCCAGCAGAAAAGTTCCAACTAGAAGAACACAGCTGTAGCTGTCCCATTTACAAAATGCTACAGAGAATAAACAGATTTTGGAATGGCTTTGTTAAGTTTTTTGTTTGGGCTGGGGGGATTTTTTAATGTTTTTCTCCCACAAATCTTTTGTCTTTAAGGCTCTCCATCCCTTCATTCCCAGCCTGGATTTGTGCTTGGGATTGTCGCAGCCCAGGTGCAGAACTTTGCCCTTGCCCTGAGGTTGGCACAGCCCCATCTCTCCATGCCTTAAGTTCCAGCTTCCATATTTTCCAGATTCTGTGTATATTAGTATATACATATATATTTATTAATTATTATTATAATCTGAACTTCATATAAAGTGTTAGTAAGTTCTCCTCACAGCTCAGTCACACAAAGCCATCCTTTTCCAGCCCCAGGACCAAGGACACCATTCCAGCTTCAGGCCCAAAAAGTGCAAACAACAGTGAATTGAGGAGAGCAAACTGGGAGGATGGGGCTGCATAACCTGGAGCTGGAATTGGACAATTAACCCCAAAATCTAAATGGATCAAAACTTATAAAAATATGGCAACTGGTGACTCAGAGTCCATCTTGGGTGCAGCCTCAGCCAGGCTCTTGTACTGCCCAAGGTGCATCCTTTGAAGGCCATTTTAATAAATCCTGACTTTATTCCTTTAACTCTGCCCAGCCTCTGTTCCAGGGAGCCCCTTTAGGCATCAGCCAGGTCCCCGTGGGTGCCCCATCCATCCCCTCCCTGCAGCTGGGACAGCACCCAGAGCTCAGTGTCACCATCACCCAGAGCTCGGTGTCACCAGCACCCAGAGCTGTCACCAGCACCCAGAGCTGTCACCAGCACCCAGAGCTCGGTGTCACCAGCACCCAGAGCTCGGTGTCACCAGCACCCAGAGCTGTCACCATCACCCAGAGCTTGGTGTCACCAGCACCCAGAGCTGTCACCAGCACCCAGAGCTGTCACCAGCACCCAGAGCTCGGTGTCACC
>JAWMQZ010000118.1:753114-765316 GCA_035584835.1 Tangara arthus
GCATCCAGAGCTCAGTGTCACCAGCACCCAGAGCTCAGTGTCACCAGCACCCAGAGCTGTCACCAGCATCCAGAGCTCAGTGTCACCAGCACCCAGAGCTCAGTGTCACCAGCACCCAGAGCTGTCACCAGCATCCAGAGCTCAGTGTCACCAGCACCCAGAGCTCAGTGTCACCAGCACCCAGAGCTGTCACCAGCATCCAGAGCTGTCACCAGCACCCAGAGCTCAGTGTCACCAGCACCCAGAGGTGTCACCAGCATCCAGAGCTCAGTGTCACCAGCACCCAGAGCTGTCACCATCACCCAGAGCTCGGTGTCACCAGCAGAGTGCCCAGGGTGCCCCAGCCCCAGTGCCAGGGAGGCTGGACAGTGCCAGCGCCACCCCTGAGTGTCCCTCTTGTCACTGCTCTGCACTGACACCGAGCCAGTGACCACAGCTGAGTGTGACCACCCAGCCCCTTCCTCATCCCCCGAGTGCTGCGCCCAGGAAATCCCTGTCCCTCAGTGTGGGGACAAGGATGAGGTGTGGGACAGCGTGGGACACTCTGCACAACATCCCTGGCTTCGAGGCACAGGCTCCCAGCCTCTGGCAGGCACCAAGGATTCCAGCTGCAGCCATGTCCCGTTCCAGCAGTGCCACCAGAGCAGCAGAGCCAGAGCGTTCCCGGCAGGACTCAGCCCTGGGCTGGCAGCAGGACCCCAGACACTCCCAGCACAGAACAACTCGGGAGGGGTTAGTTTGAGATGTTTATTAGGGACATTTATTGCACAGCAGTTACAGCTTCACATCATACAGAGCATTGCAATGAGGAACTCAGCAGCAGTGACAACAGACAGGTGTGCAAGCACAGGGGGTTAGAGCAGAACACAGCCCCAGGGCTGCAGGAGACGTGAGCAGAGAACACTCCTGGCCTCCCTGCTCATGGGGCTGCACAGGACACCCCCAGCCAGCCCTCAGTGGGACACAGGGGTGTTTCCAGCAGGGACACAAACTGCACAGACCCCCTGTTCCCTACATCCCCTGGGATCCCACCCCAGCACACCCAGAGCTCAGGGGCAGTGCTGCAGGAACATCACCCAGCCTCAGAGCACAGCTCCCCTGTGCCCACAGCCCCCTGTGCCCACAGCCCCCCTGTGCCCTCTGTGCCCACAGCCCCCCGTGCAGCCCCCCTGCCCATCAGTGACCCCACGGCATTACAAAGGAACAGGGCACAAGCATGGGGTGGCATGGGATGGGTGATCCATGTTTGCAGCAGGGACAGCCAAACCCTGGGCTGGAGGAGCTGCCCCTGCCCTGCCCAGCCTCATCCCACCCACGGGGGTCCCAGGATGGGCAGCTGCTCCCAAACCCCTCTGCCCACCTCACCCTGGCTACAGGTCCCTCTAGCCAAGAATTTAAAGCATTCTTGCCTTTCAATAAAGTAAAGCATCTGTGGGAGTGGGAAAAGTCTCATATTCAGGTACCTGAAACCTTCCATATTCCATATTTCGTATTTCCATCTGAAATTTCCTTCCTTACTTCTACAGTTTTGGGGAGGGAGTGTGACACCAAAGCCACTCCCTAAGGTAGGAATTTGGGGCTGGCTGCTTTCCTTCATACTCCCAGTTATGGTAAGGGTTGGGACCCCAAAATGCACCCCTCAGACACCAGTCTTATATTATTTATTCTCTACTTCTAGGGCACAAGAGTTAAGCCCACTTAAGGCAAAAGGTGAGAAAGAACAACTGAGGAGCCAAGTTAAAGTGATGCTGCCTTGCTTCAAAATCACATTAAAAAAAAAAAAGCTATGAAAAGGTCTTTGAAAAGAAAGTCAAGAAGGCAAGAATCTCCTTTTATGGCCACAGACACCAAAAACCCAAAAGAAAGCACAACAGGAAGGACTCACAGGTTGGAGCTGGTCTCAGGTCCTTCCCAACTTGAATGATGCTGTGAAATTCATGGGTGGGAAGGAAGAGCCCAGACTGGTGGGGCTCCAGGACCTGGAGTGTTCCCAGGAACAACAACTGTGCCCCAGGGAGGAGAAACCCCGGGATCACTGGTCCCACAAGGATGGCAGCTCCTCGGGGGCCTCGGGGGGGCACAGAGGGGTAACCTGGCACCAAAGTGGGCAGCACAGTGCCAGCTCCTGCCTCAGTGCAGGGGCCAGGCTGTGACTCAGTGCTGGCACTGCCACCCAGCCAGGGCCATGTGAGGTCCCACTGGGGACAAACAGCAAAGCAAAGCTGCCTTGGCTGGGGGACATGCCCAGAGCTGCTCTGCTGGCCCTGGCACAGCCCTGGTAGTGCCCATTCCAGCTGGGACAGCCCCCAACACTGCCTGCAGCAGGACAGGGCTGCAGGGGGTGCCAGGGGCAGCTGCCAGGCACTCCCCTCACAACAAGGAAATGCCATTTTTAGCCCAGTGAAGCTCTTAGCTCTTGTTTTGGGCAGTTCAGCCTCAGGCTGCATTTGGGCTCAACTAAATCCCTTCCATCAGGTGTTGCAGGCAAAGCACCCTGAGCTATGGCACAAGGTTCTCCTCACCCAAAACAGCCCCTCACCTCCCAAAGCCAGGCAGAGCCTGCCTCAGGTTAAACACTGATTTCCCTCTCTAATTATCTCCTCCTTTCATGCTTTGTTTCATCTACTGATGGAAAAATGAGCACTTTTGCCTTTGGAAAGCTTTGCTCCTCTATGGGGCAGTGGGAATGTCTGGTTTAGGTTAAACCAGGCTTGTTCCTTCTGGTGCTGCTGGAAATTGTCAGGATTATTTCAGCACAATATCACAACTCAGTGTTTTTGTTTCCCAGAGTTTAGCAGGGACAGATTATTTCTCATGGCAGGCAAAGTTCCATCCAAAGATTCATTCCCCACAGGAAGTCAGAGGTGTGAAGTTGAAAAAAAGCAATTTCCTTCCTTATTTCTGGGGGTTTTGGGAAGGAGCGTGACACCAAAGCCACTCCCTAAGGCAGGAATTTGGGGCTGGCTGCTTTCCTTCATACTCCCAGTTATGGCAAGGGCTTGGACCCCAAAATGCACCCCTCAGACACCAGAGCTGATCCACCTGCACCTCAGGACACTTGGTTTTCCCTGACCTGTTTCTCAAGCCTACAAAGTGCTGAAATGATCTGAACCCACCCAAGAAAACAACATTGTTACAGACCAGAACCTCGTGTGAGAGGGTTCCAAAGCAGCAAGGAGCAAGGCAGGTACTCTAAAAGGCTGTGGTGAGTGTGGGGAGAAGGGAAGGGAGCTGCAGTCATGGTGGACCCATCCACTATGGAAGCACAACTGGAAATTTCAAACCTTCTCTTATCCAGCACCATGAAAACGGAGAGAAATTAAATTTAAAGGTGATCAAACCAAAAAATGGAGCTGTGGTGGTGATTTCAAACCAGAGGCACAGTGCAGTTCCAAAGCAGGGTGCACCTTTGTGCTTACACAGACAGAGGAAGGTTTCAACAAGCACTGCAGAGCACAGGGAGGAGGAGCAGGATGGAGCCACCCTTTGGTTCTTCTACAGCCAAGTCCAAGGAGGTAAAGCAAGAGCTCTGTAAAATGCTGCAGATTTTAGAAGTGTAATGGCAGGTAGAAAAGGACACTGGCCTCGTGTCAGTGGCAGCCCCAGTGTTAGGAGACAGTCTAGGCTTCTAGGAGGAGAAAATAGAAGAGAGGAGAAGAAGTAGGAGAGGGAAAGGGGATGGGGAAAGGGGCAAGAAAGCGCAAGTGATTAGTAAACATCACCATGGAGCAGCACTGCAGCACACCCAACACCTCACAGGGCAGCCAGGACATCTGCCAGGGCACACACACAGCTCTGCTGCCAGGGGACCTGCAGGGCTGTGCCCTGTCACCTGCAGGGCTGTCACCTGCAGGGCTGTCCCTTGTCACCTGCAGGGTTGTCCCCTGTCACCTGCAGGGCTGTCCCCTGTAGGGCTGTCCCCTGCAGGGTTGTCCCCTGTCACCTGCAGGGTTGTCCCCTGTCACCTGCAGGGCTGGCACCTGTCACCTGCAGGGCTGGCCCCTGTCACCTGCAGGGCTGGCACCTGTCACCTGCAGGGCTGTCACCTGCAGGGCTGGCCCCTGTCACCACACAGGCCCAGGCCAGCAGCAGTGACAGGCACAGCAGCAGCACCCCAGGAGCACAGTTTGCACTTTTGCAAACTGAGTGTTTCTGTGAGCACTGCTGGGGGACAGAAGTGGCAGCAGCCAGGGGAAGTCCCAGGCTCCAGCAGGGACACTTCCCTAGGGAGCTTCTCCCCTGCCAGTAAGAGCATGGACAGCATCTTGGGCAAGAGGCACATCCAGATCAACCATGTGACCATCCCTGATGGATTTCTTTCCAGAAATTTGGTTGGGTTTTTTTTTAAATATATATTTCCTTTGAACTCTAGGCAAATATCCTGCAATAAAGAGTTGCAAATTGCAAATTACCCATTAATTTTTGGCTCTAAACGTGCTGTTGGTTTGACTAAGCCCTCCCTGCCCCTGGCCTGGTGGAGGTGAGCAGAGAGCTGCCTCCCCCAGCAGGGATCCCAGAGCCCCACTGAACTCCCTGCTCCCAGCCCTGCATCCCTGGCAATGCTGCTCCAGCCTCTCCATTTCTCCTTTTAAGGAAGAGCAGGACCAGCAGCAGGATTGCAGGGGATGTGCCCAGAGCTCCCCTCTGCAGCTCTGCAGATCCCAAACCCAAACCCCCAGGGCCAGGCAGCCATGGCCACGTCAGGCTCAGCCCTGCCAAGCCCTGGGCAGGAGCTGCCAGGCTCTCCCTGCCCAAAGCCTGGCCTAAGCACAGCCCTGAGCAGGCTTTGAGCACAGCCCTGCCAAGGGAAACAAATCCAACACTCAGTGAGGGTCTGGCCCCAAGCTGGAGGGGTTTGGGTCCCTGCCAGTGCTGCACTGAGGGTGTCTGGCAGTGCCAAGGAGTGCCAGCAGCTCAGGCCTGGCTGATGCCAGCTCTGCAGACACACCCCAAGGGCTGCACAGGATGCTGCTGTAATAAAACAAGGTCAGTCATCACCTTGTTTGATGTGATGAGTGAAGGAACCATCCAGCAGTGCCTCCTGAGCTCCAGCCCAGAGAGAGCCACGTTTGGATGTGCAAACAGCTGAACTACCCCTTCTCCTTGGAGTGTTCCAGGAGCAACTGAAACCCAGCCCTGCTTTTCAAAGCAGAGCTCTGAACACTGGTTTTGAACCTGTAGTTTTGAACATTGGTTTTTAACCTGTAGCTTTGAACACTGGTTTTTAACCTGTAGCTTCTTAACCTGTAGTTTTGAACACTGGTTTTGAACCTGTAGTTCTGAACACTGGTTTTTAACCCTGTAGTTTCGAGCACTGGTTTTTAATCCTGCAGCTTGTAGTATTGGTTTTTAACCCTGTAGCTTTTTAACTTGCAGTTTTGACACTGGTTTTTAACCTGCAGTTTTGAACACTGGTTTTTTAACCTGTAGTTTTTTGACCTGCAGTTTTGAACACTGGTTTTTAACCTGTAGTTTTTTAACCTTTAGTTTTGAGCACTGGTTTTTAACCTGTAGTTTTGAGCACTGGTTTTTAACCTGCAGCTTTGAGCACTGGTTTTTAACCCTGCAGCTTTTAGCACTGGTTTTTGTAGCAGCTGCTTTGCCTGAGCATCACCTGCCTAAGTGCCCTCCTGGCTGCTCCATTTCTCTGCTCACATCCCAAAGAATCATTTCAGCTTTCAGACACAGGGAGTGGATCCTGCTGAGAACAAACCCATAAGCAGAGGTGGTTTAGAGCCAGGGATCCAGCTTTGGGCAGCAGCACCTCTGCAGTGTGGGACAGGCCCTGCCCAAGGCCATCCCAAGAGCAGCAGCTCTGAATCCTGCATATCCTGTGGAAATCCAGCATTTTTGCCTTCTCTCCCATGGAGAACCAGGGATATGGAAAGCATTCCACAAGGAAGGGGGCAGGGAAAGAGGCCATGAAGGAATTGTGTCATGTACATCTCCTGTTACTCTGGCAAACCTAATTAACTTGATGGCCACAGCTCCTCATCCTGACACCCTGCTCTGCCACTTTGATGTCATTTTTAGACACACTTGAACAAGAGAAGAAAAAAAAATCAACTCTACCCCACAAAGAGGGAACATATTAATAAATTAAAAAGCTCCAGACACATAAAAGTATCTTTGATCAAAGTTGTTAACATTTAGTGTGAAGAGTTAAACCTCCACAAAGCAAGAGTGAGGCAAATAACAAAGGATTTTTTAAAACACAAGCCAGAAGCTCAATACAAAAATCCTGAAGCCTTTAATTATTCAGACCATAAATCTGATTGCATTTCTATCTCCTTTAGTTAGAAGTATTCAATAAGAGGAAGGAAATATCCTTAGGAAGGTTCAGAAGTGTTCTTAATTTCAGTTTATACTGAATTATAGAAGATGCACAACTTCCCTTTGACCAGATTTCCAATGGCAAATGAAGCACAAAGATCAATTTTTCTATTCCCATCCTCACTAAGGACATGAAACTCACTCACACTAAACCAAACTCTAAAATCCTGAAGAGAATTATAGCAAAGAGGTGTTTTAATTCACCCCCATCTCCCACGTGCTCATCATCATTTCCTGAACTGGTTTTTACCTTGGGGCTGCTCCTCTGGATTAGGGATAACACTGGGAGCACCCAGGCAGCCTCAGCAAGATCTGGAGCTGGGATCACCCCAGGGGGACCAAGGGGAGTCCCCACCCAGGGCAGGGTGACAGCTGGCTCTGGAATATTCCACCCCCACAGCCACAGCCCTTGTGACAGACAGGCTGGAGTTTGGGGAACCCCAATTCCCAGGCACAGAGGCTCAAGGGGAAGGGGAGCAGAGCTCACAACTGACTGAGACTAAAACAGGACCAAGCTCAGCACCTCAGCCTGGAAAGGTTTTGAAAAACTCTTTTCCAGGTCCTGCACAAGTCTGAAATATTCATCCAGTTCCATCACAAGCTTCTGGCAGTCAGACATACCCTGATGCCATGGAAAATGTCCCAAAGGCTCAGTGTCACCTGTGCCACTGCTGGAGCAGGTGTGGGGACGTGTCCATGGGGTGCAGGACACAGCTGGGTCAGGGCAGAGAATAAAAACTGCTCCAAAGGATGGGGGACGTGGGAAAACACCACAGTGGGTCACAGGGAGGGGACAGGACAGGGGACAGGTCACCTGTGGGTGTTATGGACTCTCCAAAGCCATTTCTATCAGCTGCCCTCCCAGCACTGCCCATGGATAGACAATAGCACATCTCCAGAACCAGGTTTTACCCAAAGAGACCCTTTAAACCCCAAAGAAACTGAAGCTCTGTTTTGCTGCCCATTCCTTGGCAGCTCTTTAAAGCCAAGGCCAGCCCCCTGGGAGGAGAGAGGAGAGCAGAGCAGAGGGGGTGGTACCTGTGTGATGGTCCTGCAGCCCGTGGTCACCGTTCTCCACCACCATGGGCCCCGAGGCTGAGGAATCTGCAAGGGATCAACACAGGGGTTAAACTGCATGGATTCATCCCAATCAGACCTTGACAACAGCTCTGTGACACTGCAGAATCACTGAGGTTGGAAAAGAGCTCCAAGATGGAGCCCAAGCTCTGATGGATCCCCCACTTATCACCTGGTGGTGATCCCAAAACCAACAGAAGAAATTATCAATTCCAGCCTTGAGCACCCTCACAGAACCCCAGGGTCACTGAGGCTGGAAAAGCCCTCTGGGATCATCACACCCAGTCTGATCCCCTCCTTGTCCCCAGCACTGAGTGCCACCTCCAGGAATTCCTGGGACACCTCCAGGGATGGGCACTCCAAATTTCCCTGAGCAGTCTGAAGGCCTGAACACCCTTTCCATGGGGCAATTCCTCCTGAAACACCAAATATTGCTAAAGCAGGGATCAGGGCAGGTTTAGAGGAGGGTGGACAGGGTGGAAGATCACCAATTCCAAAACCCAGTACAGAAAATCCTTATCACTGTGAGACTGAATCCATCTTGTTCTGACACTGAGAGCCAAAATCTGAACCAGCACCAGGATTTACAGCCTGAACTTGGGAACTTGGCAGCAGGGGACAAGGGGAACAGTTGGAAGCTGCAGGAGGGTCCATTTAGATTATATAAAAGAAGAAGTTTTATACAATGAGGGTGGGCAGGCCCTGGCACAGGTGCCCAGAGCAGCTGGGGCTGCCCCTGCATCCCTGGCAGTGCCCAAGGCCAGGCTGGACACTGGGACTGGGAGCTGCCTGGGACAGTGGGAGGTGTCCCTGCCGTGGCAGGGGGAACAAGACAGTTTTTAAGATCCTTTCCAACTCAAACTATTCGACAACTCTGGTGATCTGCTCAGAGTACTTGAGGTTTCTTCTACCTTCATGAGGAAGCTACAGAAAACAGAGAGGTCCTCCTGATTTGCACACAGGCTGTCCCAGAGCTCCTTCTGGAGCAGTGCAAATGCCATTGAGATGAGGCTCCCAGAGCTTTGTGTCCCCTCGGTCACTGGAGGCAGCTGCAGGCATTTCTGCAAGGTAGAAAAATGGATTGATGGATCAATTAATTGATCCATGAGTGATTGACAGTCTGGGAGCACAGCAGAGACAAAAACCTTCAGTCACCAGCCTAAACAGTAATTGTGGAAAAATTAAGGTTCATTTGTGAGCATTTTCCTTTCAGTGCTCCTGTCTCAGGACAGCAGAGGCGTCGCACAAACAAACACGCAGATCCAGTGTGACTGTCAAAAAGCCAGATTAGGAACAAGGAAAATGGGCACACGGTGTTCAGTCATAAAACTACTGGAAAAGATGCTCAACAATGAAGTGGAATTAAATGAAATTCTAGCCACTCAGAATGCATTATCCCTGCAGCATGTCCATGAAATCGCTCGCTGAATTGCAGAGTAATTTGCTCTTAGCCTGTGAAGCCTTTCTGGGCTCTTTTCTCCCTTTTATTCTCCCCTTCCCCAATTTTTTTTTTCTTGTTAGCAATCATTTGGGAGCTCGTTCCTCACTCATTTTGCTCCCAAAGGAAATATTCTGCGAGGGAACAATAGTGATGTGTCATGATGACGTTCCGGGTCACTCACTCAGGCAGTAATGTGCTCGCTCCCAATTGCTCTGCCTGTGTGCACTAAGCTGCTGCTGGAAGGGCTTTCATGTCCTTTAACTCTTTGCAGGATTCTGCCTCATCCTGCTGCACCCACGAGCCTGCCTTTGTGGAGGAGCAAACTGCTCGGGCTGACCTGGCTGCAGCCCACGGAAAGCGCTTTTCCTCAATAATCAGCAGCTCTGATGGGGATGAAGGGACAATAAAGCTCTGGAGAGGCTTGTGCTGGTGCAGAAGTTAAAAATTACTTGACCCGACAGTGATGGACAAATTCATCGCCCTAAAGAGCTCCTGTGCTGTAAATCCCTGTTGTGATGAGCTCCATCATCAGCTGGACAAAGTGTACAGCTGATTGTGTTTGATGAGTGCTAGTGAGGGGCTGGAAAGGATTTCATCAGGGATGTTCTCCCTGTCCCTGGCAGTGCCCAAGGCCAGGCTGGACATGGGACTGGGAGCACCTGGGACAGTGGGAGGTGTCCCTGCCATGGCAGGAAAGGATTTCATCAGAGATGTTCTCCCTGTCCCTGGCAGTGTCCCAGGCCAGGCTGGACACTGGAGCAGCCTGGGGCAGTGGGAGGTGTCCCTGCCATGGCAGGGGGTGGCACTGGATGGATTTGAGGTCCCTTCCACCCAAACTATTCCATGGCTCTGTGATTCCATGTGGATGCTGATGTAGCTCCCAGGGAAGGTGGGGTCCCTGCTCTGCAGTTTGGGATCTGGCTGTGGATCCCAAAGGATCCTGCCCAAGTCCAGCAGCATCCCCTGCTCTGGGCCTGCTTTCCTGAGGACATTTAGCTCAGGCAGCTGGGCTGCCTCTGCTCCTCCCTCTCTCTGGCTGCACATCTTTCTCTTGGACAGCAGCTTTTGATAATTTGATAATTTCAACCAAAGGGAGCATCTTCAATATATTAAACTGTGAATGCATTAAACTCATTTGGACTTAATGAAAACACACAGCTGGGCAGCAGAAAGCCTTTTTATTACTGAAGCCCATGGGTTCATCCTCTGTGGGATCAGGGAAAGGCTGAGGGACCTGGGGCTGCTCGGCTGGAGAGGAGCCCCAGCTGAGAGGGGCCCTAAGCCCTGGCTGTCCCTGTCTGTCCTTGGGTGTCCCTGTCTGTCCTTGAGTGTCCTTGGGTGTCCCAGGGTCTCTCGGGGGGTGCTCATATGTCCCCATGTGTCCCTGGATGTCCCTGGCTGTCCCTGTCTGTCCTTGGGTGTCCCTGTCTGTCCCTCTCTGTCCTTGAGTGTCCTTGGGTGTCCCAGGGTCTCTCGGGGGGTGCCCATATATCCCCATGTGTCCCTGGATGTCCCTGGGTGTCCCTGTCTGTCCTTGGGTGTCCCTGTCTGTCCCTGGGTGACCTTGGGTGTCCATGGATGTCCCTGTGTGTCCCTATGTGTCCTTGTCTGTCCTTGGGTGTCTCTGGGTGTCCCAGGGTCTCTCTGGGGATCCCCACATGTCCCCATGTGTCGCTGGCTGTCCCTGAGTGTCCCTGGATGGCCCAGGGTGCCTCTGAGGGTCCCCACATGTCCCCATGTGTCCCCTGCTGTCCCTGAGTGTCCCTGGCTGTCCCTGAGTGTCCCTGGATGGCCCAGGGTGCCTCTGAGGGTCCCCACATGTCCCCATGTGTCCCTGCTGTCCCTGAGTGTCCATGGCTGTCCCTGGGTGCCCCAGAGCCCCGGGCAAGGCCTGAGCCCAGGAGCTGCCCCTGCCCAGGAGGCAGAGCTGCTGCCCTGGCAGTGCCAGCCCTGAGCAGAGCCCAGAGAGGCTCTGGGGTCCCCTCCCTGGGGACATTGCAGAGCCCCACGGACACCCTGCTGTGCCCTGGGCTCTGGGCTGGCCCTGCTGGAGCAGGGAGGTGGCACCAGTGACAGCTGTGGTGCCTCCAGCCTGGGCCAGCCTGGGATCTGTGACTGATCTCCAAATCCCCTTAGGGAGCAGAGAGGCTGCCCGAGCTCCCCAAGCTGCCCCGTTCCAACCAGAGGCACTGATTGCCATAATGAACAGCCCTGAGACACAGACTCATCCTGCTCACGCCTCCTGGTGCCTTTCCTGCCCCTGGAGAAGGGTTTGAGGAGCTGCTGGAGCCGAGCACAGGAGCTGCTACCGTGTGGGTGATGACACACAGGAGCCTCGAGCCCTGCCTGCTCTGGTTTGGGGCTTTTTTATTGAAAAACAGGAGACAATCTGTTCATTTCTGTTCATTTCACAGATGCTCAACAGCTCTTCAGAAATAATACAGGTGTGCTCAGAAATAAATCTGCTTTGTTTACTGTGTAATTAAGTCAGGAAAAAAAGAAGGCAGCATTGGAAAGGTTTTCTGTCTTTTTTTTTTCCTTTTGGAAACAGCTTTTCAATCCCATCAAAGGAAATCCAAGACGTTCAGCAATGCTGACAACAAAACCAGAGTTTGATCAAAAATAAGACAAACAAACCAGTAGGGCCTTTAAGTTTGGAGGGGGTGGAGGAAGACTTGAAAGTAATTTTTTAAATTATTCTATCTGTATGGCTAAATTTGTGGTGCTCCTGGAGCCTTTAGTCCTGCACAGACTCACGGACGTGTTTAACTCACAGCACCACAAGCATCTGCACGTCACGGGCTCCAATCTGCTCTCTCATGCTGGGAAGTCAATAACTGGATCTGGACACCAAAAATTAAGTTAAAAAATAAATAGTCTGGATGCTATTCATCTGCCATACCACAAGGCTTCCATCGGGCCCGTGTCCTTGTGTCTCTTTTCAATGACATCTCTGCTCCTGCATCTCTGCACACATCTGTGGTGTCAGTCCCACTGAATGTGCTGTATCTGCTCAGAAAAACCTCCACAGAGCCCAGGAACTGACCCAGCAGCTGCCAGGAACAGCGAGTGCACCCACAGAGCATCCCCTGGCACCACAGCAGGGCTGCCCTGCTCCCCCCAGTGCTGCCCTGATCCCCCAGAGCTGCCCTGCTCCCCCCAGTGCTGCCCTGATCCCCCAGAGCTGCCCTGATCCCCCAGAGTTGCCCTGATCCCCCAGAGCTGCCCTGGGACCATCACTGGCTCCCTGACAGGACCTGTGTGACCCTGCAGGTCCTTGCCAAGATGCCAGCCCAATCTCCCCTTTGCCAGTGGGAGCCATTCCCTGGCTCCTGTCCCTGCAGGCCTTGT